>VXBQ01012115.1:92489-180782 GCA_013400175.1 Phainopepla nitens
GGGCTGCGCTGCCCTGGGCTCGCCAGCTATTGGAATTGGAATAAACTCGGTTAAAAACCGGGTCCCGCCGCCGTGGGAGCTTTGCGTGAGCACCCGGCTGCGTGGGGCGGCCCGGGACCCACCCGGCTGCGTGGGGCGGCTCGGGACCCCTCTTCCCCGGGCTGTTCTGGGTTGGTTTTCTTCTAGTCTGGGTTTTTAGAGGAAGAAAAGTGCTCTTTTCTAGCCCTCACTGGCTGCTCGCTCTATGGACAGCGGGGCAGCAGACCCCACTCGTGTCGCAGCTGGAGGGCTGGTCACAGTGGGGATTTTTGGAGCTCTTGGCGTTGCGGCAGTGCCAGGTTTAAAGTGCCGCTGCTGGGACGAACCGGGATGTGAGCAGCTGGCATCTTCCTATTCTCACAGGTAGGGAAACTGAACGGCCGCTAAGTGACGAGCCCGAGGCCGCGCAGGAAATCTGTGGCGGAGCCGGGGCTAAACCCCGGGTTTCCGTTCGGTGCTTTTCTTGCCTGGCTGGGGACACTGCTTTAACCTCACGCTGCTGGGGTAAAGTCCTGCCTGGGCTGTGCCAGCTCCTAGCCAGGGCTCCTGCGGCGGCAGCCGGGCGTGTGGCCAGGTGCCAGCAGCCCGAGGCCTCTCCGCTGCCAGAGGTGGGTTTGGAGAGCAGAGATGTCCCTTTGGATGGGAGGTGGGTCCAGGGTGGAGACTGGGTATGTGCTGCTTGGCAGTCACATTGGCTTGGCAAGCTGGCCTCTGTGAGAAGTGACCCTGTCCTGCTGCTTGGGGCGTGCTTTGTCTGTGCCCTCAAATCTCAGACAATATGGTTTTTTGAAGTAATTCTCTGCTATTCTGACTGTGTGATGGAAACTTTTGGGGGAGAGGTAGGTGATGTGTCTCGTCAGGCCATGTGACGTACCTTGAAAAGCTCATACACAAGCCTTTCTTGATCTGATTTTTCCTATTTCTGCCCATTAAAGGCATGAACTCTGCCTAGCCATGGGCTTTCTCTCTGCCCAGTGCTCTCAGGTGGCTCCAGTTGAACAGAGAGGGTTTCCCTGCTCTTCTCCCTGACCACCTGCTCTGGCTGCAGTCTCCAAAGAAGGATCATAGTGTCCTGAAAAACACTTCTCCATGGATAGGAAGCCAGAAGTTTACTTCATTATCTGGAACAGCTTATTCTAAACTAATCTCTCTTTAAGAGATGAGGAGGAAGGGAAAAACACCCAGATGCTCAGATGCATTTTATTTACCGTGAAAGAAAACAGCAATTTAATGATAACTTATATTAACTAGGTTGGGTCTGTGACCTTGATGTATTTTACAACATAGCTGAGAAGAGGGAGCAGACTGTTCCAGTCTGTTTATTGTTTCCTCTTGGTGCATCCCAGTAACTCGCAGCACACGGATGCCCACACAGTTCTGGAGTCCTGACCCACCTTTGGGGGTGGGAAAGAGGAGGCTGTTGGATCTGATTTGCTTCAGATACAGCCTAATCTGTAGCTGGTGTTAATTATATTATAGATGAGTTGGGGTTCAGCATAGGTTTTTCTGACAGGGCTCAGCCTCCGCAATTCTTGCTATTGTAGAAAAGCTGTAGTAACTTGAAGCCCTGAAGTCACTCATGGGAGCACATCCCTATCAGTAAATTCCTTGTTGTAAAGCCAAGTGCAACCAGCCCCCCATGGGGACTGCTGGCTTTTTCTGGGGACGTGCAGGGATGGATGCAGGCTGTGCTGACAGCCTGGAGTGGGGTTGCCTGGAGCAGGTGAGCCAGGCTGGTAGCGAGAGCCATTTGGGTTGTCAGTGTGGGGAGATTTAAACAGCAGTGTGGCTCCAGTTCTCCTTTATATAAGTGTGTCTCCTTGCTCTGCTGGGTTTTCCTTCTATTTAGACCTCCTGCTCCTCCTCTCCAAAAACCCTGTCCCCTTGTGTATGCGGGCTTTTCCCTCCGCTTTGGTTACTATGGTGTTACTATGTAAAAGCAGCTCGTCTTGTAGCTCCTGGATTTATCTGCAGCTTGGGTTTGCAGTCCAGCCCTGGGACACGGGCCTGTGTCCATCCCTTGTCCAGCCTTCCCCTGTCTGCGTCATGGGACCGGTCTGGGGGCAGTGCTGTCTGCAGGGCACGGCTGTGCCAGGGTCCCACGGGACCTCCTCCAGGCTTCTGGGCACCAGGATCCCACTGCTTTGTCCCACAGGTGCATCTCTTGCTATTCCTGAATGTGGGACAGTATCTGGGCTGTGATGAGCCCTGCAAGACCCGCTCACATTCATCCCCTCCAGGGACTGGGCTGACGGCAGACAGGGCATCAGCTCCCCCTAAAAACTGCTGGGAATGGAGACAAACAGCTGGGAGTCTGCAGAAATCTGTGCAGACAAAAGGTGGGAGCAGACATCTCTCCCCATCCTGCTCAGCCCCCCCAGTTCGTGCAGGTTAACCCCTATGGGCTGGCTTGTTGCTGCCCACTTGGCTGCAATGGGTCCCTTGCTTCCCTGATATTACTGCTCCTTTCTGTGTTTTCCACCTGATTTGCATGTAAAAAAGCATGAGGGAGGTTCACCCCGTGGAGAGGTCCTTGGTTTGCTCACAGCTAATGTAAATTATTGTTGCCCTCATTCTTGCAGGGGGCTGGGGCAGCCCTGGAATAGAGGGATTTTATTGGGAGAGCAGGAGCCCAGAGCCAGGTCCAGGTTCCCCCCTCCCTGCTCATCCTAAGGGTGATTTGCCCCACGCAAACACAGAAACATGCAGGGTTGCCTATCTCTTTGCATTAACTACACAAGAGATCAGGAGGATTGTGTTATTAACTTAAACACCTGCTCCAGGTGGAATGAGTCTAGTCCTGCTATGGAGGCTGTTTTGGAGAAGATCCTGCTTGCTGGTGCCTGATGGTCTTTGTGGTGAAGGTCCAGCAGCCTCTCTCCCTCTGGCAGCTGTGATGGCTCTTCTGCTTTGTTAAGTAGGAGCGGGGTGATGCTTCTAATTATCAAGGAAAAAAAAAGTCTTGTACTTCTCCCCTCCTTTGTTTGTTTGCTTTTTCTCTTTTGTTTTTCTCTTGACAAATGCTCTAAATAACAGTGCTTAAAATGCAAATGCGAAGGCCTGGTTGGGGCGGGCTGTGGTGGAGCTCGGGAGCTGGTGGTGACACATGGCTCAAGAGCAGAGCCCAGGCTCTGGGCTGTCACCAGAGCAGTCACAGCCATGGCAGCCGTGGCTCATCTCCACGTGGAGGTTGCTCTCGTGTGCTTCAAAGGCTTTGTGGTTTCTCTTTCCTGTCCCCATTCAGAGGGACACTGTGAGGGTACCCTCTTCTTGTTCTACAGGCACAATAAGGGGACATTTAACTGGACTCCCTTTTATTTGTGTGCTCTTCACTCCTTATTCCTGCTATTTTTTTTAAATTAGAAATAGAAAAATTGGAGAGTGAGCCTTCTAAACTGTGTGTCCAGCTGCAGTCATGGCATCTGTAAGGTTCCTCCTGCTGCAGGCGAGTGCTGCCCTTGCTGTTCCAGCCAGGTCCCTCATGTGTTCTAGCACTTGCTTGGGGAAAAAAAAAAATGAAATAACACGGTGTTGAGGTTGCAAAAGTTTCCATTATAGCTCCACCCAAACACTCCTGCCCAGTAATGCTCAGAAAATTCAGTCTGGGTGATGGGGCTTCCCTGCCTGCTTTGCTGCTGGGCTGCTTGTGGGGAAGAGGAACAGCTTTTGGTGTTTGTTTGGTTTGGTTTTTTTTCTTTTTAAAAGAAATCTTTAATTTCTTTTAATCTTTTAAGAGATGCTTGAGAGCCACGTCAGGAATAGGGTGGGGAATGAGCTCTGGTGCCTGGCTCCTCCATGAAGAGCCTGGGTGGTGCAGGTTCTAAGTGTGAGCACTCAAAAACTCACTGAGAACAGGCAGATGGACCAGTAGGAAGGGGCTTCCAGGGGGGCAAGGTGACTCTCTGCTATTTGTATTGGTCTTGTTTAGCTCTTCCTCTCCTGAAGAAGTGCCTTGGTATTGTTTTCAGGCTGATTTTGTCCCACTGGTGTAAAGGGATCAGTTTGCTCCTCTGGGAAGGATAAGAAGGGAGTTAGTTGCTCCTGGAAGATGGCTTGGTGTGTGGGATGCTTGCAAATGCTCTGCTCTCATGCCTCAGTAAATAAAGAGGTTTTCATGGGACTTATAAAAAACTTGTCTTTTGGAAATAAGTTGAGCAAATATTTATTTCCCTCAGGTGTCATGCCAGTGTTGCACAAATACTCGAATGGGTAGTAATTTTATTTTTCACTGCTTTGTTTCTTCCTAAGCACACTGAGTTCTTTTTTTCCAGTGGTGTAGAGACACACATTAATAATTGTATGTAATCAGTCCTGTCCCTCTCTCCATCTGGAAGTCTGTGCATCTTCTGTGGGCTTGTGCTCTACAATTGCAATGCTGTAAATGGGAAGCTGTGACACTTTTTTCTTTGCATCCAGGTGCTTCTCAGCTGTAGGGATATTTTTTGTTCTCCAGAAGAGTTTCAGGTCAGTGGTGGGCCAGCTGCTGCAATGAATTTAAAACCAAAAGTCCCATAATACAGCAAAGCTCAACGAAATGGCCATACTAGTGTCTTGTTTTCCTGTCCTAAAGCCTCAGCTGTGGTATTGCTGGTGTCCTTTGGAAAGGAAGCCCAATAAGTAAGCTTGGGTTGTCCCATAGATGGAGAGTGCAGTTACTGCCAAAAGCTTGTGCCCTGCTGTCTGGTGGAGCTCCTGTCTTCCCCAAAAAATCAGGGATCAGTTGGTATCTGTCTTCAAAGAGGGATTGAATATTCTTGTCTGCTCTTAAAATGGTAAAAAAAAAAAAGAGTTTAGTTAAGAGGGACAAAATTAGGCTTGAAGTCTTGGATACTTCAAGATCTTACAGCTCTTCCTCTCCAGATGTACTCAGTGTAGGAGTAGCAAGGGTCTGTGCTGGAGTGCACTGGAGTACTTGGAGAGTACTTTGAGGGAGAGGATGTTTGAGATGGGGTTGTCTTGGATGCTTTTTGATGTGGAGCATATTTAATGAACTGAAGTCTTGGGTCTCTGTGTGAAGGACCCAGAGGTACTCCTGGCTCCTCGTGCTTGTACTCAGGGCAGGCTGCAGTGGCTGGAGACCTTCCTGGAGGCTCCAGGACCTGCCTTGGAGCATGTGAAGCCCAAGGATCATCCCAGCTTCCAATGATAGAAAGCACTGGGCTTTCTCTTACAGCCTCTGGTCAGCCTTGCAGAGGTGGTCCCCTCTCAACCAGCACCTTGAGCAGGTGACTTTGGAGACCTCGAGGGGTTGAATGTGATGCCATTTTTCACAGCCCTGCTAAGACAGGTGTTTACACTTGGCATTAAAGGTTAATTGGCTCTTACATTGTTTCCTGGGTGTGGGGTGGCCCTTAGAGACAGATCACCCTGACACCTGTGCTGGAGGTTGTGCAAGCCTGCTGTGTGCTGTGCTGTGCTTTGCTTTGATTTGTTAAACAGGATGTAAAAGCAGGCTCCCCTTGTGAAATGTATCCTGCTCTTTCTTTTTTTGCTAGGAATCATTTCCACGTCAGAAAACATTTAAGAGAAGGGGAGTGTCTCTGTTTTATAGCAGCAGAGCTGACTTAAACCCAAAAATCCCAGCACAGACCCTCTCAGCTGTGCTGGCACAGGGGAGGCAGGCTGTGGTCTGGGCTGTGAGCAAGCAAATGATGTGGATATTTCATTTAGACCATAAGCCACCTGTTGGGCCTCGCTCCCCAGCCCTGCATGCCCTGGGAAGTGCAGCAGATGTTTTAAATGGCAGCCAGCACTCCCTGCTCCAGTGTCTGGCATCTCCATGTTGCTTTACAGGCAGGAGAGACAGAGACTGAGGATGATGTAGCAAGGTTGATGAGGATGATGATGCTGCAGGTTTGCAGGTCCTTTGTTTTTAGTTGTTTTTCCTCTGTTGTTCTGTCTGCCTCGGTGGTGGGGTGTTGTTCTGCTCTCCCAGCCTGTGCTGAGCTGTGGTTGCTCTGCCATGTGCCAGCATAATTTCTGGAGGTTGGAAATTTGGCCCTGGGAACACAGTAGTGCTTACTAAAGCACTAGAAATGAGGGTGCTGTGGGGGAGGTAACCTTGGAGTTGGTCTACTGGGGGTTAATTTTACAAAACCCCTCTCCTGTGAACAGTCACTGTGTGTCCACCTGCTCCTAACCCTTTTCCAAGCTCCTTCTGCTACTCTGTGCTCTCTTGATTTTCCTGGCATCTTTCTCTTTCTTTGTCAGTTCTTTAGATGTGTTTTTTCAATCTTATTTGCTGCTGTCAGGTCACCTGTTTGTTTCCTGTTGGTGTTGCAGGACGCTGCTTTTCTTGTTACCTTCAGGGTAAGTCTCAGAGCAGCTTGTGGGTGCCGAGCAGTTTGTGGCAAGCAGGAGATTGGGGTGTTTAAAGGAATTTTAAAGCCTTCATGCTTTTCTTTGATCTTCTCTGGCACCTAGAATAGATTTTGATTGTTTGTTTTTTGGGTTGGTTTTTTTTTTTATTGTAGTTTTCAAGGGGATGGTTGGAACAGAGAGCGTGGGGATGAGAAGCAGCCCTTGCTTTGAGGGGTAACCACAAATAAACAGCCCTGCAAGGCAAACACTACATGTCTTGTGTGCTCAAAGCCCTGCTGTTGACAATATAGTTGTGCCTGTCCAGGTGAAATGAGATGGTAAATAGTATTTGAGATGCAGTAGTGAAATCAGGGATCTCTCAGCTGAGTATCTCTGAAAAAAAGGGTGTCCATGAGGAAGGCCTGATGGCAGGATAAAGCGCTCCTTGCTGCTGCTGGGTGTTGTGGGCTGGTGTTGCTCTGTCCCTTGTGCTCCTCTGGTGTGAGGATGGAGCCACCCCAGTCCAGCAGAGCTGCCCATGGGGCAGGGGACATCCTTCCTGCCTCTGTGGGCATTTCAGCACTGCTGGAGCCTTGGCCTTGGAAATGGGGGCTCGTTTCCCACATGTGGGGAGATTTCCCTTCTTAATTGCAAGTGTCAGCCAGGTGGCAAAGGATATGGTTGGTGTGAGGCCGTGGAGGATGGGGGAAACAACAGAGGTGTTGATGAACATGGGAGGGTTGCATTGCCTTCCCAAAATATCTGCTCTGTGGATTTCGTTTCTGCTCCAGCCCTTAATGCTGGGAAATGCTGCTTTGTGTATCTGCTCTGCTGGGGCTGAGTTTGTCAGGGCGTTGTAGGCATGAGGCTGGGAACAAAATGGGGGAAAAAAACCCCCATGTTGAATGTAAAATGTCAATGATTTCTTTCTCTATTTTTTTTTTGTATTTTTCTTCTAATTTAATCAATTCCCTACTGTGTTGTAAATTCCAAATGTGAATGGGAAATAATCTCACCAGTACAATAATTAGCATGTAACCAGCAGATGAAGAAAACCCAAACTGCTGAGCTGATTGGTGAATGCTGACTGTTTTCCGAATTAATTTCAATAATCACATCTCCCATTAAAAAGAAGACAGGGTGGGGAGGAAGTCTTAAATTTTCGTCAAGCTCAATGTAGCGAAAAATGGTATGTGCAGTGTAACTGTTCTGCATGTGATTAGAAAAAAGAGCTGAGGGAGGTTCTTGGAACTGAATTAGCAGCAAAGTATTGCTAATTTTGCAACCAAGTAGCTCAATTTCACCTGCTTTTTTGGGAAGAGAAATAGAATTGTAAGTCAAATATCTATAATTTTATGTAGGTGTCTAACAGTAAATAGTCTACTAGAAGAGGAAAACATTCCCTTGCAGTCGTGCTTTGCTGCAAGATGCAAAAACAAGTCCACTGGAGACCATTAGCAGTGAAAAATGTTTACTGTGCATCCATCCAGCTCCCAAATATTTTGTTCTTGTGTTTTGAAGGGAGAGATGGAAATTGGATTTTGGGAAGAGGCAATTTCAGAGCATCCAGGAGCTGCACACCCTCTTGGCACAGGGATCTGTAGCCTCTGCTCTGCTTTGCCTCCCTTTTCTGCAAGGTGGGTGGCGTTTTGAGGAGGGAGAAATCCTCTCTCAGCCTTGATAACTCCGTGGTGTCACATCCAGACAGCACCAGGAAAGGTCACCTCTGCAGAGCAGTACCTGGCAGCTGGTCTAATTATGCACCTGAATTCACAGTCAGGATTAGCAGAGATGATTTTATCTCCTAATGATGTTTTTCCCCTCATGGCCATGGCCGCCTCACCCTCAGGGGTTATTTTCCAACAGCAAAGCACAGGTGATGCTGCTACCAGCTGTTGGACCAGAGCATCACTTTAGAGATGCTTTTTCATTCCAGTTTAAACTCAATGTTAGGAACCTTTGTGAAGTTCTGATAGAGCTTGGTGCTTGTAGGCTTAAAATTTTTCACTCAGAAGTGCAGAGATGGTCTGCTGAAACCCTAGGCGTACGAGAGGTGGGTCCACACTGATGCAGTGGTGAGAAATCCTGGAGTGTGGGATGGAGCCACCTTTTAATTAATGCTCAGTGCTCACTCTGGCATGCAGCTGGTGATCCCCTGTGCACCCTGTTGTCACTGTGGGGAATGCCACCTGCCCAGAGGCACCTGTGGTGTGACAGCCAGGAGGGAGAGCAGCTCCCACAGAGCCTCTCTGCTGTGTGGCAATCTGGTCCTCTCCTCCCAAAGCCTCAGGATATGCTGGTGTATGATATTCTTGTCATATATTATTTAAAAAACGTTTGGAAAAAGCCCGGCCAGCCTAAGTGCTTTGAAACAGAATTTGTTATTTTATCAGTTTGAGCTTGGAGCACTGTGGGAAGGTCTGCAAGTGGATCACTATGGGATTTTCTTTGCATGTTTTCCTAATGTTAGAGACCATATCAGAAGTATCACATTCCCCTCTACACTTGATATTTTTTTAAAAAAGCTAATGTCAATAACCTTACAGTAACCAGTGAGTGAATATGCACATTCTGCACCCAGTTAATTTTTTTTTTTGTGAAAAGTAAGATTTAGCTGGCAATTATGTTATGAGCTATGGACAAAAATGTATGCTTTAAACCACCTCACTGATGGCTGCTGCTTTTTGCCTTTTATGAATGCCATTAATCATGTTAGAGACCAAAAAAAAAAAAAACAAAAAAAACCCCAAAGCAAAGCAGAGACTGAGAAAATTCATTTGAGATGAGTAAACAAGTTGGCTTTTTTTTGTTTAATGAAAGCTCAGAAAATGGCCCACTGCCACTGTGTATGTTAGGGGTACCTTAAATGCAGAGTGTCCTTCAGTGCTGACAGGCATCCCAAACACCTTTTATAATAAACCTCTAATTATAGCTTAGTGACTTTGTAGGTTCTCTGGATCAGCTTGGGAATTGCACTGAAATCAGGAAGAATATTTCTATTTTCTGAGTCTTATGTATGAACCAGATTTAGAGCTGGACTTGGTGAGTGTGTTACAGAGTGATTTATTCATGGTGTGTTAGAGGGTTGTGCTTGCTGCTTCACGCTGCAGTTTTGGGGTTAAACTCTGCATTTTGGGGACTACTTCCTGCATGCAGCAGTGTGGAATCCCAAAGGCAGACCCCAGCTGAGCTGGTTGGAAAAGGGTTCGGCTGGTGGCCAGTGCCTGCAGCCCATGGCTGCCTCCTGATGTCTGGCTCTTGGGGCTCTTGGATTACAGCCCAGCACTCAGAACCAGAGACTTCAGCGAAAATCTCGGCTTCTTAAAGGGAAACAAAACCTCCAGAGCTTTGTGGTTGTGGAGAAAAGCTGGAAAATGGGAATTCTTGGGCAGAGAGTGGTAGGGAGATGGATTAGCCTGGTTGTTTCCCACTATCCCAGACTGGGAACAGTGCCATGGGGTCCTGGGCATGACTTTTGGCTTTAGAAGTTGGCATGGCAGACACTGCTAGGTTGGTTCTTTTCCCCTCTGTTTATTGGTTTCCTCCCTCCTTCATTTTAATACTGTCTCCTGGGAGATTCCAGCTGAAGTCTATTAATTGCTGAGATGTTTCTTTTCCCCCGTGTCCTGGATGCTGGGTCCAGTTTGGCTGTGGGTTGTTTCTGGCACAAGGGGAGGAGCAGCAGGACAGGAGAGCTGTGCTTGTGTTGGGTGTGTGTTTGTACGTCCTGCCGAGGTGCCCTGTAGGTGTTCCACACTCGTGTTTGGGCTCAGCCACACTGCCACAGCAGCAGCAGTGCCACTGCTCTGTGCCACCGAGGCTTGTCCCCTGTCAGGAGCTCTGTGTGTCCCCCAGGTTTTGATGGACCTTTGAGTCACTGTGGGGCTTTACTTCAATTTATATTTCTCTTGCAAGCCTAAGCTGGAGGTTTGTGAGACAGCTGATCTGATGCTAAGGGATAACTTTCTGTTGGTCCAGAAACTCTTGGAGAGGTCTGGGAAGTTCTTCCCAAACAGCAGTCACCAGTGGGACACTGCAAAATCCTGAGAATGGATCAAATCAAGGGATAATTCATCAAAGGTTCCTCCTGCTTGGCCATCAGTCCTTGAAAATCTGGATCCCTTTGTCCTCCTACTTGAGAGATATTCTCCAGAATTGTATCTAGCCACTTGTCTTTTCCCCATCCTGATCAGTCTGAGGTCCTTGTGACCCCAGGAGATGAAGCTTCTCTTATGCTGATGCTCCCTGCAAGGGCATCTTTTCTCTCTCCGAGTATGTTGGAGCTCGTGATAAAATTGCAAGGCTTTGGCAGTGCCCATTTGGGTGCTATTTGTGTGCCAAACCCTGCTGAATACATCTTTTATCACAGATTTGTAACAGTAGCTCTTGGAGGGGAGCTTCACGGGAGAAGTGCTTTCAGAAGAATGCTTTTGTAAGGGAACACTGTCCTGAAAAAAAAAAAAGGGGGGACCTTGCAGGCAAAAAAGAAAAAACTCCAACATTTTTCATGTATTCATGTTGTAAAATTTGCCCATTAATTTGGGTGAATCAGGTTTTGCTTCCATTTCTAGACAATTTTGTCTGTCCTCTTTGTACAAACAAGCACTGTTATGCTCCAGGCATTTTTTTGAGGGGGGGAAAAAAAAGAAGACATTTAGGTTCAGCTAAGAAATGCCAGAATCCTTGTTTTGTGTAACTCTCCCCAGGCTGAGCCCCAGCCAGGTCCCTGCAGGAGCTGGGATTGGGACCCAGCTGGCACTTTGCTCAGGCTGGCCCCGTTCGTGGTGTGGAGAGCAAACTCAGAAGGTGGCATTGTTCATCTGGTCCATCTTAACAGGGGAATTTAGGGAGAAGAAAAGGCAGGAGGGTTTCTGAGCAGTAGATGGAGTAGAAATGGAGGATGTGCAGCCTCTGGGACAGGACTCTGGTGTGCTCAGCTCTTGTCTCTGCTCGGGGTCCCACTGACAGTCCCTCTGTGGCCACTGCTGAGTTGAGCTCAGTCTGGTCTCTGCAAGAGCCTGGTATTCTCCAATGGCAGAAACATAAAGCTTGTCCTCCCACATGTTTGCCTCACAATTATCAATGCTTTTCCTTTAATAACAGGATTTTTCATGGGAAAACTTGCTTTAAAATCACACTAGTATCCGAAAGTGTTCTGGCTGCTGAGCATCCTGCCTCCAGGGAGGGGGGACATGGTGCTGTGCTCCATTTCCAGTTTTGGTTTGGATCATCATACATTGTTCTTAAGTAGCCATTTGCTCTCCTTCCCATCTCTCTGGCACAGGAGCAATAGAATAAAACATTAAAAGAGGAATGTGATTATAATCCTGTAAAAACTGTCAGAGGAATTTGGCAGTGGTTGCAGCCTATGAGTGTAATACATGATATTATATTCATTTTTAAAAATGATTAGATTTAAAGCTGACAATTTAAATGACAAGTACACTTAAAAAGATATTATGGACAGTGTAAAGACTGTCAGTGTGGTTTTTTTCTTTGCTAACTGTGGAGTTTTCAAGGTCTGTGCACCCCCTTAAAAAATAGGAACCTTTGGCTTTTGACAAGCTGCATGTGGAAGCTGAGAGCAATGAGGTCCCTTGTATTAATAATTTGTATTATAATAGCATTGTCACTGCTGGCTCCCAGGCTTTTTTTATCTCTGAGTTAATGGCAGGGCTGCCTGTCAAAGGGAATTTTTGTTGGAAAAAAACTTATTTTTGCATTTGTTGTCTCTTTGCTCCCACAAAACTTTGTGTGACTGGCACCAGTAACTGCAGCTGGGAGAGGCTGGAGATAAGGGCAGGGGAACTGTTCAGCCATGTCACTGAATATATCGACAGTTTAAACGTGGTATTCGGCGTGGAAAGCAGATCCCGGGGGACTGACAGAGTTCCCCATCCCAGAATATCCCAGCTCACAGCAGGAGCTGGAGCTAAAGATGCCAAAACCTCCAGGCAGTGCAGGAACGGAGCCACAGCTTCCCACATCCTGCTGTAGGCCTGGGATTTTTGGATGAAAGGGAAACCAGTGCTCTTCTGTTTCCTCGAACTGGATAATCACACAGATGATCAGAGCCCCATCAGGCCTTGAATAAAACATGGAGCAAAGTGATGATTACCGCTCTCAAATAATAGATAGTTAAATTTAGCTCTTTGTGTCCCCCTGGTCCTCAGAGCATCCTTTGGGCAGTGAGATGAAAATGAGAGGAGTGGGAGTCTGTTGTTTCCTTTTCTTGGATGAGAAGCTGACTATCATTTGCTGACTTTTGATGCTCTGTGTTGTGTATACCTGTCTGGTTGGTTTTAAACAACCAAATCCTAAATAGGATTTGAAATTTTTAAAGCTCTGTTAAAAGGAATTTTTAGCATCATGGGAATATTCCATAATTCAATCTCTTTGTGACGGAAAAAAATTATTCCAGTAGACATGCACTGGATCACAATGTGCTTGTAAATTCTTGGAGGTTGGGCATAAAATTCAGCTGAAAATAAACATCAGCATCAGGAGTAGTATAGTGCAGAAAGATGGGGGAAAGTGTCCTTGGCTGGTTCAGGCAGGAGAGAGAAGAATTGAGCTGGAGGAGATCCAGAGAGTTGTAAGGAGATTGACTGGAGGTCTAGAAATCCCTGGTGTGAACAAACCTGAACTGTTTGGCTCTAGATGGGAGAAGAGCAAGGCATGAAATACATCTTAGGTGCCTAAAAGGGAAGGGGGTGGTTGCTCTCTGTACACAACGGGAAGAGCAAGAGGTCACAGTCTTAAAATTGTAGAGAAAAAAGTTCCGATTAAATATTGGGCAAAATTAGGGCAATACTTTCCCTGAAAGTAACAAGATTTGATGGTCAGAAGAGCTTGAGGAGCATGAGCAGTTAGAGGTTAAAATGGCTTGGAAATATCTTTCTGATATTTCTTGAAGGTCATTGTTACATGAGGAAGATGCAGTTTATTCCCCTGCAGTGGGAGTTGTCTCGCTGCTCTCCTGTGCTCCCTTCCCTCCTGGCCTGGAGTGATGAGGCTGGAGAGGGTTGGTTTTGGTCTAAAATAAGCAAGAGATGAGAAATTATGTTCTGTGACTTAAATTTTCAGGCACTTAAAAAATTCAAGTGACTAAACATAATAAGTTTGCATGCCTCCCTACAAAAGCAGATGTTGCCTAGAAATACTTTATGTTCTTTGGTTCTGAAATTGAATGTTATGGACATTAAATTGTACAACTTGCCTCTCTCAGTGGTGAAGCTTTTCCAGGACACTGGTTCACTTGGATTGGAAGAGACATAGAGGGGAGTGAATGATGTTGCCTTTAGTACAGCTATTTCTCTTTAAAGAAATATCAATGAAGTCAAGTTCCCAGCTCTGTAAATACTGGAGAAATAGAAACAGCCACTTTAGAGATCTTGAATGGTAACTTGTCAGTCCTTTAATTGTACCTTGGGAATGGTAACTTTTTAAAATCAGTGTTGCAGAGGCTGCAGGGCCAGACAGTCTCTGCTGGGCAGTGTCAGAAGGTCTCACATGTCTGAGAAGTTTCCTTCAGGTC
This sequence comes from Phainopepla nitens, assembly GCA_013400175.1. Taxonomy (NCBI): domain Eukaryota; kingdom Metazoa; phylum Chordata; class Aves; order Passeriformes; family Bombycillidae; genus Phainopepla; species Phainopepla nitens. Next base: position 106,366 of record VXBQ01012115.1, read on the forward strand.
CATGTGGACACCTCGGGAAGGTGCCCATCTCTGCCAGAGCTGGGGTCTTGCCAAGTGCCTTCACAGCTCAGCTATTTCCTAGTTCTGGGAACAGCAAGAAAAGGTGAAGCATCCCTCAAAGCATCCCCTTTGGAGACTGGTGGGCAGGGGACTCGTTTTTGTCTTTTTCTGTATCATTTTGGTCTTCTTCAGCCCAACCTCTGTTTGTACAGAGAGGTGGGCTTGGGGCTGCTCTGTCTGCTTGTGTGAGTGTCATATTGAACCAGGCTTTGCTCTGCAAGGAGGCTTTATTCTGGGACAGCCTAGTTCCCTTTTCAGCTACATAAAAAAAAAAATCCCAAAAGAGAGCAAGAAGATCTGTTAAGATTCCAAAAGAGAGCAAATGACTGTTAAAAAAAAAAACAAAACTGAGGTGAGATTGTCAGGTAAAAGGAAAACAGACCAATCTCTGTTTTTGAGCCGTTGCAGTTGATTTGATTTTGAAATGTTCAGTCCTTCACTGGATCTCACGCAGGGGTGCTGCTGGGGGCTGGAGTTTCTCTCTCCCCTTTCATGAGCCCAATGGTCCACCTGGTTCAGACACTGCAGTGTTAAACCTCCAGGTATAGTTAGGTGGCTTACTGTGTGTGTTGAATTTGCTATTTGGGGAAGATATTCTCCATTCTGGAACTGTTTGCAGGTTTTGAGCTGCTCAGTCACGCCTCGGGAAGCCGTAAGGACGGCAGTGGGATGTAATGATGGCTGTGGTTCTGGCACACAGTGCAAATAACTGAGACAGAAGGACCTCAGTGTATCTTGGCTGTTGGATGCTAGGATTTTAATATCTGAAAGCAGTTAGGGTAAAAAGCATGGCTTGGTTGTCCTTGTTGCTGTTCCAGTTTCAGTGATAAGCAGCTGAGCTGTTTGCATGTTCTGCTCCGAGGAAACCCCAGTCCCTGCCCCCTCGCCCCAGCTCTCTTCTTGAAGCAGCAATTCCAGGGAATTCAGGGAGGAGCTGCCAGGGTAATCATGGCTCATGGTGCCAAATTTGCAGGGGCTTTACTCCATATTTCAGAACGAGGTTTTGGGAGACTCAGATTTATCTCTGCCTCCAGCTTAAGTTTCTATTTAAGCCACCTTTAATTTCTAGAAGCGCGAAGCTGTTCTGACTGCTGTGATCGAGGTCACCCTTTAATTTAGGTACTCCAAGGAATGCAAAATCTTGTTTGTTAAAGTCTTAGGCATATGCTGAATCCCTAAAGGAGTGTGTGAGGGATATTAAATGTACCATGGCAGAGGGAGAGGAGCAGCACTTTTACAGGAGGAGGAATGGCAGATAAGCAGTGGGGCCATTTTGTTATCACTCTGGGAGGTGCTGGGGTTGTGCAAGTCGATATAGGACATTTACACAAATTGCTGGAATAAAAACCCACTCCATCAGCAGTCTAGTATTTGTTTCTTATTATATGTTAAATTTTTTCTGGCACAGCAAAGTTTGTCACCTGTTATGTCAAGGTCTCGGCATTCAACGCTGGGATCTTTCCAAGTGTGCTGAAAGCTCGTTGGTTAGGGATAAGCCTTCCCTTCATTTTAGGGGGAGGAAAAAAAGAAAAGCAAGGAAAAAAGAAAAAGCTGTGGCATCTAGCAGGCATTTAAAGCATTTTTTCTTGTTCTCTCAAGTCTTGTGATTTGCCAGATTTAGGCCTCCTGATTTCCCCCCCCCCCACCAGTTCTGGGCTTGCTTTGCTTTTCCTGTGAATTAAACTGAGAGAATAACATACAGCAAATAGTGTATAACAAATAAAATAGAGCAGCAGAAAATAAAAGAGGGCAGGTCTGAGGAAAGCTTTCCCCACATGTAGCTCTGCAGCAGGGACCATCGGGACACCTGAGTGCTTCGTGAGGGAAAACCTTTGTGTCCTTCTACCCTTGTCCAATTCTTTCCCTTTTTTTTTTATTTTATTATTATTATTCTCCTTTTTAAATACTGCTGAGTTTGGATGGGTTTGGGGACCCCTTTCCTGAATTGTAATGCATCTCAGCTATTTGGTGAAATCTCTCTGTGCCACTTACTTATTTAATCCAAGAAACTCAGCAGTTGTGTGCAAAGCATATGGTCGGCAGGATCCAACCTGAGAAGCAGATCAGTGGGGCTCTGGCAGGGAAATTTAAGGACTGGAGCTGGCTGAAGCACAGAGACACTTCATAGAATCATAGAATCACAGAATGGTTTGGGTTGGAAGGGACCTTAAAGATCACATAGTCCCAGCCCTCCTGCCACTGGGCATGGAACACTTGGGACATGCTGCTGGGAGAGGAGGACCTGTCACTGCTCGGGCAGGAGCAACAAACAAGTTTAAATTTTCCTTTACTTGCACAATCACAACTAATTTTCCTGGTTTCCACCCTTGTTACGAGCTCTGGCTCACCTTTTTCCAGCATGACTCTTTGTTTTTCAATATGTCGTTTTCTCTCCTGGTCTGAACTTAATCCCAGAAATTCACTTGGCTGGTTATCTCTTTAGACAGTAAAGTTTAAAAATTAGGAAATACATGGAGCTGGCTCTGCTGCTTCTCCAGCAGTGAGGGAACAGGGATAGGATGGCAGTGGGGGGAAATGAAAGGGAGAAAAGAAGGCCACAGCTACGAGCAGAGCTGCACGTTATATTTAGCTGCTGCTGTGGCCAGGGCAGTCAGGGTGCTGTGGTTGCTGCTCTAAATATGTTCTGGCCAGTTGAGGTTTCCAGCCCTGTAATGGACCAAGTCCCCAGGGGGCTGGGCAGCAGTGTCACTGGTTTCCAGCATAGTGCAGCTGGGAGATTGCTTTCACTGGGTGAGGGCTTGGTGGTTAACTTCTGATAAATAATGTCCTACTAATTGAGGGGAGGGGGGGAGAAAAACCCCAAAGATGGGTGTTTAGGGTGCTTCAGTGGGGATGTACTGTGGGAGCATGGCAGGGTGGACACCTCAAACTGCTCACTGTTTTATTTTTGCTCTTAGCCTTTTCTAACCAAGGGCTGCCTTCTCCTTCAGGAGTGCAGCAGTAATTTTTGGTGTAATGTCTTCTCTTCCAGCCCTGAATCCTGGTGCTGCTGAGGCAACTGCAGGCTCTTTAAAGATGTGGGTGAGCACAGAGGAGGGGCAGGAGAACGACAGGCTCAGGACGTGGTCCCTCGTGCAGGTAGGACACTGCTGTCACCTCGGGCACTGTGTGTGATGTGGACCTTTCTGTCCTGTGCAGCCTGGGCAGGGAGCTGTGATGTATTGCAGTGTCTCACAGAGATCTCTCTGCAGGCTGCTGAGCCTGATGGCTGAAGGAAGTGATCGTGCAGTGACTGGCTCTGTTGCCTTGAGAACAGGGGTTGCTCTGCGGTCACATCAAGTTTGGCTTATGCTTCCAGGTGTCTCTGAGAAGGGGCAATTATTTTCCTTGCTTTTGGATATCACTCCTTGAACAAGACAGAGTTCAGATAGCCTGTGTGTTTGTACTTTTCTCCTGGCTGGCTCCTCTGTCTGTGCACTAGTCGCTGATTTACTTTATTTCCATATAACTTAATAAATATCCATCTGTCCCCTGGTGTGGATGAGGGGTCAGGAGAGCGATGCTTTTTCCCTTTGGCTTCTGTGGATGGAAGAAGTGTGCTTGGAAATAACACTCCAGTTTTCCATTACACCGTTCCAGGCTTTTGAAGAAGAAATTGGGTCTCATAGCAGAGCCAAGTCATTTTATTTGTACAAAAAGTAAGCTCCATGGTTGAACATTAGTGAGCAGACTGGTGGGGAATTTGTTCACCCAGTTCATGGCTGTGTGATAAATGACAGTGTCCCTGTGGAAATGGGGATTTTCAAGCCCTAGAGTGGTTTCTACCCAGCTTGTGCCACATCTGGAGACTGCTTGTTTCTAGACTTTATTAAATAATCAGCTTTGGGAGTACAGTGACTGGACTGATGCTGTTTGCTGCAGCTTTCCTGACACGTTTCCAGTTCTGTTAAAGGCACCCTGCTGAGGCATGTGGTGTGCTGGGATCCACGTGGACCCTCAACCCCCTGAGAGCTGTCCTCCTTGAAGTTCCCTCCATTGACTGCATCTAGGTGGGTCCTCAGTACCTTATGGCAGTAATTGTGCAAATGCAGCGGGCACTGTGGCTCTCTGGTTGTCTGGCTGTTATAAACAGAGGATTTTGCAGGAGGAAGAGGGTGAAGCTTTTGTAGCTTTGCTCTGCCTTTGTAAACAGAGTCGGTCTCTTAGGAGGGAAAGTAGGGAGAAGGGCCTTGAATTTTATGTATCTTGGTATCTGCCACGGAAAGACAGCAATGATGGACATGGATGCTTTGTGTGGAAGGTGTCTGGGTAAATAAGGAGGATTCCTTTGTGTTCCATCTGCAGAAAAAGACATTGTTCATTACTGAAGGGCCAGCACCCAGAGCTGGATTGTGGCCTTGTAGCAAAGTGTGCCATCCTCCCTGCAAGCTCACGGTCCTGTGTTGGCCCACTAAGGCTTTTCAACATCTTCTGAGGGAGCTTTAAGAACCAAACAGAGGATCTTTGCTGCAGAAGTTAGCCCCTTTCTCTCTGCTCCTCCTTTTCCCCCACCCTCCTGTGGTGTCCTCTCCCTCCCGATTCATTTGTTTTTAAAGCGATTGTGCCATTGTGTGCATCAATACGCGCATGGCCTGTCTTGTTTTTCTCTTGGCCTCAAAGTGCAAAGCAAATCTGTTTATGGTTTTGGTGAGCTAATTCTTCCCCACCCTAGATTTTTAAATAGACTCTTTCTTTACCAAGCTTGCAGAGCTTGCAGGATGTATTGAAGTAATGGGAAAAATATGTTGTGTGTTAACCTTCCTTTTTTGTTAAACTTTATTTACAAGACCCCATTCCTGGCAGTGCATCTGGGAAGTGAATATCTGGATGCTGGAGAAAGTAGAAGACTTTGAAACAGCAAAATGGTTATTTAATGCATTCGGGGAGGAAATGTTTTGAGTTTTCCACGTTCAGCGCTTGCATTGTGAAGCAAAGTCTGGTGAGCTGTGCTCAGTTGTCCCTTTAATTTTTTATCTTCTCCTGCAAATCCCAGTTTCTAGGCTTGGCTGTTCCCTGGGCTGTCTGTTAGCTTCAAAGAGGCTCCTCCAAGGCAGCTGCTGACCCAGACCTTGCAGCTGAAGGTAAGAGCAGCAAGGAATGCTCTTGGCCTGTAAATAGTGCCTTGGATGAAGGGCTTGGTATGTCACTGGTGTGTTGGAAATGTTATTTTTGCCTCTTGATTTCATCCTTCCTGTGAATCAATCTCAGACCTGTCTGTTTAGGTTAACAGCCTTCTCTGCATCCTTGTGGGGGTTGCAGAGCTCTATGTGCAGGGTTTTCACCTCAGGGTTTTGGCTGCTGGAGGCAGAGCTCAGCTCTGCCATGGGAACACCAGAGAAACCCCAGAGACACCCCTGTCCACAATGCCTGGCTGCTGGCTTGCTTCCCAGCCCTTGTGCTGGCTCTCTCCTGTAGCCTGCCCTGCCACAGCACCTCCTCACTTCCAACCTGGCTGAGAGCTATTTCTAGTGAAATCTGTGAGCTGCTTGTGGCTGCCAATGGGGTAGGAGCTCTCTGGAGATGTGAGCCTTTGTGCAGCCTGGTGTAGTGGATGCTGTCTCTGCCCATGGCAGCAGGGCTGGACTTAAATGATCTTTAAGGTCCTTTCCAGTACAAACATTCATTACATGTGCAAATGCACTTCTCCAGCCCCAGCTCTGTAGGGTTTGGCTGAGGCCTCTGGGTGCTTCTGTAACATAAATAAGCAGGAGTAGGATTTCAAAGCAAGCAAATTTTTGACATAGTTGATGTCACGCCTCTTCAGCCCTGTGTTTAGGGCCCAAGATCTGCAGGCCCACAGCTGCTAGTTTGGTCTTGTTGCTAATAACCCTCTGGAGGTGTTTCTGCTGAGCTGGTTCTTGCAGAGGGCTGAGGGGTTCACCCTGATTTGAAGGTGTTAGGGAAGACAGGGCCCGTGGTGGGGAAAACATGAGGTGTTTTCACAAAACTGGGTGCCCTGCGTGAAGCTGCAGCCCTGGCCGTGCTCCTCGCTGGGGCTCGTGGTGTGGAGTGACAGCAAGGACTTGTGGTGAGTAGCCTTAAAGCAGAAAGGGCTGGGGCAGGGTTATCCCACTCATACAGCCCTTCCACCCAGAGCCTCTGCTCTGCCAGTGAGGAGCAGATGGGGAAAAGAGATTTCATTTCCTCACCCTGAGAGGTAACTTTTTCACAACAGTTTTGTTCACCTGCAGATCTGCAGCAAAGCTCAAAGCAAAGAATTCCCCACACAAAGGCCTTGCAAAACAGGATTGTCCTTTGTCTGTGTAATTTGGTAGCATGTGTGGTTTCTTTCTGCAACAGTCTTAGAAGAGGTGAAGCTCTCTCTCTCTCTCTTTTTCCCTTTTTTCTCTTTCTGTTCAGCTGGCAGTGTTGGTGCTCCCTAGGAAGGTGACGGCTGGGGGCTGGCAGTGCTCAGTGCCACTCAGTCCCCAGGCAGGGGCTGTAGCCCTGAGCATGGAGCTGTGGAGCCTCTCTTACCTCCCCTTTTCCTGTCTCCCCAGTCAGTATGTGTAACTGTAAAGATTCCCAACTTGCAGATCAGATGGAGTTTTCCAGACGCCCTTGCACCCTTTTCCCTCATTCCTCCCTTCCTACTTTTACTTCTTACTGACCTATTTGCTCAGGACCTGTATACAATATCAGTGTGACAAATTAAATTGCTTGTACTCAGAAAGATGGATGCCTAAATGCTGCATAAACTTCTTGGCTAGCCCCACTAACTAACAGTTTTTACACCTGCCCCCCACACTGTATTTTGTGAAAGGCTGATTCCGTCCTGCATGTCCCTTTCCAAACCTATTGCCCAACACTTCCACTATTTGTCATCATCTGAGAAGGATCTGAGCACTGCAGATATCCACAGATGATTTTCTGTTGTGTTACAAACCACATCTGTGTATCAGCAGCATCTGGGTTTGCTGTTTCTCTTTGCAGGGCTTCTCCCCGTGCTGGGGTTTGGGATGTGCAGGGATGCTGCAGTGGCTCTGCTGTTCCTCTGGCGAGGTGAGCAGTGCCCCAGGAAGGCACTGGGCTCCAACAGCAGGAGACTCCCAGCAGCAGCCAGGCTGGATGCTCCAGAGATGCCTTCAACCAGTTCTGTCTGGCAGGGCTGCCCTGAGGCTGGGGAAGGCTCCAGTGATGGCTGTGTCCAGTCTCTGTGAATGGACTGGGGTATGCTTGAACAGGTTTTCTTTATGGAGGGAAAGAACTGTGCCTGTGGCCTGTGAAAGTCTGGATAAAGTCCATTCTATTGTTTTGTACCAACACAAACTGGTGGCACATCAGGTTCAAGGAGAGGCCTGCTGCAAAGGGAGAGGCTTTGGGATGTCTGGCTTGGCTGCAATATTCTGTGTCTTGTCAGAGGTATTTTTGAAAGAAGACACAAGTCCAAGGTGAAATGGTGAGTTCTTACCACCCTTCAGCTGTGGATTGGAGGCCACCCTTCAAAACAAAGTGATTCACTGCAGAGGAAGAACAGCTTCTTATTTCCCAGCTTGATGTGGAGCCTTGTAATCACTTTGGTGGCTCAGCTCTCTGCAGTGCTGAGGAGTTGTCTGTTCCAGTGCACTGAGCATGCTGCAAGTTTTATTTTAGTTCCAAAACAGCCCTTTAAGCATGTTGGGCTGTAAGGGAAACTCGTAATAATTCCCTCTGTCAATATAATTCAGTGGCAGTGCAAAATAGGAGGCTGTCTGACTAAAGGCGACCCATTAAAGGGTGATTTCTGATAAATAACTAAACTGGGGACTCACAAGTCCTGAGTTCAATGACTGACTTTGCTATAAGCTTCCTGTGACTTTGGGAGAGTTACTTAAAATTGCTTTGTGCCTCATTTCCCTTTCTGTAACACAGTGGTGACAGCATTTCCCTTCCAGCCAGGAGCTGTGTCAGTGGGAAGGTGTCTGTACCCTTTTCCAGAGCTGCTGTGTGAAGAACCTGAATGGACTAGGAAGCACGACCATCTCATGGGCCTTCCTTCTGTTCTCCTGGGGAAAACAGAACAGGATGATCCATTTCAAGGGTACCCAGAGAATATGTTCCATGAGGTCCTGGGGCTCCTGCCATAACTGCAGTAGCAAGGTGGTTGCTCCTTGAGCTGTAAAGTCTTCCTTAGCACTGCTCTCAGCTCTTGAGCTTTAAGTTGATGGCCAGTTTGGGCAGAGCACGTTTCTGGTGCTCCAGTGCTGCCTTTCTGCTTTGAACCCAGGTGAATGCTAAGGAGAGAGATGGCTGTGGAGATGAAAATGATGGCACATGGTCCTGCTCCCCGTGGCAGTGTGGAGACAGACCTTGGGCAGATCATTTCATCTCTCCCTGCTTCTTCCCAGTGTGGGGTAACAGCACTGACCACCCCTTTTACCACTCCCTAAATGTCAGGAGAAGCTTTCCAGCATCCCTGAAATGTACTAAAACCTCGTGATTGGAATAGCAGACATCTGGGGGGAACAAGGGGCTGGCTGTCTCCTGTGTGGTGCTATGAAGGCTCTCTGCCATTCCCATGGGATAAGCTGTGGGAAGCCCTCACATGGCAGCTGTCCAGGGGGGAGCTGCCTCTGTTTCAGGTACAGCAGAGTTGACAAGGAGTGATGCTGAGCCTCCTTTGTCCTGGGGGCATGCAGCCCTTCTTCCCTTTGCCATATCCAGGGGTGGATCTGGGAGAGCCACCAGCCTGAGACCCCCACCCTGTGGCAGTGAGGGAGCTCCAGCTGGTGTGGTTGGATGGAAATGATCATCTTTGGGATGTGGCAGAAAATCAGTGGTGGCTGTCAGTGGGAAAATGCTCTTGGGGCGTATCTGACTATCCAGAAATGTTAAAAATACTGTTATCTCTATCTCCCTCTGGTCACACAGCTGGTCCAGTGGCTTGTGCAGGCCACTGCACAAATGCAGCAGTGGGAATTATGGCCACTCTTTCATCTTTGGTGTGAACATATTGTATGAAATTTCTATCACATGTGCAAGAGGCATGGCTCAGCAGCTGGAAAAATCCATCCATTTTGGACAGAAGCTTTGGTTTCCTTTTCATCCTTCTTTTCCCAAGAGCCAAAACCCCAACCCCCTTCTCATTCAAGGTATCCTGAGTTACTGACTGTCCTGCTGGGTGGAATGCTGCAAGGCTGGACAGCTGGCAGCATGTGGCCTCCAGGGCACAGCAACAGGTAAATCTCAGGCTACAGGTAGATCTGGCTGTTCCCTCAGACTCTGCCTTGTAACTAGGAGTAAAACTCTATTTAACAGCACTCCTGACACCAGTGAAAGGGAAGAAATTGAATTCTCAATGTACAGGATGTGGTATTATTAAGCACTTGGGCTGTCTAACCCTCTTGTTTTTCCCTTTTGTGGTTTGTGTGATCTTCCTGCTGGGCCAACAAACATTTAGGGCTGTGGATTTTTCCCCAAGTTGTGAGACTTTTAGTCGTTCAAGCCACTTTGTGTGTGGGGGAGGGTGAGCTCCACACTGGTGTGTATGGAAGATCACATGGATGTGTGACTTCTAAATCTCTTCAGGGTAATCTGTTGGAGGATCTTGGAGCTCTGGGGAGAGGCTTTGCACATGTCTCTTGGGAAATTCTAAAATGCCATGGAAATAACTACTGACCCAGGAAAGGAGGGATGTGGGGAAGATGCCAGGCAACAAGGAGGAGGCTGAGAGCAATTTCCTAATGGAGCTGAACCCTGGTGAATGGTTTCAGAACACTGATGTACTCTGGGGGATGGCAAGTGACTGTAACCTGAATATCCCTCAGACAGGGAGCTGCCATCCCTTGGGACCTTGCCCAGGATGGCAGCTTGAGTCATTTAAACAGTGAGGGCGTCTCCTGCACTAGCAGCACTTCCAGGTGACAATGACACTTGTGCCAAATTTTGGAAGGATGGAGAGGATGAAGGGTACAGATAGGAGCAGCTGGCCATGAATTTTCTGTGTTGCCCCTGAGGTTGCTGATTGCTTTGGATGTGAAAACAGATGATCCAGAAGAACCCCAGGCGCGGTGGCAGTGCAGCTCTCCAGTGCTTTGGACAGTGCTGCCAGCCACTTTCCCAGCTATCCCTGGAAGGTCTGTGCAGTGTTGGAGCAGTAGTCCATGGAGAGCTCACTGAAGGAGCCCTGCTGCTCGCTGGTCCTGCCCTTTGGGAAGCAGCTCAGTGTGATTGATGGCTGTGTTGATCGCAAGCGTGTTGTTCTCGTGGGCTTTCTCTGCAGAGCTGCCCTGTCTGCTCCTGACGGGATCAGGCCCGGGTCCCGGCCGCCCTGGTGCATTAGGGGCCGGGTCCCGGCCGCCCTGGTGCATTAGGGGCCGGGTCCCGGCCGCCCTGGCCTGTGAGGGGCTGGGTCCCGGCCGCCCTGGTGCATTAGGGGCCGGGTCCCGGCCGCCCTGGTGCATTAGGAGCCGGGTCCCGGCCGCCCTGGTGCATTAGGAGCCGGGTCCCGGCCGCCCTGGTGCATTAGGAGCCGGGTCCCGGCCGCCCTGGCCTGTGAGGCAGATTTTCCTTCAGTCCTCTGCCAGGGGGTGATTATGGGCTCGTGCATGGAGGGAGTTCCCTGAGCCTTACCCAGCGTGACACGCTGTCATTTTGGTGCAGTATCGTTAAGATGCTCCAAACTCTGTTCACTCCTAGCCCAAAGAACAGGGCAGGTGCCTGGAGGCCCATGTTCTCCTAACCTGGCTGTGATTTGGGCTGCTGGCCTAGAAATGAAATGCTCCATCATGGCATTACCCCGTTCCTGAGCTTGCAGGCTGCCTGCTGACACAGCATGGACGTTTTTACCTTACTGTCCCCCGTGCTGACTCCTGCAGTTTACTTTATCCTGCTGTTTTCTTACTGCTGTGAAACAGAGTTAATAACGTTGCTGTGCTCTTTACCCTAATGAGGACAATGAATGTTTTAGACTGGTGTAATGACATCACGCTTAATTTTTTTCTGAAAAGCCAGGAGGGATTCTTGATTTCTGTCTTGATGAACTTATAACATAGTCTGTGATGCTTCTGGTGTAAACCAGAAATATTTCTGTTATTCGTGGGACACTTTGCAATGAGAGTTTTCCATGTTCATTTGAAGGGCTGGGAAATTTTAAATTTGCAACAGATGGATTTTTTCCAAAACCTTCAGGTTTAGTCTGCTCTAAGGAAATCCATATGGCAAACTGATTATTTTTTTTTTTTTAGATAACTCTTATTCATTTCATTCCCTCATTTCCATGAAGGAAGTTGTTCTCCTCTGCTACTCCTGCACCCAGTCTAGTCTAAGTTCATGCAATTGTTTGTGAAGGGTGGGATGGTTTTAGGAGGGCAAAATGCAGCAGTCAACTGTCCTGTGAATACTGTAATGATAGAAAACAGGCACAAATCCTTTTTGTTTTCTCTCATTACTCCCCTTTGTTACCTGTCTGCAGGTCTGATTTGATAAATAGAGCAGCTATTAATCCCCACTGCGAACTGGAGTGGTGGGGTGATAACAAAGTCTCTTTGCACTTGTATGGACATATAAAATACTTAGAAAAGTCATCTAATACAGCTATTGGAGATGTACTAGTAGGTTCACATCCAGCTGCATGCACAGAAAGTGAGGATTTCCTTGGGCTGTTATTCTTGGGGTGGATTTTTGAAGCCTGTGACCAAGACCTGAAGATAGGTTTGGTATCAGTTGGTGGTAATTGGGCTATACTTGCATAAAGATAGTAATTTCCTTCTTCTTATATCTTAAATTTGATTTATAAGACCATGCTGCAGTATGACTTAAAGCTTAAAGTGTTTGTCTCTGTTGGCAGTTGGCAATATATTAGCTGTGATTCTTTACAGAATAAGTGTTCAGTGTTGGAGGTAAATTGAATAATATGGTGGTGTTTGAGTCTTAATCTTCCAAATAGCTGTTAAGTTTGCTACACTGATGTCTGAAAGGCTTAAAAATAATAAACTCCATTGTATAGAGCTTTGAATACAGAGTGGAAGTTCAGTAATTGCTGGCAGTTCATGTGCAGACTCACTAAAACATGGCAAGGAGGCAATTCTCCCAGTACGCCTGAATTTTTTAAAAGAATCCCCTTGTATCAAGGCCCTGTGATCCACAAGGTACAAAGTACATCAATATGAATTCAGGCTTGCAGGACTCAGTCCAAAACCCCAAACCCTTTAGTTGCACTGTCATACCAATTTAAAAACCTTTTGTCTTCCTCATCAGTCTGCTGGGAGCTGTTTGCATCGCAGCTTTTGGGCAAGGTAGGTGGAGTGGGCTCCTCTTGGTTGTCAGCAGAGAGCTGAAGTCCTGAGTCCCCATCCTAGTTCCCTATGCTCTTCATAGGAAGTGAAAATAAAAACTAAATAATGGTGGTTTGTTTCTTTTTAATGAGGTTCTCAGGGAATCAAATGTCAAAGGAAAAGCTCTGATATCAGGGATCTGGCTTTGCTGTTTTTTTCTCAGAACACATTTGTAGTTCTCCTAAATCCTTGTGAATGAGTTTTTAAAAGAGGAATTGCAAAGAGCAGCTAAGGAAAAGGCTGGTTGGACTAGCAGGCATGATTTAAAAAGCAAACAACAAACAAAAAAACCCAACCAACCAATCTCCCCACCCCCAAAAAACCCCAAACAAACAGAAAAAAACCCAAAACAAAACAGGAGGGGGAAAGGAGGAGAATGAGATTTGTTTATCACAACTGAACTTGAAACTAATTTTAAATGTCTGTCTTCTGAGAGTAAGGAAATTCCTTTAGCTTCCAGCAGTAAATAACTGGGATGCTTTCAGCTCACAGCTGATCTAGAGGGGATGGTGAGTTTTCAACTAAAAAAATAATTGACTCTCCAGTAAGGCAAATCCATTTAAAATGTCACTAAACAGCTGGAGGAAGAGGAGAGTCCTGACTGGCATAGTTCATATCACAAATAACCCTTGAACTTTGTTCAATGTCTCTGAGTTCTGTCCAGAGTGTCTTGACAAATGGTTTTAAACAAATACTGTTTCTAACCAGGGAGCAAATGACCAGGATTGCATCTGGCTGGCAGGTGCATGATCCAGAGGCCCAGATTTTTCCCAGAGAGATCTCAAATCAAGTCCCAGATCCATTTTTCTCTTGCTATCAATGCTAAAAGACACGCTGAGTATTTCAGGGAAAGGGAGAAGGTTGTCCCATGGGAACTCCTGGGGGTCAGTGAATGAGGGTGTGGTGGTAGGGGTGGAGCTGTTCTCCATGCCAAGCTCTTCTTGGCAACTGAGTGGTGAAGGATTTAATGCTGCTGTGGTGAGGAGGATTTCTGAAACTCAGCTTCTCCCCAGGCTCATCTCAGCTGTCTTGGCTGTCAGAGATACTGAGCTCTCTTACTGGTCTGCCCTTCTCTGCGCCAGCAGGGCCTGTCCTGTGCAGTCCAGTTGGGACTTCTGGAAGTCTGTCACTTAGGTAGGTGCTAAAAAGGAACTGAACTTATTTGAGAACTGGTGTTCCAGCTGAAGGAGCTGAGCACTTGCCAGTCTGACCATATGCTTCTGAAGTCCTTGTGGTTCAGTGCTTTAGTCCAGGATTCTTCCATTGCCTATTTAAGGCAATGGAAGAAAACCCTGTGCCACTCTTGCAGAGTAGATATGTGAACTTTAAGCATCAGAACCAAATGGTAGTTCTAGAATTAGATGGTGTCCCTATTTTCCCTCTTCAGTTTTAAGTGGAGGCAGCATTCTTCACTTACAGCCTCCGCTGTTGTGTTGCATTGTTGTATGGGGTTGAACATCTGCCCCTTCCAGCCACAAAAGTGGCTGTGTTCCAGTGGTGGGTGGTTTCTTTCTATTCAGGGATTCTCTGAGGCCTGGAAAAGCTTGACAATTAGGCATGACATACTGTCAACTGCTGCAGATCCCCCTGGCTCCCTCCTCCCAGCATCTGCAAGGCCTGAGTTGGCCATCTTGGCTTGTCCATGTACGGTGCATCGAGCAGAAGGACCCAGTTCCTACCAGCTGCTGCTGCTGAGCCTCACCAGGAACCTGCCCATCCCATGCAGAAAACATTTGTGGTCCCAGCCTGTAGCAGAAGAGAGGGAAGAGCTATCACCAGCTCCCTCAGGAGGGCTGTGTTGCTGAGACCACAGTCCTGGGATCTTTCCCCACTGGCAGCACCGTGGCTGCTCATCCTCCATCCAGCAGCTCTGACAGCTGTGCTGTCCCGTGGGGTGGCAGGGGATGGAGCAGGCAGAGCAGCAGACCTGGCAGGAGCACGGTGCACCACATTAAGGATTTGGATGCTAAAGCAGAGCCGTGGTGAGGGACAAGGTGCCTGTCTCACACAGGTCTCTCAGCCCAGCGTTTTTTCCCTGCAGCATTGTTTCCCTGATTGACTGGCGTTGGCTTGGCAAAAGCCTTTTGAATATTCATTTGGCTGACGGAGATGAGAGCGCGGAAGCTCCTTGAAATCAGCTTGGGGAGGGGAAGCAAATAAGATGGCCTTTTTCTCACTCCTAGTGCTACTTGAACTCTCTCAAATGCATGCTTCACATGGATAAATGATTGCAGAGACCTCAGCCTGCCCAACAAGCCTCCTGTTGTACAGGAAAAATTATAGTGCCTGCATACTTGCCATCCTCATTTAAAAGCCCATTCCTCATTAATATCACTTTATAGATATTATTGCAGCTCGAAGTGCCATTCCTCTTCTCCCCACCCATTTCCTTGTCTGGCTGTGACATACAGGAACTACACCCAGTGCTTGACTCGCCTCTCCTGACCTTTTGTAACTTGGCTCCAAACTCCTTTTTTTGGGTCTTTTGCAAAACACTGTCAGAAGGGAAAAATCCTTTGTTAAAACACAGCCAACTCCTGCCTCAACGTGGAACAGTTTGTTCTGCTGAAAGAATGAGCCAGTTCAGTGAGCAGAAAAACATTGCCATAAACCAGCGGGCTCAATAAGCTGCAAAAGCCATCGGCTGTGCGCAAGGTCTGAAAGGATGACTCTGAAGCAGAATCCACGGGGATGAAAAAAATAATCCACGATCCCAACCTGCCAAACTCTGTTTCTTTGCTTTCTGACAAAGTATTTTGCAATTTTCTCTTTGGTTATAGCAACTGTAAGTGGAGGAATGGGAGCTGAGGCTGAGCCAGGACGTAACGCGGCTCTCGAAGCTGCATATTGCAAAAGGGCACGGGGGATGAAGTAATCCAAAAATGCTCAGCTGGGAAGGGGCTGCAGCACTCGTAGTCATCAGGCTGTGCTGCAGATGATCAGCTCCAGCGCCTCTGGTACTGTTTAGTAGCTTGGTTTAGTCCTTCCCACCCACATCTTGTTTTAAAGCTCTGGGCACTCTTTACTTCCCTGGAATTGCTGCGGGTCTGTCCCTTATGCGGCTGCTCGGTAACTGGTGATCAGCCTGGTGACCAGCCTGGCTTCAGCAAGCGGTTCTTCATTCCACAGCAGACTTGGATGCTCGGTGAGAAACCTGTGTGACAGGCTTTTGGGTTTGTGTCTGCAGTGGGAACGTTTTGGTGCTGGTAGAAAAGCTGACACTAGTTTTCTTTTAAAAGTAAAAGTTGTACTGGCATTAGAGGTGTGGTTCCCGAATTTGGGGTGACGGCCCCTCGATTAAGGTCACCCGTATGGAGGTGATGTGCAAGCCTGGCAGAGGGGTTGTGAGAGAAAGGTGGGCTCCAAGGCTTCCCCAAGATGATTCCTTGGGAAGGGGCCGGCTGTAGCAGCACTGAGAGCACAGTGGGGCTGGGGCACTGTGCGTGCTCTGTTGCCATTGGGTGCTCACACCTGTGAGCTCCTCACCAGCTCAGCCAAGCGTTCCCTGCTGATTTCAAAGTCTCAGATATCCTTGTCGGAAATTTGACGTGGACAAAGATCTACCTCTGGTGCTTATTCATTACTCTGAGTTCCTGAGTAGATTTTTGTCTTGGAGCCAGTTCATCAATTTCAGATAATAAAAAAACAAAGAAGTGTATTTTAGGTGTAGCCTATTCATCTTCACACACACTCTGAAGGGCTGCATCTGCCAAAGTTGGGCTTGTCCTACAGAAATGGTGATGCTTGACAATGAGCTCTGAGGGTGGGATCACAAGGCATGAGGCACATGAAGGTGTGGCAGCCTGTAACTGATCTGTGAGGGGCTGTTGGAGGTGCCTGTGTTTCAAATGAAATCACAAACCAACCCCTGACAATGCAAGCAGAGACAGAACATCCTAGAGAAAGCACAGGGAGCTGAAATGGGAACTCCAGTGTGTTTACAAGCATGGTCATACTGTCCTGTTCAGGCACAAACCAAGCTGCTGGCAGTCACCAGCTGAGGGTGAGGTGGTGGGACACCCAGATACTGATGAGCTGAGGGACTTCTTGAAGCTCCATTAATGCTATCTGGTGTCCTCTGCCGGCAGTGCTAACCTTGGAGCTGGCTCTGTTGAGATGTGATTATCTGTCTGCTGGACCTTTTGCTTTGGGGGAATGCAGCATGGACAAAACCTGAGGAGTGAAGCTATTGAAGGGAGGTGGGTCCCTGGGATGCTGGAACTGTGAACCCTGCTAAGGTAGTGCAGTACAGAGCAAATCTGTAATGAAGCCTCTGTGCCAAGAGAGATTATTACTTTTTTGGAAGATGTTAATGGTATGATTACATAACATTTATTTTGTGCTCAATCAAATGGATGAGGGCAGAGGAAAAGGAGGGAATTAATGTTAGTGATGTTCAAACAGAAGCACGCAAAGCTCCGAGGGATGATCAGTGGTTTTGTTTTGATTTGTGTCGTGGTGGTTGTTTTTTATTCCTCACATTCTACTGAAATATAGCACACAGGCTTGTCTCTAAGGGGGGCACATTGCCAATAGTCTAAAGGTTATATTATCCTAGTGACCTATTTTTATACTCTAATCGTGTTCTGTTTCAGCCAGCTCTTTCTAGCCTTCCATCTTGCTCAGTTTTGTGCTTGTCTGGGGGAAAAAAAAAAAAAAAAAAAAAAAAAAAAAAAGCAAAGATAATTGCCCTGAGTACTGAGGCAGCCTCTGCCCAGATACCAACACACAGGAGAGGTGCTGCTGTTACAGCACAAGAACAATCCAAACACAGAGCTCGGAAATGGGTGACTACTTGAGACAGGAGGATGAGGAGCACTGTGAGGCAGAGGAGAGAGGGCTTCTCTTAAAGGCAGGTTTTGAATGGAGGAGTCCAGCAGTTCGGAGAAGGGTGAAATTTTAATGAATAGCTCTGTTTAACTGGTCTAAATGGAAAAGACGCTTTTCTGCTCTAGGCCTGCCAAGGAATGGAGAATGAATACGATTGTTCGGTCAACCGGCTCCCACTGCATTTAGACTGTACCCGCGGTTTCAAAGCCAGGCTTAAGCTACAAAGCACTCTGACCAGTTGGCATAAAGAGAAATTGTTCCTTAGTACAAATGTTGACTGTGATGCTGCTTGAAGCTCAAAACTGCTGAAGTTTGTGCGTGTGTTTGTACATTCGTGCAGCGTGAAATAATAAGATGTGAAGAGCCTTTCTTGCCTGCGTGGCCTCTCTGGGGCTGTGGTTATTGTATTGCTGGTGGCTCTGCTTGTTCATGTTGAGATCACCTGAGGTTTGAGTGCCTGCAGAGTTAGTGTGGTACCAATGGGACCTGTTTCGGAAAATCTCATTAAGTGTTCACTGAAGTCACAGTCCTGAATGGGGTTAAACCCCAAAAGAATTAAATGTGTCACAGCCTTGGTCTGGGTTATGAGCCAGGCTTTGGGTGGCAGACCGCACCTCCAGGTGCAAGGGCACGGCACGGGGATGTGTGCCAGAAGCCAGGGTGATGCTCTGCTGCTGGCATTTTAGGCTGCTGGAGATGTTCCCATCCTGTGACTTCCTCCCAGCTGCAGCCTTTGCAGAGTTACTCGGGGAGGATGCTGGACTCCAGCTAGCTGGGATGCACAACCACAGGGTGGGAACAGAGGAGCTCAGCTCTGCCAAATCTTGCCCTTTCTTCTCTTTCACAGAGCCATGCTGGTACAGCTGGCAGAGAGGTCCCACCCACACCTTGGAAGTTTCTCTGGAGAGGTGATCTGTCCCTGCTGGCTGTGTCTGTCCATACGGAATGGCAGGGATATGGCCTGGAGAGGTCTTAGCTGAGATGTCCCTGGGATGGATTAGCAGTAGCCCCCACTGGGCATGTTTTAGCAATAAATATTCTAAGTGGTGAAACTCCTACATGACTTCTTATGAACAGGCTGCAAAAGCAGAAGGAATGTTAATGCCCAGCCACAGAGGAAGAATCCCAGGACTGCCCTGGCTGGCAGCAGGGTGGCCATGGGCCTGTACCCCAAATACATGGACCTGTTTATCCTCTCCTCCCCAGAATCATGGTAAATGCACCCAGTCCCAGGCTACTGAGTTGGCTCCCACTGCTGCCCAGGGCAAACTGGGTGCCTTTCATGCTGGGGGGACCTGCTGTCAAACACAGGGGGATGTTTGTGGGAAGGGGGCTTAGCCCTCAAGTTTGGGTTGATGGTGCTGGCCACAGGGATCATTTATTTAATGGCCTGGCTAATTACAGCGTGGTTGGGAAGTCATCTGGAACTCCCAAAGACAGCACTGCATCTTCTGACCCTCGTTGGAGGTAGAGCCTGAAGGGGAGAGACAAAAACATCAACTTTTTTTCCTCCTTTGATTTCTTCTTCTTTTCGTCCTCATATGATGCTATCAGCTGGGGCCTGCGGAGCTTCAACTTAAAAACAAACCGCTTTTATTTAAAGTGCCAATATTGTGCTTGGCTCCATATGAGACAGAAACATTAACTTTGTCTCTGACCTGGGGAGCATGTCTGCCTGCCTAGCAGGCACTGAAAGTGTTGAGAAAACTGTTATTTTACTTCTATTTTGGTGCTGATTTTTAAAAATCTAATTTTTTAATAATTTCATTTTATTTTAAGAGAGCATTCCCTCTTCAGCAGAGCACCAGAGCCCACAGAACACACAGCCATCCTTTGTGTCCCCATGGAGCTTTGTCCCTGGTGTCAGCGTTGGCCCCCAGGAGCTGGCAGGGCTGGGGGCAGGGGAAGACAGCTGTGCCTGTGCTCCCTGGGCAGTGGGACTGGAGCTGTTGTGTCCTGCCTGGTGCTGCTGCCTGGTGGGTTTTCTGGTTGCTGTTTCTAGGCGAGGTTTGCAAAAGGTCACCAAAAATTAATCTTCTAACTGGGGACCTTGGCACTGTGCGCAGTGAATGTTTTGCATTAACAACCTAACTCGTTAATTCAGTGAAACATTTAAAACCAAACCAGTTATATCCAGCCAAGCTGGAAAAAGCTGAAAGTTCATACTCAGCAGTGCAGATTTCGAAACCTCCCTTTGTTAATCTCTGCAGAAGTAAATTTTCTGCTATTGCAGAGCTCACTGTGACTGGTCTGGGCATTGTTTCCCTCAGTGGAGGAAAAGCTGCTCTGCAGAGGGTTGGTTTTGTACCTGGAACTGCCACCTTTCCCTCCAGCCTTAGTTTCTGTGAGCATCACTGGGAGAAAATTGGTTTTACTCTGCTTTAAGTCAGTTTTCCCTCAAATTTCCAGCAGCAGGGATGGTTTAGGTGCACTAGACATTTGACCTGCTTACTCTGCTACCTTGCTATGAAATTAGCAGGTATAAATTAAATAGGAACCATGAATTTAAGTAAAAATAACTTTGTCTTCCTGGCTCCAGGTAGCTCTTCCATTCAGCTTTGTCTCTTTAATCATAAAATAATACATAGGGAATAGAGTTCTTCAGTCATGGCTGTGCAGATGGGTCTGAGGCATCTGCAGTGGTGATATATACACTGAGATCAGTTGTAAGGATCTTTTTCAATTGATTATTTTTTCTGCCATTAATTTACCTTGTCCATTAGAACAGCCTCACTTACTTTAATGAGGGAGAAATCAGTGAATTATCCATTCTGTTATATATTAGTGGTGTATTAAAGTATTAAGTGCATTCCAGAAGGTAAGCAGTGAATAAAACATGCTCCCAACATGTGGTTATGCAACTGTTCCATGGAAATGAAATGGACAAACAGTACACTTGATTAATTTCTTTCCCCCCAGTAAATTGCCACTGTGATTCACTTCCAGCTAAAATCTGCAATCTGTGTTCTCAGGTGGCATTAATATTGGAGCCTTGCAGGAGAGCTGTGGTGGCTGGGGCTGCTTTGATTGCATTTTTAAGGAAAGTTGTTGGAGAGAGCACAGAGTTTGATGCAAATGTGCTGGTAAATGAAATGCAGGGCTTTTAGGTTCTCTGTAGGTGGGTCAGGCCGTTCACATTTACCCAAAATAATAGCGATGGAGTGCTCGGGAGAGGCACTTTGTAACGTGGCACAATGGGGGTCTTTGTGTGTCGCTGGTGCTTTGTATCAAATTTACTCTGTTGACAGATAAAAATCATCTTTTTGATAGCTGTAGACTCCATAAACACTGGGTCAGATCTGTCAGGACTGGAGCTGTCTCAGTAATGGAGACTCTGGAGTTTGCTGGAAAGAAAAAAGCTTGCAGAGGGCCCAGCAGCTTCTCCCTGTGTTAAAGCTGCAGGATAAAACGAAAAAAGTATTCCCTTTTACCATTGCTTCTCTGACATGAAAGTCCTCTCAGCCTTTAAAGCTGTGTTTTGTAGCCTTCAGGCTGATCTTACTGCTTTTTCCCTAATTGACTCGACTTGGAAAGGTCATTGCAGCCTGCTAGACTGTGTAATATTTAACTTAGCATCAAAAATGAGGATCTCGGGGTTGGTGTCAAATGGATGCTGTTCCCCTCTGAATAGCACAGCCCATTCATAGTCATCCAAATATTCCACTTGCTAATGCTAATGGATAACTTTCTGGCCCTCTGCAGAGGGCAGGACTAACCACGAGGAGGTGGGATGAGAGTGGCATAAAGCAGGTATTCAGATGTGCAATCCACGCCATCTAAATCCAGCTCAAGGCTTTAATACCTGTTTTATTTATAGATTTTTTTTTTTTTTAAAGTTATAACTTCTAGCTCTTCACGATGCTTTAGCATAGCAAGCAGTCTTTTCTGATGCCAAGTTCAGTGATGACTAACACTGTTTACAGGACTGTTTTGTAATCTCAGATCAGCCCACATTAACGGGAAGTTACGTTTTCCCGTCAGTCTTTCAAACGGTGCCCGAGAGTTGCTGAGGCCAGAGCCAGCCGTCCAGGCTCTCCTGTTTGGAAAAAATGATGTCAGCTTTCAGGACAAGCTTTTAAAAAAATCTTATAAAGTTAGGGAGGTCATTTGAAACTGAATTTCCTCCATTTGATTTTTTCTTCTTTTTTTTTTTTCTTTTTTTCTCATGAGGATCTTTCATTCCTCTGTTCTAAAAACTACCAACAAAACTAAGCACAGGAGGTATTGCATAAGCACCACCAAGCCATTTGCCTGATCTGCATTTCTCAGTGCATGAGATCAGCTCAAATATCTGATCTGAGAAAGCTGCTGGTGCACAACTGCTGTAACTGATAGGAATTACCTCTGTGAGTCATCTCATAGGATGGTAAGTCCTTTTTTTTTTTTTTAAAGTTCAAGTTTTTTTTAGTGTTTTTATAAAGCTCAGTTGCTGTTACTGTAAATCTCAGGGAAATCTGGCACAGAGTCTTTGTAATGTGAATCAGTGTGTCCATATGCTTCCAAGTGACCTTGCAGTCTGGAAAAATACCATTTCATCCCTCTGGTGAAGAGGGAAAAAAAAAAAAAAAGCAGAGTTGCTGTAGAAAAGGTTGACAGAGGGGTGTCACTTGGCAGATGACTCCTGGTGCCAGCTACAGCAGCTTTACTGCCCTGGGGTCATGATCTCAGGCACAGAGCATTTGCTGTGCAAGTGGGAAAGCTACAGCAGGCCAGGAATAAGGTTGTGGCTAATGCCTCAGCCAGCCCTGGCCTTCCATGGGCTGGAGCACTTCAGGTCTGCTTTAGCTTCAGAGGAGAAAAAAAAATAAAGGAAAAAGTTATTGTTGTTGGTTGGTTTGTGCTTATTTTTGTTCTGTTTTGGTTTTAAATGTTACAGATCTCTGCTTAGCCCAAGCCCAGTGAGGTGGGCTTGCACTGAGGAGAAATTGCAGTTTGTTAGGGAATACCCCAGTGCACTGGGTGGTGTGACTGCCAAAAGCTGCAGAGCTGGTGGGAGGGGAAGGCTGGGAGCCAGGAACATTGTGATGCTGCTCTTGAGCTCTGGGGCCTTTACCTTCTCTTGCGGCTCCAGATGAGGACTCCCAGATGCTGTTGCAGCAGGAATGAAGTGCACACAGGATGGGAAGGGCATCTCCCAAATGCTTTGCAGGCTTGCTGAGCAAGAAGGGCTGAAATACTGCAGCCTCCTCACTCCCAGCAGCAGCTCTGGGTGTCTGCAGAGACTCCTGGCGTGGGCACAGTGCTCTGAGCTGGCAAGAAACTTCCCCACGGGATGGATGGAAAATGCTGATTTTGAAGAAACTGAAATGTTCTGTTGGGAATATGTGGATTTTCATCCTGTTTTTGTGATAGAAAGCAGGCAGCTTTCCCAGGTGACCCTGCCTGATGTCACCTCCTGCATGAGGCTGAGCTGGGACTTGAGCACACAGGGAGCCCAGGCACGGCTGTCCCTGCTGAAACACCAAGGAAGGGCAGAATGAGGGGAAAAATCAGTGGTTTTCCTCCTTAAATGAGAATTTGATGTGGGCTGTAGAAGTGGCATGTTTGTATGTTTGGTTTGAAACAGATAGTTCACAGGTTTAGGGGTGAAAATACAGTAAATCTAAGGTCAAGTTAGATTTTTCCAATGAAAGAAGAAAAATTATTTATTGAGTGAAGCGGTTGAATAGCAGAGCAGTTGTGCTTTGTCTAATACCAAGGGAACTAACCCCTCCTCCCTCTCCTTATCCTCAGGTTCAGTGGCAAATATGAACATTTTTCAGCAATTCCTCGGGACATCATGAGTTTACTGGAATCTGGACCACAGAGCACTTGCACCAGTGCTTTCTAAATTTGAATTTAATTTAAATGAAAGAGAAATAGTCCTCTGGATCAATTGTAGCGATGGCTAGCAAAAGGAAATCCACAACTCCCTGCATGATACCAGTAAAAACACTGGTGCTCCAGGAGACCGAACAGGATGCTGGAGAAGATGATCGTGAAAGAACACAACCAGAGGCTCCTGCAGAAGGACCAGCAGCCAGTGATGCTGGGGCCAGCAACAGTAATAACGGAGCTTTGTCCAACGGGCACCGCGGCATTGCCGACGGCGACGCTTACATCTGCAAGCCTTGTGACTTCGGGTCTCAAGACCTTCACCAGTTCTTTGGGCACTTGGACTCTGAGCACCCAGAGTTCGGCAAAGACCCCGCGTTCGCGTGCGTCGGCTGCAGCTTCCTGGCCAACAGCCACGAAGGGCTCTCGCACCACAACGCGGAGTCGCACGCCGGCGAGAGCAGCTTTGTCTGGAGGCTGGTGAAGCAGGACGGTCGTACAACCGTGGAGCAAAGTCTCTGTGAGGCCACCAGCAGCCATGACCCGCCGGCAGAGGTCCCTGAGGAAGGGGCAGACGGCCAGTCTGAAATTATCATTACCAAAACCCCTATCATGAAGATAATGAAGGGTAAACCTGAGGCCAAAAAAATCCACACGCTGAAGGAGAACGTGTCGAGTCAGTTGGGTGGTGAGTCAGAGGTGAAGGATGGAGAGCATCCATTCCCAAATGGGTCTGTGCCAGTCAGCCAGCCCACTGCAAGTTCAACAAAGTCATCCCACATAGTGAATGGCTCCATCATAGGAAACGTGCCTGTTCTGCAGGCGGGTGTTGCACAACTTGTGTCGCTGCAGCAGCAGCCCCCGTTGCATCAGCAGCAGCTCCCTACATCCAAGTCCCTTCCCAAGGTGATGATCCCACTGAGCAGCATTCCCACATACAATGCTGCCATGGACTCCAACAGCTTCCTGAAAAACTCTTTCAACAAGTTCCCCTACCCCACCAAAGCTGAGCTCTGCTACTTGACCGTGGTGACCAAGTACCCAGAAGAGCAGCTGAAGATCTGGTTCACTGCCCAGAGGCTGAAGCAGGGCATCAGCTGGTCACCAGAGGAGATCGAAGATGCCAGGAAGAAGATGTTCAACACTGTTATTCAGTCTGTGCCACAACCCACCATTACAGTGTTGAACACCCCCCTGGTTGCAAATCCTGGGACTGTTCCCCATCTTATCCAGGCAACTTTACCAGGCCACGTGGTGGGGCAGCCAGAGGGGACAGGGGGGCTGCTGGTCACGCAGCCCATCATGGCAAACGGGTTGAAGGGCACCAGCTCCTCCTTCACCTTGGCAGTGACTTCTGTCCCCAAGCCGCAGCCGGCGGCGCAGCACAGCACCGTGAGCTCCAGCAACACGTCCGGGGTCAAGGTGGTCAACAGCGCCCAGTCCCTGCTCACCGCCTGCCCTGCCATCTCCTCGCAGACCTTCCTGGATCCCAATGTCTACAAAAACAAGAAGTCCCACGAGCAGCTCTCAGCCCTCAAAGGCAGCTTCTGCAGAAACCAGTTCCCCGGCCAGGCTGAAGTCGAGCGGCTGACAAAGATCACGGGCTTGTCCACCAAGGAGATCCGAAAATGGTTCAGCGACAGGAGGTACCACTACAGGAACGTGAGAGGCGGCCGGGCCGTCTTCCCTGGAGACAGTGCTCTCGATTCCCTGCCCGAAATCACCTTCGACGTGCCCCCCAGAGGAGCCGAGCTGAGCCCCGTGGCGGCAGCGGCCACGCCGGCCCCTCACCACCCACCACGGCGGCAGTCGTGGCACCAGGCGCCCGACTTCACCCCGACCAAGTACAAGGAGCGAGCGCCGGAGCAGCTGAAGGCCCTGGAGAGCAGTTTTGCCCAAAATCCCCTCCCTGCGGAGGAAGAGGTGAACCGCCTGAGGGGGGAAACGAAGATGACACGGAGGGAGATCGACAGCTGGTTCTCGGAGAGGAGGAAGAAGAAGGTGGCGGAGGAGAATAAGAAAGTGGAGGAGGTGGCTCAACAGGAGGAGGAGGAGGCGGAGAATGGCGGCGGGGAAGGGGAAGACTCCTCGGACGAGCAGAGAGCCACGAGTGAAAACGGCTCAGTCGACGCCTCCGGCAGCAACCCGAACTCGGCGGAGCGGAAGGTGAGTCCCATCAAAATCAACCTGAAAAACCTGCGAGTGACCGAGTCCAATGGCAAAAACGAGGTACCGGGGACCGGCGCGAATGAAAAGGGGGACGGTAGCTCCAGCCGGCCGCCCACCCCTCCCAAAACCAAACTGAACTTCAAAAAAACGGCCCAGCAGCGGCATCTGCTGAAGCAAATGTTCGTGCAGACCCAGCGCCCCACGAACCAGGAGTATGATGCCATCGTGTCCCAGACGGGCCTGCCGCGGGCCGAGGTCATTCGCTGGTTCGGGGACAGCCGCTATGGCTACAAGAACGGGCAGCTGAAGTGGTATGAGAACTACCGGCGGGGGGTGTTCCCCCCGGGGCTGGTGGAGGTCAGCCCCGCCGGCCGGGAGGTGCTCGAGGACTACTACGAGAAGCACAAGGGGCTGCGGGAGGAGGACGTGCCCGGCCTCTGCGAGCGCGCCCGCCTCGGCGCCCAGCAGCTCAAGGTGTGGTTTGCGGTGAAGGCGGAGGAGGAGGGCAGGGGCTCGGGCCCCGAGGCGGCCGGCAGCCGGAAAGGGCCGTGCGAAGCCGGCGCGGAGGCGTCGGAGAGCAGCGAGGCGTGGGAGCCGGGCGGCCAGGAGGGCAGCGCCGGGACCCCCGACGCCCCCGGGCCACCGCCCGCCACAGGGCTGGGTAAGGCCCCTGCCTCGGCTGGGAGGGCTTGGGGTGGCACGGGGCACTGGGCCGCTCCTGTTTCCGAAGCACGTTCAGCGAAGTGTCTGAGGTTTAACTGAGGAAGTGGTGAGGAGCGCTCTCTGTGAAAGAAAGGCGTAAAGGAAGGAGGGTGAGGAGGGTCTGGCAGGATGACACGAGTGCCGCTGCCTGCCTGCCCTTTCCTGCCTTGGTCATTGGGTGCTGGTGCCACTCCGAAGCCAAATCCTGGCTTCATTTCAAGCTGGAGTAAAGCTGTAGGAGTGTCCAGTCATTTTCCCTGCCCTGAGGGAAGATGGTCCATGGATTGATTTATTTATTTGGGAAGAAAGGAGTCTGGCTGCTTGTCCCGTGCCACTGGTTCCTTCCCATGTCCCTGCCTGACCTCCAGCAGCAGACACAGCTCTGCTTCCCTTTCTCTCTGCTATTGCCTGCTTTCCAGATGGGAACATCCTTGTTTGGCGTGGAGAAAGGCTCAGGTGGTGAAGGTGGAGGCTGCAAAGGCAGAAGGGGGCATGGAGTCTCCAGAACTCCCTTTTGGAAGACGTGTGTCTGTGTGTGCACGTGTGCGTAATGGAGAGGTGCTTTCCAAGCCCTTTGTGGGCTTTTCTGCAGTGCAGCTGGGGGCTGTTTCCTGCCTGGTAGGGTTCCCACCAGATGGGGATGGCCGAGTACTGGCCCTGTCCCATGGTAGTCCATGCACGCAGCTCCTTGCTGGCCAGCTGGGATCTTCTCCAGTCCCACTGCCTTGCTTTGGAGCTTTCCACACACCTCTGCCATGGCTGCAGGCCTTAAAAAAATAATGATGAAAATCGAGTAAAATCCATTGCTTCCCTTCTCATCTAATTTGGGGAAGGTAGAGCATGGGTTTGGATAGGTCCTGCCTTTGCTGCACATCCCGTGTGCTTTGCAGGGGAATGGTTGGTTTGGGGACTGGTAGGGGGCCAGCTTTTGTGCTGGGGAGGTGGCTGTGCCCCTGCTAGTGCCCTCTGAGCATGGCTTTCTGCCAGCCAAAGCAAGGAGTCCTGTCAACCCTCGTGGCACAGAGGCAGGAGGTGCTTAGCAAAGGTGCATCCCTCCTAGTGGTGCAAAGCCAATTCCACTCCCTCAAGGATTTTGGGTTTCCCAGCCCCTCTAAATATTGCCACCCCTTCTTTACAGCTGTCTCAGTCAAGGGCTCCTGATCTCGCCTGTCCTGAGGCACTCCTGCATTCCCTCCTCCCCACCGAGCACCCCACCTGGAGCAAGGCCAGGAGCATCTCTGACACCTGTGTTCTTTTTCAGAAACAGACTGAACTCAAACCACCAGCCCCGGAGGATCCGCTCTTACCCTTGAGAAGAAATTAGTGCTCTTTGAGAAGCCCATGGGCCGGCCTGATCCAAGCCTGAGGAGCAGGATGATGTGATGAAGCACTGCCATACATGAGACCTTTGAGCCAGCACACGAGACAGCGCGTGCACAAACTGGGCACTGGGTGCTGAGCTCTGGTGGCCCAGCTCAGGAGACAGCTGGGAGCTGGTGCAGGTGGGGGCTCAGCTCACTCCCAGGAAATAGGATGCTCCTGTTTGCTTTCAGTGACAGACTTTCAGATTTCATATTCATATACCGATGCCTACAGCTGCCTATACAAGCATAACAAATCTCAGACGTTGTGTAAACAAGGTCATTGCTTAGATATGGACTATCATGGCATAGTACTTGTTTCTTTTTTCTTTTTTTTTGTTTTCATCTGTCCATTAAGGTGTTTGTTCTCTAAAGGTTGTCATGGCTGCATATATCCTCTCTGCCTTTTCTGGTCCTTAAGCCCTGGCAGTGAAGGGCTTTGTGGGCACACAAGTATGAGTGTGTTACGAAAGGGAAGGGATTTGAGAAGAAAACTGCCAGTCTTGAATTTGAGTGAGATTCTCATCCCTCCAGATGAAGTTAGAGTGAAGCATTGCATATTCTCTGATAAGCAGCAGGTTCCCAGGCCTGGGCAGCCCAGGAACTGGAGTTTGGTTTCATTTGTCCCTTGCTGGCTAGAACACTTTCCCCTGTGCTCCTGGAGATTGACTGTAACAGGCTGTTAAATCTCCAAGTCTCTCTTTAATCTCTGAGAACTAGCACATAATAATTTTTGCATCCTGACCTGGAATCCTTTTCATTGTTTGGAGAGAACAGTCTGTTCTTCAGAGAACAAATGCAGAGAGTCACAGCGTGGCTGTGAGTGGTTCAAGTCATTGTTGTCTCCAAGGCAGCGGCTCTGCTGCCATCGGGAAGTTTCCTTCTTGCAGCCCTACATGGCAGATCCTCCTGCAGCACTGCTGTGATTTCAAGTGTTTGTTCCAGTCCTTTTTGTTTTTCTTTTCTTATTTTTCCCTCCCTTTTTTTTCCTTTTTTTTTCCCCAGGCCATGTGCAATAGTTCTGGCAAAAGTGTAAAATAAATTTCCCAGTTGTCCTGCCTGCTGCCTAGTACCTGTACATTTTTAATGTGTATTGTCTTGAGTGGTTGCTGTGTGATGCAACTGCTTGAACATTTTTGCTTTAAATATTCTTTTTTAATAGAAAACAAAGTCTAGAAGGGAAACTCTTGAGCTGAATAGTCCAGCCAAATGCTGTGTCAGATCATTCTGTCACAAACTAATCAAATCCCAACTCCAAATTGGTTCCATGTTTTGCCTTCACTTTTGCTCTTGGAAGGCTATTCCAGAAATTGACTGCCTTTGAGTGGTTAGAAACTGTATTTAAATTTCTAGTTTGAATTAATTCGTGGCTGGTTCATTCCTGGTTGGTTTTGGAGCCAACATTGTCCTTTAACTTAAATAGTTTTTGGTGTTTATCTGCTGATGTATTTATGGAGAGTAGTCATAGCTCCTCATTTTTTGCCAAGCCAACTCAGCCAAGCTTTTTCAGTAGAAGGTTTTTATTTAGTGAGAGCTTTTTAATGTGGGAGACTTTATTGTTGCTGGTAAATGATATTTATTAGGAGGGTGGGTTGCAAACCCCAAAGGATCGGATCCAGAGATTTACAAAAAAATCTGCTTTAAAAACAAAAAAGCTCTTTCAGAACCTCTTCCAACGATGGTGTCTGATTTCTACCTTTAATTGCCCTTGCTTTTGCAATTCTTTCTTCTCCCCCTCTTCAAGAGGCTGCCTTGCTCAGCTGCTGGAAGGGGCTGTGGCTGCTCAGTGCCTTGGCAGAGGCCTCCCCTGGCCTGGTGGGATGTGCTGGGTGCTCGGCCTGAGCTCACAGGGTTTCCCTGGCACACGGTGTGAGACCGTGGCCAACTGTGACCACCTGCCCCAGACAGAGGTGACCTGCACCCCACAGAGAGCGGGGTGGCCTTGGATGTGGCCACTCACACTGTGCATCCCATAGCCAGACCAAGCATCCCCCCACTCTGTGAGCAGGGTGGCACTGACCTGGAGCAGCCTGTGTGGCACCAAGCTCCCTGAATATGCGTTTGGAAGCCCTGCTGATGGTCAGGACAGCTGGAGGCATGACCAGCAGCCACCCCACCTTGGCTGGTGACGGCTCAGCCGGTGGCATCCCTGTGGCTCTCTTTGGGGACCAGGGACAGCTGCCCTGTGGTGGCAGCCCCAGGGCTTCACCCTTATGGGTGCAATCCTGTGCACCCCAAAATATCAGAGGAGGTGGGAGAATCTGGGTGGTCCTAGAGCTGAAAGCAGATCTGGGAGTTGTGCAGCCTGAGAATATGGATGTATGTACAGTGTCACCTTCAGAGAACAAATACAGGTAGGTCAATTTACTCTGTAGTGTCTATGTACATGCAGGTTTATTTAACTACACATATATACAGTTCAGATATGCCATTGATTCTTTATTGCATTAAGATGTACATTAAAAATGTACACTTTTACTAACTACTTGCTATATAAATACGTTGGAAGTGTAGTTTGCCCATTCAAGGTGATTTTCTGTGGGATTTTTGGTGTACACTTAAGGGCCTATGGCTGATTGGAAGAGTGATCCCCGCTCCATCTACAGGAATGCTTAAGGACTATGGTATGAACTGGTCCCTTCAAACCATGTTTTGATGCAACTAGCTGAAATATTTTGCACTTGGATTGTGTTCAGCCGGTTTTCCAGAAAAATTGAAAAGAAGTCTTGTGAGCTGGAGGGAGAATTTCCCGGTGTACACAGAAAAACCAGCCTTGAGGGTTGGAAGCTGCTGAGGTTTTTGAGCTTTGTCTCCATGCATTCATACAAGCACAGCAGGAGTTTTCTTTCTTTTGGGTCGGAGGAATTTTAAAAAGCAGTTCCATGCAGACTCCCCTCGGACATGGCAACAGGGCTGGCAAACGCCTTTGCGTGGGGAGGGTAAGATTTAGAGACAAAAAAGAAATCAAAAAATGATCGAGTTCCCTTTCTAACTCCTACATTCCTTGTTCTCTGCATTTTTAGTTAACTTGAAATCTCCATAAAAGTATAAGCTAAAGACTATTGAGTGTTTAGCTTTGTGGTCTTGTGTTTCTCTGCTGAGGAGGAGAAACAGGTGCCATCTCCAAACAGACTTGGGTTTTGATGCAGGACATTGGAAAAGTGTTTGCATCCAAAACTGAAAAGAAAAATTGAGAGGTGGCTTGACAGTCCCAACAGCAGCTCTTGTGGTGTTAAGAGGAAGTGTCACCACAATTCTTCACAGTGTGTGAATATTTATCATCATCTAATCAAAGATGACTGTCTTGACTTGAAAGGGGTGTAAGATCGAGGTGATGTAGCCAGCATCAGTAAGGAAGGGAAATTAAATTCTCCACCTCCATCCGCTATGCCTGAGCTTGGGCTTGGCAGGCACAGCAGAAACCATCAATTTTAATCCATGTGAATCTTGTTACTTATGTCTCTGAGGCTGCTTAGATTAAGGGCACAATCCAATTGCTTAATAACCCGAAACCCTGATTTGTGCTGGCTGTGGCTTGGCTCTTGGAAAGGGCTGCTGGTTCTCCTGGTGCAAGGAACTGAAGTTTCTTTATTCATTGATGTCAGCAGCCCCTGCCATGAGATTTCCTGACATAGTTCCGTGTCACATTTGGGTACCTTATTTTTCAGCTCTGTAATTACCATCCTTGAAATTATTTTTTGTTTGGTTGGTTTTTGTTTGGTTTTTTTTAGCAGAACACTAAACAAACCATGATCCACAGGCTCTTATCTCCGTTTGCCTGAGAGCTGAATGGTGCTGCACATCAGGCCTGCAGCGTGGTGGGATGGGCACAGGTGCTTGCAGGTACTTGGTGTGATTTCATGTCCCCTCCCTGAGCTGGTCACCAGGAGAAGCCACCAGCAAAAGCAGTAGCTGCTGGCAGAGACACACTGTAGTCCTTAAACTGGCTGGAGGATGCTCACACAGGAGCTTGAAGGTACCTGCTGGGGTAATTTTTGTTATGTGTCCCTAACAGTTCAAGAGAAGGAAGTTGTAGTAGGCTGAATTTTCATTTAGGGTTTTGGGTATTTTATTTCTTTTTAATTGGAAAGCAGCACATTTTGGTCACCTGCAGAAGTGTTGTGTTGTTTTCCTGCAACCCCTCTCTTACAGATATAACAGAGGCAATCTGATCAGAAGCTGGCTCATTGGGAATCAGAAGAAAAAGATTATTTTCAGCACTTGGGCCCAAATTACAAAGTTAATGTGATGCTGCACATTCTCATCAGGGTGACAGTATTTAAAATGCTTGTAAACTTCCTCTCCCTGTTGCCCAGATCATTTTGGCTTTGCTCTCTTCAAATCAGTCAAGGTCCTGATGTGATTCAGCTCACCTGTAAACCTCTGGTGTCACTTCTCAGCTGATCCCAAAACCAGTAGGGTAAGATGAGGCAACACAACACATGGAGGGGGATGAGGCACTTGCAGGCTATCCCTGTTCTTTTTGCTGGGAGACTTAGTTTCTGCTCTATGTTTTCCTGGCAGTGGTGTGTGCCAGGAATGTTGGATTGGCATCACAAAACTTTTAAGGCAGAGCAAGTGAGCTCTGTTATGTAAGCAGTGAATTTTATTTTTTTAAATTTTGGATTTTCTTGTTATGGCCCAAGTGCTCTGTTGGTTGACGTTGGCATATTCTGATGGCACAATTAAAACCCCATTTTCCCTGTACTGATGGAAGGTGGTGTTAGGAAGATTCTTGCTTACTGGTGCTAGTGAAGGTTGGGCTAGGAATCCATGGAATAGAAAATTTCTAGCTAAAATTGCACTTTCTCTCTGCCCCGTCTGGCTCGTGGTGGTGTTATGGGTACGTGGCTGTGATTCCCCTTGCACATACTAACATTGCACTAAAAGAGAGACTTTGGGAACAGCGTGTTGATCACTTTGTTTCTCAGCAGACCACAAAGTCAGCCTAACAGGGTCTCTTTTTTTTTCTTTTTTTCTTTTTTAATTATTATTATTTAGAAATCATGCTGGTGCTGAATGACCTGGAATTTTTGCTTGGATTTATCCAAAGGAAAATATAATTGTAGCTGCAACGGGACCTTTCATAAGGGTGGCCGGGGCAGTGAGGGAGCAGGGTGAGAGCTCTGCTGTGTAAAGCTGTCTTTGTACCGGGGAGGTGTGGGGGGTTGTTACTTTGGTTATTTTTTTTTTTTTTCCAAGACCACAATTTTAAATGGTCACCTCGGCAATCGTGTGAAACAGGAAATAGTTTTTACTTTTGGTAAAGGTTTTAAAGAGGAAACAAAAAAAGAAGCTGCCTGTGATTGTGGGCTGTAGCTATTACTAGGGCTAGGGTAGCTTGTATGTGCTATGGACTTTACCTGCTCTTATTCTGAGGGCAAGAACTCCCTGTAGCAACAATGCCACTTCTGAGAAGTGAACGGCAAGTTTCCCTTCCTTTTGTATATGTGGATGTGAGGGTGGGCGACGGGAAGAGCTTGCTTGTACAGTTTGTTGAAATGAAACCAGACATTTTTGGTTGTTCCTAAATAAAGAGCGTAAAAGACAAACGTGAGTTGACTGGTGCTTGTACTGGGGTTTGGGAGGGCCAAGGTGGGTGCCTTAGGCCTGGGAAGGGCTGTGCCATCACAACCTCCTCTTTTATTTTAAAAGAATGACAACTTTTCCATGGGGTAAGGCCATGAGTGAGTGTCCCAGCAGGATCCTGAGCCCAGACACCTCCACCCTAGGGGTGCTTCTTCACCCCAGAGTTCTGTCCCCAGGCTGCCTCAGAACAGCACGGGCTGGAGCACATAACTTTGTTTTACCCTTTATTTTTCCTCCCCTGGAGGAAGGAGGGAGCAGTGCAACCTCCCCTCAGGAACGGCCACCTCAGCTCTGCCCCGGTCTGCAGGGCACAGACCACCAGACACCTGAGCCAGCACACACATAATACTGACACTTTTATTGTCGTTTAAAGCTAGAGCGGCCCTGTAAATGTAGAGTTTCACTACTGGACCCTTTGGCAGTGGCTATACAGGTCAGATCTGGTGTCACCAGGACAGCCAGAGGTGCTGCTGTGGTCACTGCAGTCACGCCTGGCCCAGAGCTCTGGGAATGGACACAGCACAGGAGCGCTCCAGCAGCTGCACACGATCTCTGGATTACAGGCACAGCAGTGACGCAGAGGCTGGATGGGGATTTTTTAGGTCTCTCCTTGTGATTACAGACAGTTTGGTCTCTCACCTCTGGCAGCCTGTCCGCACCGACGCTCTTCTTAAGGGCTTCGTGGTGAAGGTTGGTGGGTGCTTGGGGTTGGTTAGGGGTGGGGTTTATTTCCAAATTTTTTTTTTTTTTTTAGTTCTCCACTTGAACACACTTCAGCAGAGAAACTGGAAAAGCTGCCTGAAAGTAGGCCATAGCAGTGCCGTTTCCATAGAAACCAGTTCACAGCGTGCTGTGAGATTCACAAGCACTGGAGGTGCTTTCCCCGCCGGGATGGGCTACAGCCGGTTGTCCCCGTTCACCCGGGTCCTCCGCAGTACCCTGCAAGGGAGCACACAGAGGGGACACAGCTCAGCCTCGCCGTGGGGTGACCAAGGACACTGCTCTGGTGGCCTCAAGTTGCCCACTGGACTGACTGAGGAGAATGCCACCAGCTGTGGTGTCCCACCCTACTCCCACAGCAGTGACTCCCACAAGCACTGGCACAACTTGCAGCTCAAATTTAGGGTTTCCACGCAGTGAACAGGGCTGCAGCTCCACTCTGGGTTAGGGGGAGGCTGCATTCGTCTGCCTCCAGCCAGGCTAAATGCAGGGGGGGCCCTTGTGCTGCAGGGGAAGAGCTGGATGAGCACTGGCCTCACCTTCGCTCCCGGCTCTCAAAGTGGTCAGCGAGCTGCTCTGGGCACACACGGAAATCCTCGAAAGGCTGCTGGTACCGCAGCTCAAAGGATCCCTCTCTGCCTCTGCTTGCCAGCAGCTGGCTGGAGCCATCCCCTGCTCGTTCCCGTAGGGATGAAGAATTGAAGAGGTTTATTTCGCCATTTTCCTGCTTGGATGAAGAAAAAAATGCTGTAGTCAAGGGCTTGTGATTTCAAGGTGTGCATCCTGTAGTAAGGGCAGTTGTGGTGCAGGGCCCTCGCTGCCCGGCAGCGTGTCCAGGGCTCACAGGGGCTTGGGGTTCGCAATGTGCAGCTGCTCTAACAGCCATCGTTGGCTCCCACCAGCACCATTTTAAATGAAGAAATAAAAGAACCATCTGTCTCCGAAGGAGCCTTGCCCTCTGTTTATGCCAACAGGGACAGCCCCAGGCCAGCCAGCTCCGTGATCCTGAGCTGCAATGTCCCCGGAGCACAGACAGGCACTGTGACAAATCCACCTCCTCCAGCTTTTGCTGAAGGGACTTCCAGACAAGTCAAACACAGTGCAGGCACAACCCTGCCTGAAATACCCTGGCTGCTGCAGGAGGCAAACCCAGTGCTTGCTTTCCTGCTGGGCATCACTGTGGAGCAGCACTGGGAATTCAGCCATCCACGGGCACTCACGCCAGGCACCACTGAGCCTCACTGCCCCAGCTGGAGCAGGAGAGTGGGCAGGGACAGGCTGGGCTCATTAGCTCTGCTCCTCAGCCCCCAGCGTGGTCACCTCCTCGTGTGTGCAGCCAGTCTCACCTTGCAAGGGAAAATGTCTATCTTGACAAGCAGAGAGGCCAGCTCCAGGTTCTCGCTGTAGTTGTTCTTCAGGGGAACAGCTCGGAAACCTACGGCAGAGACAGCCCTGGTGTCACTCGCTGCACAGGAGGTGAGGTGTCAGTGCCCTGGCACAGAACTCAACGGGGTCCTTTTCCCACAGGACCCTTTTTCTCTTCTGCCAAGAGCAGCTTTGGCTGCCCCATCCCTGGAAGTGTCCATGGTCAGGTTGGATGGGGCTTGGAGCAACCTGGGATAGTAGAAGTTGTCCCTGCCCGTGGTAGTGGGGCTGAGACAAGATGGCCTTTAGGGTCCCTTCTAATCCAAACCAGTCTATGATTCTGTGATTCTCCAAACCTCCAAATTTCTCTCAAAGTGGCAGATGGCCCAAGCTGATGGCTCTGCCTTCTTTTAACTGTTTGGGGAATGTGACCTGTCATGGGGGCACGAGGGACTGTGTCCCCAACACCCTCCCATGAAACTCAGCATCTCCCTGGGTAACAGTGTGGACTGGTGAGGATCACCATGACCCCCCTCCCTGCTGTCCCAAGTGCTTCACCTGTCTTCAAGCCTTTCACCAGGAAGGTGGCCTGAGCCAGGAAGTTCTCGTCACTGAACATGTCCTCCTCATACACCACGAAGCGAAGGAAGGCAAAGTCAGGGTTGCTGACCTGAAAGTGGAACTGCTTCGGGGTCCAGAGAGGGTTCAGGCCATTGTCAGCTGCTCACAAAACACAGCTGTCAGTGGGCAGCCCCACTGAGAGTCCTCCCACTGCCCCCATGGCTGATGCTGGGCTCGGGGGCAGCACGAAGGCAGCTCCCAGCTCATTGCCAGGCTCTGCTGCAGAGCCCATGGCTCACACCACGGTCAGGAGTGCTGGTGCATCCCTGTCTCTTCCCTTCAACCACCCCACTCACCCACGATCTCTGTTTTCTGCTTGGCGTTGTCGTACTCAGCACCAGACACCTCCACCTCCACAAAGGGACAAACGATTCCCCTTCCATTTTTGGGAAGGTGCCGGGCCCCCAGGACCTGAGCAGGGAGCAGGAGAGACTTGGTAAGAGACAGGAACAAAGGGGAAAAAAAAGTGTTTGCATACCAATATATTTTCTTCCCAAATAAATCACCCTGGCTCTGCTCATTGGAGAGAGAAGCAGCACTGACAGCCCAGCCCAGCCCAGCATCTTGGACAGAAATAGCTCCCACCCCTGGAAGCTGCTGTAGTGCTCTTGATCCCCAGTTTGACTTGTAAGCCATAAAGAAAAGCAGCTGAACTGCTGCAGGTTCCTGCCTGCTGCCAGCACAGCCAGGCCTGGGCCACAGCATCCCTCCCCCAGCTTGCCAAGCCGGAGCTGGGCTCCCAGCCAGGCACTGTTCCCTGCCGGGAGCACTACACTGGACCCCCTCTCCTCTTTGCTGAAAATCCTCGGCCCTCCTGCCTTGGTGCAAGCAGGAAAAGGAGCTGCTCTCCACCACTGCTCTGCCTCGTGTCTGCAGCACAGTCTGTGCTGCACTCAAATGACAACCTGCTTCCTCACAGGAGAAAGCAATCGCAGCTCCCTCTTGCCCGTGGCCATATGTTGCTCCAGCGTGCTGTCGGCACGCTGCTGTTGCAGGGGAAGGACCTGCTGCCAACACTGGATCATGTGCTTTGAGTCATGCTGGGCTCGAGATGGCTTCTCCATCCATGAAAGCTGGCTTTGGTGGGGACAACAGGCAGTTCTGCCAGAGAACAAGAGGCTGAGCCTGTCTCTTAAAGGCGACAGTGACTGGCTATGGCACAATGACTCTTGACACTTGGTGGTGGCAGCTGCATCCTGAGGTGCAGGAAGAGATTGGAAAAGAGATGGAACAGGGAATTTTTAGGGAAACAACGGGCATGGGGTCAGTGGTGCAGAGGGTACATGATGGGGTGTCCTCACGGAGAGGGGCTGTGGCTTTTTTAGGTGGGATCACTCTGAAACAGAGGTAAGGAAACCTGTGAGCACCTAAAGGCAGGATCTCCACTGCATCCTCCCCAAGGTCCCAAGCTGAGGGGACTGGAAAAATAGACTGTTGATCCATAGCTTGGTTCCAAGCCACAGGGAATGCCTGTACAGGCTACTGGACCCTGCTGGTCCAAACATGAGAGCCAGCTGGTTTGGCACAGCCCTCCAAGAGCTTTACCTGCAGAGCTGTCCCATGTCCCTGCAGAGCCTCTGCTGTGCAGCTCTGAGAGCTGACACAGGAACAATCCATTAGGGAAGTAAAAAAAAAACTCACCAAGCATCCACAGCCATCCTCTGGCACCCCTCACCCTCAGCTCCCCTCCTCTTATCATCACCAGCAGCACAACACAGAAATGGCCTGAAAAGTTTGCCCTGACCTCGAGCATCTTCCCAAGAGGGGCCATGAGCAAGAGGAAATGGAAACATCGAGTCTGGGGCAACCGAGTGACAAGGAGGGGACAAGGCACAGCTCTTGTGCTGTTAGCCTGTGGATGCAGTCCCGGCCAGGCTCTGGGGACAGGGACAGGGATGCCACCTCAGCGGCTCGTGGATGCCACCTGCTGGCACTGGGACCTGGACAGGAGGAGTCCTGGGGGAACACCCAGAGATACCCCTCTGCTCCTCTCCAGGCACTCCCAGCAGCACGGCGAGTGCCCCTCTTCCGTGTCCCTCTCGCAGTCTGTGCTGCAGGACAGGGCCTGGGGGGGTTTGGTGAGGAGCAGATGCAGGCAGAGCCAGGAGCCCAGAAAAACCATTCTCTCACCCCAAATCTGGCATAACCACCAGTCTGACCCTGCATTTCCCCACACCAGGAGGAGGTACCGACCTCAATGGAGATGGAGAGAGGTTCTGTGCCCCGCAACGTGCTCTTGTCAAAGGGGTCAAAGATGTCGTCCCTCATGTTGGTCGGCTGCAGGACGTACCCACACTGGCCACTGGACATGAACAAGGCCTGGTTCATTTGCATGGGCTTGTCTGGAGAGCACAGGCAGGAGATACAGGAGATGAAGGAGACCCTGTGCCCTTTTCACAAGCTGGATCATCACCCTCATCACTGATGCTTCACAGGAAGCCCTTGGCAAGAGGAGCTGGCTCACCCCTTGGCAGTGCTGAGCAATGTCCCCACTACAGCCTGTGCATGTGTCAGGGCCATGAGGTGACTCTCTCATGCACGATCTGCCCAACTACCCAGTGCTCCGTGGGTCACCTCCCTCTTTTTCTCCTGCTTTTTTCAGCTTTCCTTGTGCTGACTGCAGCATTTGCCAAACCCCCTGTGAGATGCTTGAATTCACAGAAGGAATGAAAAAGCCGACAGGAAAAAAGAGGCAGGTTGTTTGCTGGTGTGTCGGTGAGCTGAACAGGCTCACAGCAGGGTTTGGCAAAGGCCAGGGAAAGGAAGGCTGGACTGCATGGCAGGAGCAGGAATGGAAGCTGGGGAAAGACAAGAAGAGCAGCCGGCTGAGCTGAGATCATACAGCCAGCTGGTGTCCCAAGCCTGGGGCTGCACCATTCCCTTTGGCACCTTCCCTGCCTGCCCTGCTTGTCACCAGGGACCTGGGAGAGCTCCCTGCCTCCTCTCCATTTCCTCTTGTTCTCATGGCACAATCCCCAGCCTCAGCCCAGCTCCTTGGCTCAATCCAGCCCTCTGGAGATACTAACCTGGGCCTCACTGCCTGCAGAGCCCTTCCAAGACCCAGAGCCCCTCTCAGCCCCCCATCTGCCAGGAGCAGGGCCTCAGAAGGGGGCTCAGAGGAGGCACAGGGCACTCCCAGGAGCCAGCCCACCCTCACCTGGGGTCTGGAAGTTGAGTGCCACCAGCTGGCTGCCACAGATCCACATGGGCAGGGGATCGTAGTTGGAGGAGTCGAGGCGCTGGCCCTTGGGGTAGATGCGGGAGAGCTGCAGGCGGTTGTACTGCAGGAACTTCTTGCCCTTGATCTTGTTCACGTACTTTTCTGCCTTGGTCTCGGGAAAGGAGGACATATCTCGGTAACAGGCCCTCTCTGTGCCGATCTCTGGGAAGGGACAGCACTGTGTGAGCCAGGAGCAGACTCCCTTTGCTGACACTTAACCACCCCAGCTCCTTCCTAACGTCATCCTCTCACCCCTGGCGCAGCCACCAGGGCTGTGCAGACCCTGCTCTGCCCCAGTGGGTGTTTGCCACACCAGTGACTGAGAGCACCAACACAGCTCCCACTAACCAGGCACGATGCTCCCCAGCCCCACTCCCTCAGCAGCTGCTTTGGGACCCCAGCAACAGAGGGATAGGGAAGGGAGCTTGTACCCTCTGGAGCTAGCCAGAGCTCCAAGGTAAACTGGTGATTTGGACACCTTGGACATCTAGCCTCTGCTGAGATCTAGCCAGAACAGCCCCTTGGGGCACACTACAGGTCTGCAGTGCCAGTGACTGCCTGTGATGGCCACCAGCTCAGCAGATGCTCACTCTCTTCATCAAAGGGCACAGGTCGGCAATAGACCACCAGTTCTGAAAGCTCCAGGGCAATCTTCTTTCTCCTCTCCATCATCTTCCCTTCAGAAAGCTGCCAAGAGAGGGTGAGAGAGGTGTCAGGCCAGATAGGAGCAGTGGTGATGGATGGCCCAACTCATAAGCTGACCCTCACTGCTTGGTGTGGCTCCTGCCCACACTGTGGGGACCACCAGCAGATCTGCCAGGTCTGTGTGGGGGACATCACACAGCTAGGGCCTGGGCAGGTCCTACATCCTGCCCAGAGCAGGACTGGCACTGGGACCAGCACAGGGCCTCTGTGGCCTTGCCACCCTCCACAGATGGAGATCCCCTGCTTCTTGAGGCTGTAGCACCCATCCAGTTGTCAAAACTTACCAAATATCCAGCCTGAGCCTCTCAGGCCGTGTGGCCACCACCCCTTGCCACATTGTCCAAGATTGCTCTGGCTTTGCCATCTCTGTAACTGCTCTGCCAGCCATCACAGGCTGTCACCTCACCACCCCCCACCAGCCTCCACCTACTCCTGGGCTCCTGGAAAACCCAGCACTTGGCCAGCACAGGAGATGCCTCCTCCTGCCACGGGCTCCCCAGACTCACCCTGGCATCAGCTGTCTGAGCTGCCTCCCGGATCTTCTTCACCCAGTCCAGCAGGTCCTCGTGCGTGTCGGCTGCCACGTCCAGGGACAGCCGTGACACCGAGGACATGCTGATGGAGAACACGAAGAGCCGGTTGTTCTTCCCCTCGGGGCGGATGGCTGCGTGGGACAGCGAGCAGAGGGCAGGGTCACAGCAGCTGCTGAGCCCAGCCCTTCACAGGGAGGGAGAAGACAGGCACAGGGACTCATGGCCACCCTGGCACTCTACAGCTATGGGGAAACTGCCATTTCTGGCCACTGGAGGCAACAGATGGAGCCCGGGAAGCTGTGAGGGGTAAGGAGCCTCAAGGGGCCTTTGCGGTGCTCCCTGCCTGGCACTCACCGATCTGGCAGGAGGGCACATCCAGGACGCCTCCCAGCAGGTCTCCCAGGGGGCTGTTCTCATCCAGCTGCTGCTGGGA
This sequence comes from Phainopepla nitens, assembly GCA_013400175.1. Classification (NCBI taxonomy): domain Eukaryota; kingdom Metazoa; phylum Chordata; class Aves; order Passeriformes; family Bombycillidae; genus Phainopepla; species Phainopepla nitens. Next base: position 146,742 of record VXBQ01012115.1, read on the forward strand.
AGGAAGCACAGCAGGATGGTGCTGGGCACGGTGGGCAGAGCAGCCAAGCTCAGGGGGCACAAACCCTCCTTGCTGCACTCATGGCCATACTCACCTCCCGCTCTGGCTCCAGGCTAGTGGGACTAGTAATCTCCTCCACATAGTTGGAAGGGAACCACAGCTGCTTTTTGCCACCATAATCTCCTCTCCACCTGGAAGGGAAGGAAGGGGCAATGTCAGCACCCGCCAGAGGACCCCAGAGTATTCTGAGTGAGGGGAACAGGCAGCTCTTCCATCATCTGCTTTTAGCGTTTGTGAGGCTTTGGAACTGTGCAGCTCATGGGTAATCCCCAGAAAGACCCACTCCTAAAGTGGACACACCTTTGTGTGGATGGTGACAGCAAGGTTTGACCATATTCCCTAGGGAAAAGGGAGGCTCAGGACCAACTCACCAGCCTCCTTCCTGTTTCTCCACATTCTGGATGATGGCATTTTTGGTGAAGGTGAGCTCATCTTCCCTCTGCGCCTTGTAGTCAAACAGGGCTTTGACTGCACACTGCAATGAGGAGGGGTCTCATGAGGCTGGGCAGGGAATGGACACGTGGACAACGAGCCCACAGGATGAGAGGTCCCCTCCCACCACAGATATGTTTGCTGGGGGGCTGTGGGGCACATCATGTGCAGGCAGGCAGCATCCAGCCCTGCTGCCAGAGGCTGCCAGACCCTAGTGACATCTTGCAGAGCAAATCAAATTTATGCCAAAGCAGAGCTCACAAGTCAGGTATGGCCCCACACAGGCCATTCCTCTGTCCCAAAAGCCACTGATGGGCTTAGTTTGGAGAGCTCAGAACAAGAGGCAGCCCAGCCTGGGAATCTGGAGGTTCAACCTCCACTGTCTCGCTCTTCATGGTCTAGAAATGAGTGTGCAAACTAATACAGCTCTTGGAAAATAAAAAGACCCTTGCTAAACTCTCCAGCCCTGCAGTTTGTTTTGTGCCAAACAGTGAGAGTGTACCTTGAAGGTGGGCATGGGGTTGGCTTCCACATAGAACCCAGGATGGCGTCCCTCATACAGGGCTCCATAATCCGGCTCCTGAGGAAGCAAAGGGACTGTGGTTATAGCAGTGACTGCAGGAGAAAAGGCTCTCTGCCTTGGGGTAGGTGGGACAGTGCCCCAGGAAGGCACAAGACCAAAGATGATGCTGCAGACAGCAAACAGCAGCCCAAGCCTGGCTCAGAGGGGCAGCACCAAACCCCACTCACGTGCCAGGAAGCCCCAAGAGGCGTGGGCTGCAAAGCACAGAGAGGGGTCACACACCACCAGCTCAAAAATGACCTGTCCATCACTGCTGGGCTCCTGCACTCACCGCTGTCCCGATCTTCTCCAGGGTCTCCTCGTTGATGGGGTAGCGCAGCTTCATCTTGCGGTACAGCGGGTGCTTCTCGTAGTAGCTGATCAAGTCCACCAGGCTCTCGAACTCAGAGTTGCCCAGCAGCACAGTCTGGCCCTCCTGCTGCACCCGGCAGTGCTTGATCTTCCCTTCTGCCCTGGAGGGAGGAAACACAGGGAGAAGCCACTTGGCACCTGGCAAGAGAAGGTCTCTGCCAAAACAGAGACACCACGGAAAAGGTGCCCTTGGTGTGGTGGCCAGGCACAGCCATTGGAAGATGGGAGGAAGAGCAGGATCTCAAGGACTTATTCAAGGGCCATCCCAGAGCAAAAGGAGTTCTGGGAGGGCTCATGTCTGGCTGATGGCACCTCTCCTGCTCTCTAACACACTGCAGCACCCCAGCTCCAGCACCCTGGTGCCAGGGACACACCTGAAGGAGATGGCGTAGGAGCTGGGCTCGCTCCTCTTGCGCACCAGGAAGGCTCCGTCGCGGGGCACTCGCATCAGCATGTGCTCAGCCTGGGCCCGTGTGAGGTTGGCATGGTACCACCTGGCAGGAGAGACATCGTTGTGCACAGGTCACACACACCCAGCCCACCCCACACCTCTGTCACAGCGTGTGGCTTCCCCTCCAGCCCCTAAAAGGCTCCTTGGATCCTCCAGAGGAAGACAGGGGCTGCAATGGGGCAGAGAGGATCAGAGCCCTTAGGGGAGGTGTGGCATGGGTGAGGGCATCCCAACCAAACCCAGCAGCTCTGCGATCTGCACTGAGCCTCCATGACATCCAGCTCCGTGAACAATGAAGCTGGCCAGCTCCATGGGGAGAAAGTGGGGACCAGAAAGCTCCAGTAAGGGGAGAATGGCTGAGGAGAGATCTGGGAGAGCTTCCTACAGTGTCCCAGCTGCCCAAAGGACACACACATGCACTCACTCTTTGCTCTCATGGGCATTGGTCTGCGGCACTGGCTCCGTCAGCCTCATCTCAAACTCATTGCACCTCAGGGGCACCTCCTGGTAGTGGGTGATGAGGTCGTAGAGGCTGTCGAACACCAGGTTGTCCGTCAGGAAGAACTTGGGGCTGCCGGCGTCCTGCCGCGAGTGGATGCGGCAGTGCTGCACCTTCCCATTGCGCCTGCAGGACAGCGAGGGAGGGGAGGGGTGAGCCAGGCTTGTCCACAGGGATTTTGCACCTGCCTCAGGCACAGCTCTAGCCTGACGTGGCATTCCTGCCCCACAGGAGAGTGACTGCGTAAGGGTCCCAAGAGACATGACCCCTCTGAACTGAGGTGACATGATGCTGGGCCACAGAGACAGGGGAGAAACTGCTCACAGGCCACCCAGGAATGGGACCCCACCACTGAGGAAAATGTCAAGAGGAAATGACCCCCGGAGCGACACAGAGCAGGGGACTGGCACTGGGGCCCTCACCAGAAGGACAGGGTGTAGTCTCCTACAAAGGTCTCGCTCTCTCTGACGAGGAAGGAGCCGTCGGGGGCCCCCGTCTCGATGCAATATTCCGTCAGCAGCCGCTCCGCGATGTGCCGCCCGTCACGGCCCGCTCCCAGCTTCCCGTGGAACCACTTCTCCGTGGAGTGAAGCTCGGTGCTGTTGCTCACCTGGCAGGGAAAAAAAAGCCATCGTCCTGGGTTACTGAGGGCAGGCTCATGGTGCTGGATTCTGCTTTGCTCAGGGGTCTGACAGCTGGGACCAGGGAGTTCCTGAAGCAGCTCCCATCCTTCCTGCCACAGGATCTGAAGCCAGTTGGCAATGCTCAGCCCCTTGGGCAGTCAAGTCCTTTCCTCAGGGAACAACTCAGTCACACAGGAGAGCTCTTACCTCCTTTTGCTCTTCCTCATCCTCGTTCCCTTGGTCACTGGTTGTCTCCCCAGAGTAATAGATCTTGCTGCTGGTCAGCACAAAGTAATGTGGGTTCCACTCCTGCAAGGAAACAAACTGTGGTAAAGAGACCCCTGGGGAAGCACCAAACTGCCCACCACTCACCCGTGGGACCATCTCTTCCTGACCACCACAAGCAAGGAGGGACAATGGGGTTTGTGAAGGATAGCCACCAACACTGATTCCAGTGATTCACAGGAGCTTCCAAGACATCCCTCAGATCTGAGGCATGGATTTATCAGTAGCAAAAAACACAGCATGTGACAAATCACACTGCAAACACTCCAACGCTTAATAAAAGAAGATGACCTAATGAAGTACAAATCAATGCAAAAAGAAAACAGTCTGCATGGACTCAGCACAGGGGCAATCTGAGGTGAAGATAGCAGAGATGGTTATGTGGATTTACCATTGCACTTTACTGTTTTTTTTAAAAATCCTATTCCATTTGCATGTGGCTTTGCCAGACAGACTCAGCAAAATAAGGCTGCTGAAGGAGGGCTGTGAGTAAATGCACACAATAATGAACATCAGTGCTTTACAAAGCTAAACCCTTGCTTAGGTGTGTCAGGTGTGCAGGCACTTGGCAGGAGGCAGGGCTGGAAGCAGCACAGCCATCTCCAGAAATTCCTGCAGCACAAATCACAGGCTGCAGTGCCTTGGCCCAGAGCTCCCTCTAGCTCAGCCTTCTGCCTCTAGCAATGGCCCACAGGAGATTCCTAGGGAACAGCACAGAGGAAACCAGCACAAAATGTCCCCAGCCTTCAGGGACACCTGAGAAACGAGACAGACCGAGAGCCTCTTGAATCATTTGCACCACAGCCCGCCCTTCCAGCACACACAGCACCTGACAGAGCCACCATGCCACTGATGGAGCCCTCAGAGCAGGGACTGGGGCACCATGGCACAGACATACGTGATTGATGGGGTCTTCCAGGTAGAGGATCCCATTCTTGATGGAGTTGCTGATGTCATTCTCTGAGTACATCACGGACGTGGGCAGCTCCTCGTAAGCACTGCCCTCCGCCAGCTTCTTGTGCTGTGGCATGAGAGGAGGGTCAGGCACCCAAAAAGTAGCATAGATTTCCTGGTGAACAGCCCTCAAAGCTCAGGTCTGCTGCAGTGGGCTCCTCCAGATTAGGATAAATAAGACCCATGCCACAGGGACCATCAAATAGCACTGAAGTCCCACCCCTTCTTCCCAAAGGTTATTCCTAAAGCAGAAATACCAACACACCCCATGCCCTCTAAGAAAGGCAGCACCCAGCTGCTGAGCTCATTTCCCAGCAGATTCTCTGAAGGAAGAGAGCTTTTTTGTGTCCATTTGTTCTTAGCATCAGGTCTCCACTTCCACCCCTACACTGCCAACCACCCCCTTCCAAAGGTAGCTGCCTTCAGTCCCACACTGAAGAAGTCCCTCACCCCATTCCCTCACTGAGGAGCCTTGCTGGGCAAGGGCATTCACCTTGATGAGAATCTTCCTCTTGAGCTGGTTTGGAGATGGAAGGCCATCAGCAGAAATATCTACTGGTTTGGTCAAGAGCATGTCCCCAAAGACCTTCTTGAAATTCTGAGCCATGTTCCTCTGCTGAGCAATGCTGCAGTGGTCCTCAATGGACAGGATGACGGGGAAACTGGGAGAAGGAACACAGCCATCAAAGCCAGCATGGGATCTGGATGGAACCAAGGACTTCTGAGCTCTGCCTCAAAGCCTGGCCTCTGTACCCTCCAGGAGCAGCTCACATCAACAGCCATCTGTGCTGCTTTGAGCACCCAGTGTAGCCACCCTTTAGGAGTGCACAGGGTGGAGAAGGACTGGCAAAGTAATGGGGTCTACCCAAAGCCCTCCCTCTCACAACATTTTTCCGGGAAAAATCTCCCTTTGGCTAGCAGACATGACATGCTTTCTTCCCACCACATCCAGACCTTGTGCTGCAGCTCTGGATAAAGTGAGCTTCACTTTGCTACAGCCTTGGCTCCACCCTCTCTCTGCTCTGCCTGCTGAAGTCCTGCAGTACTCACTCAGAGGTGACAAAGGCATGCTCCTTGATAGTGACCAAGACATCAGAGAACTTGATCTTGGTGGTTAAGGTGTGTCCGTGGTAGATGACCGGCATGCCATCGGGACCATCCCAGCAATCCACTGAAAGAGACCCACAGGGGAAACTCAGCCCAAAGGCTGGAATAGAGGCAAGACATGGACATGAGATGGACTGAGCCAGCTGCTGCTGGGAAATGTACTGGAAGGCAATAAAAGAGTGAGGTCATGAGTGAAAGCCCTGATCTTTCTTTGGGACCAACACCTTGGGCACAGATCACCCAGTCCCACAAAGCAAACGACCTCAGCTCTTTCTGCACATCATGGTGTTAATGCTGCCACTGGCCATGCCAACCTTCAGCTCTGCCTTCCTTGCAAAGCCTCCCCTGAGCAGCACAAGCTCTGTGATGGCAGAGACAGAAGGGCCAGCCTCGGGTACTCACGTTCGATGCAGCGGCAGCCCATGCGCAGGCAGCGGGCGTAGGCCTCCAGCGAGGACTCGCTCGAGAACTGATCCCCCGTCAGGTACCTTCCAGGTGAGACAACACATCAGCACAGTGACAAGCCCACTGTGGGCACAGGCGTCTGCTGGGACATTGTGGACCTGCCTCTGCCACGTGGCAATGGTGGGAGTGGCGTTTCTCCACACCTGCCATTTCCCTGGCTGAGGGGTTCAGCTCTGCCCCTGCTGCAAGGGGCTGCCAGCACTCCAAGGTCCAGCCCCAGCTGCTGAGATAAACCTCAGGTAGCAATATCAGCACTGGTGCCACAAAGAGCCCCCTGCAGCCTCAGAGCAGGGTTGGACGAGCTCTTGCAGGCAGACAGGATCTCACTGCCTGCCCTCAGGGCTGCTCAGCTGGCTTAGGCTCTCAGTCCTTTAAATTTGGGTTAGCATGAACACAGAGCACAGACAGAGCCTGTCTGCACAGAAAGCAGTTCCTGCAAAATTATTCTAGCAGCAGAGAGCAGAAAATGGACAATTTCAGCCTGATGGGGTTTATCACATCTGTCCTGAGAGGTTTTGGAGAATGACATTGCTAATGGTGAGAAATTACCAGAGTGACAGCTCAGGATGTGAAGGCACCTGGAGGCCTGTGTAGATGTGTGCTGCTGACAATGCCTGAGCAAAACATTTACGGCTAAATGACAGAAAGGAGGAGTGGGGCACCAAGAGGAAGGTCTCTGACATAGTGGCCTTGGTTTGGAAAAACCTACTTGACCCATCACTGGAATCAGGCAAAATCAGGATACTCCCACCCTGGCATGAGAAAAGGATGCTGAGAGCAGCTGGGGGGAGAGAGCCCTCCCCTCATCCTTACGTGTTGTGTGAGGAGGAGATCCAGTAATGGGAGAGAGGGTTGTTCATGTTCTCCAGACACACCATGTCCAGTTGCGAGTTCCAGATGCTGTTCTCTTTGGAAAACAGGAAGGTGAGAAACTGCTCAGGAAGAAACAGAAACATGTTAATGATGCAGAGGAGCCAGCTGCTGTGGTTTAGCTTCACACGCATCTCCCGTTCTGTGCCAGCAGACTTCCAGCACAGGCTGCCCAGGGCTGCCCACAGCACACCAGCTACCTGAGCCAGGGAGCCTGAGTGACCATAGCTTGGCCACTGCCACCTACCCACTGAGCTCTCCCAGGTGTCTGTGTGCCAAACCCTTTGACCCAGCTAGAGACAAATTAATGGCTCTGCATTTTATTTTGCAGCTCACATGGCAGGCAATAGCTTACTAAGGCCATGTGGGTCAAGGAACCTTGGCTTAGTCCAGAGTGCCAGTGACATGGTCATCTCTAGTTGTTTTTATTCTTTATTCAGCTCTTCTTGCTTTGAAGAGATGCTCACATACCCCGAGGCAGCTTTAAGCCAAAGGCAGCCCCTCTCCTCCTCCAGATGAGCTGCCTGGTGAGTACTCCCAGCTGCACACACTCAGCACAAAATGACAGCCCAGAAGCCATCCCCTTTGCCAACCACGTCCATCTCACAGGAGCTGTGACCCTCCCAGTGCCCCCCCCCTGCAGCAAAGGCTCAGACAGCAGAGCTGTCACACCACAGCACACATCACCCCAGGGATGTCATCCCCTGCACCACCCCACTCCACACATGCCACCTTCAAGGTGTCTTACTTCGTCCAGGGAGAAATAAGGCTCGTCAATCTCCCTCAAAGGGTCTCTCAGGAAGTTGAACATGAATTCCTGTACCTGAAGGGTATCTGCAGCCCAGAGCTCCTGCAAAGCCCAGGGGAGACATAAAAGAAGTCATTTCAGAATGTATTACTGCAAACCACATGCAGCTCATCCAGTTTGAAGCTTTAACCATTAAGGAGGCGGTTTTTGATGCAAGACCATCTCTGCCAGGAACTCGACTGTCAGCACAAATGCTGGATAGCACACAAGGAGGAAATCTGCCCTGCTTCTGAGTGGGCTTCATTTTCTCAGTGCTGTGCATTTTTCTCTCTGATAGCTCCTTTGAACACATCTGCTAATCCCCCTCCTTCAGCAGCAGAAGCCAACCCAGCTTCCTTTGGCTCTCTCTCCCTGGGTTTCTTTCATTAGCCACCAAAACATTGCATCTCCCCACTGGTTAACTCCCTGCTGGCTGCAGACAACAGGCAGGGAGGTGGCAGTGGGGGACAGGGCAGAGCAGGAGCCATGAGCCACAGCAGTGCCTTTGCCAGCTAGCCCTGCCCTCCTGGAGGAGACCAGCAATGAGACAGGAACCTGGCAAGAGCCAAGGGGTCTGTGCTGCCCAAAAATGCACTGCTGGTGCCTGTGTGTGTGTCTGCATGTGCATGTTGTGCTTGCTGAGTGACCCAAGATTGCTTTTAAATTGAAGAATCAGCTCCTGAATCCATCAGCTACTCCTCAGGAACTGCTGACACCTCCTGAGCAACAGCATGGACATGACTTTTTGGCTGCAGCAAGCCTTTGGTAACCAGCCAAGGTCATGGGGACTGGGTCAACCTCCACTGCTCAGTTCCTGCCTCCTGAGACCCCTCCTCCTCTCAGATCTCCTGCTCCCTTTTCTGGCCAGGGTGCCAGGCTGAGTTCAGGTTTGCCCTCCCCAGTGCTTCCCCTACCACACCTCCTGCTCCAGAAGGATGTGCTGTGCCAGGCAGGCAGCCCACAGCCAGAGCATCCCAGCTGCACAGCACGGCTACCCTCGGAGCACTGGACCCCTAACGTCACCAGCGCCTCCCCAGTTGTCCCTCCCCACTGCCTGTGTTGAGCTCACCCTCTGGTACTCCAGCAAAAACTTCTGCAGCTCCAGCAGCGACACCCTGAAGTGCTCAGACCTTTCTCCACCCCTGAGAAGCAGAGAGAGAGCGAAGCTTCAGTCACTAGTGCAGCACATCATGTGAGATGCCATCTGCCACCTCCCTGGCACGTGCAGCCAGCTGTGCCCCAAGCATGCAGCACTGAAGGAGCAGAGGGATGAGCAGAGAGCTGAGGAGAGCAAACACACATCCACATCTCAGAACCAGGGACTACTCCAGGAGCAGTACAGGGTGCACACTGACAAGGGCATGATAACATGAAACTCTGGTGTAAAGAACTAAATAGGTGCAGGGCAGTTAAGGGGTGACTGCAGACAGGACAGACCTACAGGTATGCAGAGAACATGGACTCATGGAGGCAAGACACAGGGAATGAAAAAGGGAGCTGTTTGTAGCTGATAATCTCAAAAGACTGCTCCATGACTGCTGTAAGTCTCAATGGACAGCCCAGGGCCATGCTGGGCACTAACACCACAAAATCCGAAGTGGACTGGGCAGTGCTGGTTGCCCTGGGCAGAGGGATGGGCCAGATGGTCCCAGGCTGAGGGTCCTGACATCTGTTTTCTGTGGTTATAGGAAAAAAAAAGGAAGGAAACCATTGGGAATTACCTGGACAAGTCAGTAAGTCTTTCACTCTTTAGCTCCTGTGTCTAAATTCAAGCTCTTTCTATCACAGCCCAGGTGAGCAGAGGGCAGGGAAGGGCACAGCTGGCAATGGCACCAGAGGCACTGCCTGGGTGGAGAGGGCTCTGCAGCCACCACGTGCATAATCCCTGGGAGATGGCTCGAGGCCTGATCACTTCACATCAACCAGCTGACCTGAGCTGGATCCCACTGGGATGTCTGGGAGGGAAGGACAGAGCCCTCCTTGCCTCGAGCTAAAGCGTCTACAGCCATGATGCTTGTTCAGAGCACGGAACCACAGGCAGCACAGGAGCAGGAGGAGTGCATAATTCCCCCTCCCAACATGCTGCTGCAGGCCCCAGAGCATATTACGGAGCAAAAGAAAACAGCCCCTTCCCCAGAAAATACAGAGAATTTTCCACCTTTCCAAGAACGGGACATCCATCTGCAAAAGAAGAAGCACAAGCATTAGGTTTGCACTCGGTAACTTTTTCACTCCCAAGAGACAAGCTCACCCTGAGGGCAGCAGGGTTAAAAAGTCAATTAAGTGGGAATGCCCAGTAACAAATATGGTTTTTCCCTTCCCTTTCCTCCCCTGGAGAATTCAGCTCTTACTGTTTTCTGGGCACTGAACATCAGGCTGCGGTAGAGCTGCGCAAACTGCCCGTACGTGATATCCCCGTTCCTCTGCTCCACATCCTGAAAAAAATCAAACCCAGAGGTTTCACAGAGGCCACAGGTAACTCTGTGTGGCTTAAGGAATGTCTCTTCCCACCAGTATCCCTGGAGAAAAAGGCCAAAACCCATCCAGACTTTGCCTCCTGCACAACAGCCTCAAGTTGTGCCCTGGGAGGATTAGGTTGGATATTTTGAAAAATTCATGAAAACAGTGGTTAGACATTGGAACAGGCTGCCCAGGCAGTGGTGGAGTCACCATCCCTGCATGTGTTCAAAAAACACGTGGATGTGGCACTTGGGGACACGGTTTAACAGACATGGCAGTGCTGGGTAATGGCTGGACTCAATGATTTTAGAGGGCTTTTCCAATCATAACAAATCTGCCACAGTCTCTGCTGGGGCCAGGCAGAGGCACATCCTAAAATGGGTTCCACAGCTCCTCAAGCTCACCCACATGAAGGCATCACCACGCTGATAAAAAAGTGTCACCACTTGCTTGAATACTTACAAAAGGATAATATGATTTTTTGTTTGCCCAGAGTATCTGAAGTGTCTAGAAACTGCAAGAGCCAAAGTATGTGCTGTCCTTTGGATACACCACTCTTTGGCCTGGGAGTTCTGTGCTGGTGGGCACAGCTGGTCATCACGAGGTGACCCTTCATCCCCGGGTCAGTGGTGCTGCTGGCAGAGCATCACTCGGTGGCAGTGGGTTGCAAGAGCCAGGATACAGGACCTGGGAGCTGGTCTGCGCTCTCCCCCACCAGCACCAGCCCATGACTGGAGCCAGGAGCAATGAGGGGAGTGTGGGAGGCAGGGTGGGGTAAGGAGAGGGTGCTGGCCACAAATGGGCCAGGGTGCGGCACCCAGTGGGAGCTGGCACCTCTTCAGTCACCACCGTGGGTGGGGGCCCTCCCAGGAAAGGCTGGGAGGCTCTGCAATATGCAAACACTCCCTGGGAGTTTAACCACCATCAGGTTTTGCTCAAAGGCGGGCAGTGGACTGCTGAGGGTCCCTGGTGCTGAGGGGGAGAGTGGAGGGGTCACACACTCACCGTGAGTCTCTCCCGCAGGAACCTCATGTTGGGGACGCGGTAGTTGACCTGAGACAGCATGTTCTTCAGATCCTTGGCAGAGATCCTGGCTCGGCAGGGGAAAGAGGGGAGACGTGTTCAGGAGGTCTGGGATGGAGGGGTCTCACCCTGGGCTGGGACACCACAGGCACAGAGAAGCCTAAAGGGACATCAGCTGTGACACAAGGAGGGATGTGTGACCCCAGAACGATGCTGAGGCTGGGAACAGTGGGGAAGATGTGGCGAGCAGAGAGAGATATCTGCATGTCAGTGGGGACTGCAAATACTGCTCCTACAACTCCTAACAGAGCAGGCTGAGCCCAGCACCCTCTGCCCACTCGAGCTGATGCCACAGCTGGCAGGCAGCACCCACTGCTTTAAATGAACAACCAGGAAGAAGCATTTTTTAAGTATCTGTGCCCCAACATGGATGCTGGGTGATCAAGTCCCTTCCAAAACCCACTCCCTGGCCTGCTGGAGGAGGATAGGCTCTCCAAGTGGTTAGGACTCAGCTAATTTTATCTTAAGGAGAGGAAAAAAGCAATTTTTGGTCCCCAGCCACAGGCAGAGCACTGCCACGTCGTGCCCAGCTGTGCTCTCCCAGCCACACACGCTGCAGGCAGGAGCAGCCAGCGTGGCTGTGCTTCCCAAAGCACACCAGAGGTGCTGGTTCCTGAACCAGGGAAAGCTCCAGTGTCAACCCTGAGCAGGATCCCACACCCCAGCAGGCAGACACAGGCAGGAAGAGCTCTGGGCTGCACTTGCCTGTTCCAGAGCTGTCCCCACATGGGGCAGCAGCCCTGCAGCAAGGAAAAATGAGGATGCCTCCCATCTGCAGGATTTAGAAGCTGAGGGGTCTGTGTCCAATCATTTTCTGGCAGCTGCTGCCTAAAAAGCAAATCCTGGGAGTCCACCCCTGCAATCACAGATGGTGCTTCTGTCCCCCACTGAGCACGTGGGAACACAGGATCCTACAGGAGGCTCCCCCACCCCACAAAGTGTAGGGCAAGTCTGGAAATCCTTATGGCTTTGGGCTGCAAACACAAAAATACCAGGGAAGATGTCCTGCACAGGGGATTTAACCCGGGTGCATGCCGGCATTCACACGGGATCCACATCTTTTTTACACTCTTCCCTGAAAGCAGGGTGATCTCAACCACCACAGGAAGGAGGAGGGATGGAGAGAGCTCCACGGAGAGGGAGAAACCGGCTGGTGTCAGGCGCTGCAGAGACGAGGGCTTGGCAGCCGGCAGGACACAGAGAGCCCTTGTTCCTGGGCTCAGAGCCCTGGGACACACACGGCCAGAGCAGGACCTGGCCCGGCTCCTGTGCCTGTCCAAGGCCAGCAGCTGGCCATCCAGGGACTCTGCAGTGTCCTGCCACTCACTGGCAGAACAGGAAAAAAAAAAGCTGGGAAATGGCCCCAGCCTCCCCTTCCCTCACAGCTGTACGGACAGCAACACACACTCAGCACTAGTATCTCCCCCTGCACCCCGACCCTGGGGGCTCAGAGTGAGTGTTCTGGGGAGCAGATCCTGCCCTTTCCCTTCTCCAACACACCCAGCATCCATAGCCATGTGCAGGGTGCTGTGTGACACCTCCAGGCAGGGGGTCCCAGCTATGGGGTCCTGGGTGACAGAGAAATGTGTGGGGTGAGCCAGGAGTACAACAAGAGATGCCCTCACATGTCAGGAACCACAGCATGTAACATGGGACCCCAACAGGACACACAGAGTCCCCAGGGCTGCCCAGCAGCAATCCTTCCTCAGTGAGAGCATGAGACTGCAAAAAAGCTCATGGAAAAAGAGTAGGAGGGGCTGGAAGAGCAGAACCAGCAGCAGCCATCCCTGGAGACTCGCTGGAGCCGACACTGAGCTCTGGTGATGCTGAGCTGTTTCACAGGAGGTGCTGGAGCACAGCCCTGCTCGCTGATGTGACAAGAGCAAGCCCTGTCAAAGCTGTGACCAGCATTTCCCTCTTGGCTACAGAAGGAGGACAGGGTACGGAAGGATTTTATTTATTGTGTGTTATTCATCACGTTAAAGTGCTTGAGACCTTGGATAAACAGCTGGGTAGTATTTTCAGACTAGAAAGTAAAAACAAAATAAACTAATTTTTTCTATGGAATTTTTTAAGGTTTCATGACAAACAGACCAGAGGCCCGGCCCTCTCACAGGAGATGGAAACATTCCCCTGCCAGCCCTCAGCACTGCAAATGCTGCTCCCAGCCATGGGCAGCTCTCCTGGCCAGAGGTGAAACAGTCTCCTCCACAGCACTTAGGAAAAAACCCTAGCATCCTGTTATCCTCCTCTTTCCACCTAAGCTCCCTTGGAAAAACAAATACCCAAAGGCTCAGCAGCCAGTGGAAACAGCCCCCATGTGCCAGCGTGCTGAAGGGACGGCGCGGCACCCAGCCGGGGAGGGCGGCAGGGACAGAGAAGAAAGGGCTCCAGCACAAGAGGCATGGGGTACACAAATGCTGGGAATGGTTTCTGCAGCTGCCAAAACCCTATCTGTTCTGGGAAGGATCAAGGATGGTGTGCAAGTGGTGGTTTTGGGTTTTTTTTTTGGGTTTTTGGTTTGGTTTTTTTTTTTTTTATCACAACTCGCTGTTCCCTTTGAAAACCCACTTCCAGGCTGAAAAGCAAAAGCAAAGAGCTCAGTGATATTAAATTTAATGCTGAAATGCCTCACAAGGGCCAAGATTTAATCCAGGAGATGTGTATGTCCCATAAGGTAGCCTCTACCTTGCAGAAAACACATGGATGCTTGTAAAATGTTTGTAAAATGGCAAGACCCCAAATCTTTCCACATCCCCTCTGCTGCTGTTTTGCTCCTCTCACTGCCTGAGCTGGAGCAGCAGCTCTCCAAATCAAGGAATCTGCACTGAAACCTCTCCCTGCGGGTTCACAGGTAAGGAATATATTGAATTTTGCTGCCTCAATTCTAAATGCTAATAGAAAGATGATATCAATAGAAACAACAGAGATGCAACAGGCTAGCTCTCAGCTCTGCTGACCTGCCTTGACAGATCTGTACATGCAATCTCTTTCTGTACTATTGGGATGCCATTTCATCAGTTTTACTGCAAAACCAGAGGGAAAAAAGGACCAATTATTTCCACTTTTCCTGCATTCCTCCTCCAAAACATCCACACAGCTACCCCTGCACCTGCCTCAGTGCTCTCCATCGCAGAACTAGGAAATACTGTGCCCAGTCACCACTGTGTATACAATCCAAGCCTGGATTTGAAAGGTGTGTGGCTTATGCAGAGCAGCTGCAACAGATTAAAGCTCCTCTTCTTCCCTTTCTACCTCTGTGAGGATTTATCCCTCCTCCACAAAATCCCCGTGCACCCAGCAGTGCTCTCATCACGCCACAGTATAAATCACTGCAAAGGCAAAAATGTCCAGTGCATCAGGATCTTCCCCATGTAACACACTCCTGCCCTGCCCCTGGACAGGTTAAATTTATCCCCTGGCTGACTGGCCTGGGAGGAACACTGGGAGGAACACACCAAGGACAAGCAGAGGATGCTCTGGACCCCAGTGTTCTGCAGTCAGCTCTCCCTGGACATCAGAGCATGGAAAAGGGGCAGGTGGGACCCACCCAGTGGGTGCTCCACAGCAGCTGGGGGGCACGGGCTGAAGCCCCCAGGGGAGCACATTACCTTGGGAATCAATGCTGAAAGGTTAATGGCTCAGTTAACATCACAGGGGAGAAGCAGTCCCAGGGATGAAAGGAGGCAAACAACAGCAGCTCAGTAAGAGCAGGCTGGCAGCCAGCATTGGGACTGGAAAACTGGTGATGGCAGTGAGACAGAGAGCACGGTGGAACTCACCTCCCCAACAGGAAAATGTGCCCTCACTTATCTCATGGTGAACCACGACCCCACTCCCTTCCCTTCCCTCCTCATGACAAGCGTGACATTTTACTTGCTAGGACAGCATTAAGTATTCACCCAAGAGCCCCCCAAGCCAAGCAGCGGGATGATCCACGGCCTCATAAGCCTCAGAAATGGAGAAGAGAACCAACAGGGTGAAGAGTAATAAATACAACCCAGTTCAGCCCTGATGGGGTACCCTGAACTGCCTCTTGGCTCTTTGATGTCTGCTTCCTTGGGTGGTGCCAGGTGGGGGGAAGGTGTTTCACAGCTGTGGGCTCTCAAGGTGTTCCTGGGTCTAAACAGCTGAGAAATAGGCCAGGAAAACAAAACAGCTTTTTAATGCTTTTTTAATTCAGTGAAAATCAGCCAGGGAAGTTTGGGACTTGGATTAAGGTTCCTTGGAAATGAGCACTAAAAGCCTAAAGAACCCAACAGAAAACGCAGAGGCTGGGGTTTCAGGTCAGAGGTGAACCCTTCCAGCTCAAACCCTTCCCTGAACGTGAGTGCAAGCTCCCCCTCCTCACCTGTCCTCCCGGTTGCGATCCAGGGAGTAGAACTGCTTCCGGAGCCACCTGCGTGGGAAGGCACAAACAGGCACACACTCAGCCCCAGCTCCTCAAAAACCAGCCCCTGTTCCAGTCTCTGGGAGATGCTCAGTGCCACACCATCCCCTCCCAGCTCCCTCCTTCCCACCAGAGAGCCCGGCTCTGCCCCCTTTCAGAGGCAGCCTACCCTGTTTTCATACAGGTGACAAGTTCTACTTTAAAAATGCCTCTGCACTGAACTGCTACAGATAATACAGGCTGTGCACACACAGAAACATCAATTTGTGGTGAAACTCCTTCTCCCTGATGCATGAGATCAGACCCTGGGGTCAGCAGGGTGAAGCCTCTGGAGTGCAGAGGCAGAAGTGCTGGGTCAGCACGGCTCAGAGAGGGAATGAGATGTCATTGTGCTCACCTTTTTCTGTCAAAACAGACAGAAATGGGAAAAAAAAAAACAAGTGCAGGAAAAGGACGGGTTTTGCTCACCTTTCAATTTGCAGGGGGGTGGGTGCCCTCAGAGTGTCTGCCACAAGCCAGTTCAGCCCCTTGATCCACATATTGACCTCATCCTCAGAAGTGGCTGTGGAAAATGCATAGGAGAAGTGGGAAGAAGGGACACACAGGCTTGGACACCAACCCAAACCTCTTGGGACTTTCCCCAGCCCCTTATATGCCCTATTCCTTGCTTCATCCCCTTTCTGGTAACATTTCCCCCCACGCAGATCCTCTGGCTGGCTCCTCTCCCGTGGGATGGATGTGGCTGGCTGGACTCTTGCCCCTGCATGTCCCACTCCCTCCTCCTTCAGTTCCCGAGAGCTGGGAGTTTGTCCCCAAGCAGCAAAGCTGTTTGGGTCCTGTGAGGAGGAAGCTCTGGCTCAACCCCATCTGGCGCAAGCCCAGGGCCAGAGAGCTTTACCCTGCAGGCTGAGGGTCTTCAGGCGGAACTCTGTGCCGTGGAGCACCACGAAGCAGTGCGAGTGGTCCGGCCGGAAACACGGATCCTCCTGGTACCGGTCAAAATCTCGCGAGTTCTTCCCTGGACGAATCTCCTTGATTTCACGGATGTCCACTAAGAGAAAGGGAAAACAAAGGGGACCTTCAGTGAACAGCTTGGAATTCCCACAGCGTTGAAGAAGGAAGGGCACAGATGAAGTGGATTTAGTCATCTGAAGAGCTGGGTTAGCACCCAATATGTGAGGGCAGCTCCAGGCCTACAGCCTGTAAGCACAGCCCCCTCTTACTAGTTCCTTAGGAGATATCCCCAGCCAGCATCCCCCTGTTTACCTCTGTAATTAGGGGAGACATTTTTGGGGAGACATTCCCCAAAAATGGCTGAATGTCTCCCCCACAGGGATCCCCAGGACGGGGCAGCTGTGAGCATGCTGGAGCATTAGTGCCAAGCAAGGAGAAGCAGCTGAAGAGACACTGGTAAGGGAGCATCTCACAGCCTCCCTCCCGAGAGGAAATTCTGGGAAAGGATTCCTATTGCCATAGAACAAAGAGAAAACAACAGCAGCAGCAAAGGAAAAAAAAAACAAACCCAAAAAACAAATGAAACCCAACCCAAACGCAAGAATTTTTGCTTCCTGGAAAAACAGTTTCTTAAATGCTCGTGGGAATCAAATAACAACATTTCTGAGTCACGTTTCCAAAGCAGATGATGCTTCTGAGCAATGCAGGACGGAGATTACTGCAAACCTGGCATGTAATTCATCCCAATTAAACTCCACTTACTGCACTCACTGTGGATCGTCTTGCCTTTCATTTCTATTTACTGCAGTTCAGAACTAGACAGAAATGTGACCTGCTCATCACTCACAGCAGCCACCGACAGCACTAAACTTCACCATGAGAGATGACGCTCTCTCCAAACCCCACGGCAAGGCAGACACAGGAATTGGCTTTGGGAGGACTTGTAAAGCACAAAGAACGTGGGATCCTCTCCTGGATCCTGCTCCTGTGCAGCACTGTGGGTGCACCTGGAGACAGTGGCAACCTGGCACAGGACATATTCAGACTGGCCACTCCATGAATTCTGGGGACGTCCTGTGCAGAGCCAGGAGCTGAACTTTATGATCCTTGTGGGTCCCTCCCAAATCAGGATACTCTATGAATCCAATAACCCTCCAAGGTCCATCAAGTTGCGACAAGAGCATAGAAAGACCCAATTCCTTGGGGCTGCAAAGGAAGGACAGACAAGCTTCCTAAAATAAGCGAGAGTGTGACTTTTTGAGGCACCATCTACCCTTTGGAAAGGAGCTGTCTGGCAGTTCAAATGGTGGCATGCCGTGCCATAACCTTACCCATGTGCTCATATCTGAGGCGACACAGCAGGTCATTTTAGCCCATAAATACCAATATCACAGGTCAGGTCTTTGCATCCAGGATATGCACAGTGGGGTTGAAGCCTTGGAGGACACAGGGTTTGACCAACACAGTGGAAGAAAACCTGCCAGGTGGGTTTTCATGGTAATTTACCAGGCAATAACTACCAAAGGAAGGTGCTGGAATATTTCTGGCCTGCCCTTGCACCACAGAGCAAGCATTTTGTCTGCATTCTGGGATGCTGCAGTGCTAGCTGTGCCCTGTGCTCACCCCCTCCCTGCACCAGCAGGTTACTCACCTAGTGAGGCAGAGCTGTTGGTACAAAGTGCATACCTAAAATCCACGCACTGGAGAGAGCCCCGGAGCAACTGAGGTGCTTATCAAAGACAAAAGCACGCAGGGAATTCCTGGGGCAAAGGGCAGCCTCCGTGAGGATCGGGCAGGAACCTCCAGCCCACGCATGCTTGCAGCTGCTTGCTCCTGTCTCTCATCCTCCCAAACCTGCCTGAGTGTGCCGGGGTTTGGTTTGTGCAGCCCTCTTCTCACCACAGAGCAGCAGAGCAGCCTCTCCCACCCGCTGCCTGCAGCACCTTCCCGGCCCCCCCGCAGCTGCAAGGAAGTGACTCTGAGCAGGAAGCACAGCAAGCACAAATGCCACCGTCCCCAAGCAGCAAGGGCTGAAATGAGGCTTCCCTGCACCAGTCCTCCCTCTGGCAGCACAGGGAGCCACCAGGGGAAGGAGGGGTGGGGGGATTTTGCTCTAGCCCAGGTCCCACAGAGACACTCTGCAGGCTCTGCCACGCTCAGCACCAGTGAGTTTCTCCACCAGTGGTGGCGTGGGCTCCGTGACATGACCCACGTGTCCCACCATGGGGCTGCACCTTGAGTCCTTGCTGGGAAAGGCCTAGCAAGGATGTGGGCAAAGACATGGGGTTGAGCACCTGAAGGAGTCCCAGCTCCACAGGCCACATGCACACCTGGGCAGGAGAACAAGGGCAGGTGATCTGGGGCAAGCTCTCCAAAGACAAGTCCTCTGTCACCAAGGTGAGTCACATCTCCTCCTCCCCGAGCTGCCCTCTCCCAGGGGCTGTGGGAGGTAGAGTGTACAAACTGGTCCTTATCCCATCTGGGATGAGGCAAGAAAGGAAGAACTTGGTCCTGCAGCAATGGCAGAGGCAGAGGGGAGCTCTTTGATGGAATATGAACCCTGCTGCAGCCTGGCAGAGCTGGATGCCCCAGAGAAGAACCAGCAGCAAGCAGGGACGGACGAGCAGCGGGTGAGACTGGAGGCCTGGAACGGGGCTGGCTCCTCTCCAGCCCTCCCAGGTGGGTGTGCAGGCAGGAGCCAGGAGAGGCTCTGGGAAGGAGGCAGCAAAGCCCATCCAGCCCAGCGATGCTCTGAGCTCCCCACATGGTTCCACACTGCACACTGAGCCAACCCATGGCTGTACAAACAGTTGTGCCCTTCACAACCTCCCAAACTTCCCTGCAGCCCACTGCCAGAAGAAACAGCCTGGCCCTCCCTTTGCCTCCAGCACTGAAAACAAAAAACAACAACAAAAAAAAGGGGTCACATTTCTGGGCAAAGAGCCCTCCTTTCAGAAGGAGTGGGTTGCATCAGAAAGAAAAAGTTGACCCCAGATCCACTTCCCTCACCATGTAAGAAAAAAACCCATCAAATTACCCTCTGGTTACATGAAAACCAGATCCACCCTTGAAGTCACTTAAAACTGAAACTTCATCCAAGCCTCATTTACCCGCTGATGGATAGGGTGTTGTAACGTGGAAGGATAAGGACAGCCTGGAACAGGCTCTGAGGGTTGCAAAATCACCACCTCCAGAGGATTTCTGGAAAGATGGAAAACTGATTACATTTAAAAAAAAAGATTTAAAAGCTGACAGAAAGAACATTTAGCCATATTACTTTCCAGGATGGGTTTATCAGGGAGAGCCTCCAAGCAAACATCCACCCCCTCAACAGGCATTGCTGGATCTATGTCTCCCTGGGGAGAAATGGTGCAGTGAGAGCCACAGGGTCACTGCCAGCCCAGCCTGACCTCAGCTGGCTGACACGGACTGATCCTGCCCGGGAGCAGCGGAAAAGCCTCCAGCCTACTCACTCTGGCAAAGAAAAAGAGGTTAAAAAAAAGAGTCTTCCTGCTATTTAGCATTGTGGATCCCACTGAGCACAGCCATGTGGTCATCCTCAGGCTTCCCATCACTGCAAGGGGCACCGGAGGGTCAGGTGGCCCCCAGGGAGAAAGGGGAAAAAGACATGTACGTGCATGTGAGTAAAACACAAGAACAATCTGTTATGCAACAGCGTGGAGACTAAAGCAGTGCCACCTCCTTTATAATATTTCCACGGAAGCCCCCTGAAGTGGCTATTGGGGCCAGCAGTGGCTCTTGGAGCTGCAGGAGCCTGGAGGAGGATGCTGGCTCACCTGCTCCTGCTGGCACCCACCAGCCGGGTGTTCGCCCCGAGCAGCCCTGCCCCTGCCCAGCGCCTCGGCTCTGCTGCTGCAACCCAACACCGCCTGCAAGAGAAACAAAAACCCCACCACAACTCCCCGGTGAGCTCGGGAACGGCCGGGCGAGCTCTAAGTGCTTCGCTGGCCGGGGGCCAGAGCCCTCAGCACAGTCTGGAGCCTCCGCCTGCCCTTCGCTGCTCCCCGAGCCCCCTCCGCCTGCCCAGCCCCGGGTCTGGCCCCGCACAGCCCCATGCCCGTGTGGGGCAGCGGGGGAATCCCAGACGGCAACCGCCGGAGCGGGATCTGGCTGCGGGGCGGACTCTGAGGTGGCTCTCAGGACACGCGTGTCGCCCCGTAATGAACGCGCTCAGGGCGGTGCTGCCCTCTGCATCCCCTCCGCGAGAAGCCACTCACAGCCCAGCCGATCAGGAGTGCATCTCACGTTAGTATTGGTGTTCAGAGCGACAACAGCTCAGCCTCTCAAGGCCACAAGCTTCCCTTCATCGACAAGCCTAGAGCAGACAGAGTAATGGTGAATTGAACGTCGCTGCTCGGATGCTCGGTTACCGCATCCCCCTCGCTCTGCTCAGCTTCGGATATCAGGTTTCCAGAGGAAGAGCCAGTGCCATTAACAGATGGCTCATCCAGACAGGACAACAAGAAACCAGCTGAGGCCTCTCATTTGACCTTAACTGGTTTTTTAGAGGGCAGGGAGCACGGCTGAGGCACCCACGGAGGCCAACAATCACCAAACCAGCAGCACCCTGTGCCCCAGAGCATCCCTCATCCCCTATGAGCTACAAAGGTGACTCTGCCCTCTCAGTTAAGCATTCAAATCCCTGTAAAACATTCTCTCAGTTCCCTTGTTGTCCCAGAGAAGAGCCATCCTGCTGCCCAGGGACCAGTGGGTCCCACTGCTCTTGTTGCTACAACATGCAGGTGGTACTTCTGCCTCAGGAAAAGATACAGGTAAAGCTATTTTCCCCTCTACTCAGCTCAGCTGTGTCTCAGGTTTCTCTAACAAGGTGCTTCATCTGACCTGCGTCAGCAAACTGGATTTTTTGCTCCAAGCCACTGGATTTTGCTATGAAGCAACTGTCTCAATATCACTGCCCCAGAGCCAGCAACATCCATGCAGAAAGCACCTTGGGAGGGGAGATGATGGGGGGAAAAATAGCTCAGTGGGCTGGAGATGGGACAACAGGGAGTTCCTGATTAGGGGCTAGTCTAGATCCCAACTCAGATCCTGGCTCACCTCTCAGCAATCCCTGTCACTCAGTGTGGAGTGGCAGAGGCTTACACACCTGGGAAGTGGCACCTGGGCAGCAGTGGTGGCAGAGTGCCCCGGGCAGCCCACGCAGGGCACAGGGGGACGTGCTGGCTGCTCTGTGGGCACCGGGGCTTCCTGCCTGAGCCTCTGCCTGCCACGGCCTCTGCTGTGCCCCCCAGTCACATGTCCTGTGGCTTCTGAGCTCCTGTTCCTCCCTCCCCTGTTCCCCCCTCCAAAATCCTTATCACCTGCAGAGGAAGCTGCAGGAGATGTGCAGGGAGATTAAGAGATGCTGCGCTGCCGCATCGCTCTGTGGGCAGGAGGAGAGGATGTGAGGGGGAGACCTTCCCTCCTCCACCCCACACACAGCCCACATTAGGGACTGGGGCAGGGAGGCAGAGGTCCTGCCCAGACATTGCCTCTACAGGGCATGGTGGCCTCTTCCCAGGCTGCCTTGTCAGCATCAGCCTCATGCAGGTGGCCTTCAAGAGCTCTTGAACACCCTCTTGATGTGAGAAGCAGAGGCAGCTGTGGGCTGGCAGCTGCCTGACCTGTTATCGTCAGCACATCTCTCTCGCTCACCCCCAGCTGCAAGAAAATATGAGTAAAAAACCAAAGCCGATCCTCCAAGTGAGCAAAGCAGGATGCTGCTACCTCACAGCCTCTGCCCACAGCCAGCGGTGGGGAGCTCAAGGAGACAGGCAGCAGGTGGCAAATGCCAGGCGAGGGCTCCAGCAATCATCCTCCTCTTGTCCTCCATGGAAATTTTATCTTTGTGGAGCTGTGGGGTTTTGTACCAAATCCCAAGCTGGGCATCCAGGGCTGCTGATTGTACCCACTCCCACATGCAAGGCTGGCACCTCTGAGAGCCCTGGACTTGGGGCACTGTCACCATATAGGACACAGGAGCACATTTCCACCCCAAAGAGAGGCAGAGCTGCTCCAGCTGAGGCAAAGCCCCAGTTTTTGCTTGCACAGATGCTGCTCTGAAGATGTTAATGTCCCTGTCCCAGATGAAATCAGGCTGGTGGCAGCCAGCAGAGAGACCCTTCAGTCACCACCCTGTCTGAGAGGCACAGAGTTCCACTGACTCATCTGGAAAGGGGAAGCTCAGCACTGGTGCTCTGGGCAGCCTGTCTTGGGAAGGCTCCACAATCCACCCCCAAGGTGACCTTTCTTCTACATGGCATCGTGGGTTCCATCCCCCTCAGCCCTGCCTGGGTGAGAAATGCAATGACCTTAAAGGAACAGAATAAACCAGAGGGAGGATGGTGCCTCTGCCACTCTTCCTCCCTCCAGGGAAGAAGATCTCCTTAGAGCTCTAAGGAGATCCACAGCTGGGCAGGGACAGATTGATGAGGCACCAATACACGCTGTGTCCCAGCATGGTGAGAGGCTCAAGGAAGCTGCTCTCCAGGCAGGTGTCCTTCATGTGCAACATCTGTGCAACATCTGTGCATCCCTCTCCTGGACCTTACAGGGTCACTGATGTCCCCAGGCTCTCAGCCAGAGTGCTCGCTGCCAGTGAAGGGAAGGGGATGGGACCAAGCAGAGTGGCAGAAACCAAGCAGGACAGAAGGGCAGACGTGGCAATCCAGCAGTTCTGAATGCACAGCTCACAGCCTGACAGCTTGGCAGGGCCAGTGAGGAAGCCCTGGCAGACGTGGATCTGGGGACCCGAGTCTCCAACATCAGCAAGCTCTCCTTGGAGCATTTTGGGGGTTTCTGCACTCAACAAAAGTGCCTTCCCAATTTTCATGCCAGGGGTCATGCCCTGTCACACAGCAATTGGAGACAACAGTGACCACACATTGTCCCAGGACAGGGCACAAAGGAGAGGAGTGAAAACCAAAGGACCGAAAATGTCTGTCACAGTGGCAGCAAATGTCAGTGATGTTCAAATGCTGTGACTCAGTTTTCATCCACCCCACCAGACACACACCCAAGTTTCCTCGGCAGCGATTCACAACAGAGGTGCCTGTTGGCCAGGACCCTCAGTGGGCAGCAGGGAAGTGGCTTGTCCCTGTCCCTACTAGGGCTTGAACTCTGCAGTGTGAGGGCAACACTGGGAAGAGAAGGATAGGACAAAGATCCCATCTGCTGCTGAGCTGTTCGAGGTTACCACAGCAGCCTGATCTCTTCCTACCCCAGGCTCAACTCAAAAGCAGTTCTGAGACTGGCAGGGTTGAGTATCTGCCAGAGCACAGATGTGACTTCCAGATGTGTGCCCTCCCCTCAATCTTCCTCTGTGCCACGGGATGGATGATCTCAACCAAAAAATGCAGGGAGGCACCTCCTCCTGTCACCTCCTCCTCCCTGGATCCTCGGCCTGAGTCGCTTCTATCCACCCCAACACAAACCAGACACAAAGTTACCAGAGCAGCTGCTGGTGAAATCAAACCTCTCCCAGTGTGGTTAGAAATGGAAACAGTGACTGTCCTCTTCCCTTTCCACCAGATTTGCTTTATCTGCGTTAACTATGATGGGTCCCCCTGAGCTGGTTTCACCTTCCAGAGCCAAGGCGAGATTTTGGGGGATAAGCAGCCAATGGCCCCTCCTTACAGCACCATCCAACTGAAGATGTCCAGGCACTGAGCAGACACTCTCCAAGCCACACACTGCCCTGGCAAGTGACAGCATTTTCAGTTCATGGGGGAGAAGCAGAAGCTCATGGTGATGGTGTTAAACCACTTGGGATTGGGTTTTTTTAAATGACCTCACCTGGGATTCTTTTGGTCCCCAGAAGTGGAGACTTCTTCCTGTTTGTACTCTAGCTTGCTCCATATCAAACCTGATGTATCAATGCTCCAAAAATTTCATTCCCTCACCTCTTGACCTGTGCCAGAGCCTTACAAAGATTACAGAAACAATGCTCTAACTAGCAGCGAGACCTTGAGAACAGGCTGACACAAGGCACTACAGGACATGTGAGATGTGGAAGAGGAAAAAAAAATCCAACAAAAATCAATTTCTGCTGCTTTTCTGGGACATAGAGACAAACAGAGCCAACTCCCCACTGCCCCAGCATTGCTTGGGGTCTGCTCTGGAACCAGGGACACAGCTTTTTGGTCTTCTGAAGCTGAGGAGGGTTATGAGCTGGCAGGGATTAACAGGACCAGGACTGCAAGATCAGGAGAGAAGGAGGATATACAGAGTGCCCTGGAATCCTGGCAAGAGGAGCCAGAGGTGGATGAGTGATGTCTAAGGGACAAGTATCCAAGCACAGGAGCTTGGAGAGATGAGGCAGCAGGCTCTGTGTTCCACTCTGCTGAGCCAGGGGCATGAGAGCCTCACACCAAGAAGGACCTTGACAGGCAGTGTCCAAATGCTCAGCAAACAAACCCAGGCAGTCCCTGCCCCTCCTCCTGCCAGCTGGGAAGCAGATTTATGGGGCGCAGATTTCCAGGGCAGGGAGCCAAGGGGGTGAAAGTCCTCTCGGACATTCCCTGCTCCCAGCACGGCCGAGCCCCCACCTGCAGCCAGCCCTGCCGTCTGACCTGGCTGAGGATTACACTCCAGAGGTGAGGAGGAGGAGGAGAAGCAGGGATGAAGGATGCACTGGCACATGCAGGGGGGATGTCCTTTAATCACCACACCATCAGCACTTCTGGGAGCAAGTAAACAGGAAAAAGACTCTCCAGCAGCTGCTCTGCCCAGCGTCCCTGCAGAGCACAGCCCACACTGACTGCCTCCCTTGATGTGGCCATTTCCAGCTCTGGCTGCTGCGGCCCTGCCACGGGGTGATGCTCAAAGGGAGCAGGATGGGGCAATCCCAGGAGGAGAGCAGCACAGGATACCACAAAGGAATCAGAGGAGCTCCAGCAAAGATGAAAGCAGGACAGCTGGAGCAGCTCCCAGAGTCAGGAGGCAGCAGAGCATCAACAGCATCACTGTCACCCAGAGCTCAGTGGCCCTCCTGCAGCCACCCCTCCAGGCATTGGGATCCTGGCTGTGCAGGAGACACACCACACACCCAGCTCCTGGGGGATGAATTTGGAGCTAGCAGAAAAGGCAACCTGTGTCCCTAAGATGATTCAGCCAGCACTTCCCAAAGGACCAGGACTGGGAAGGCAGGAGTCCTGCACACACACGCCTCATATGGGTAAAGGCTGGGGGTGAGCTGCAAACACAAGGCAGCACAGCTCTGGGATTCCATATGTCAAGGCAGGAAAAAAAAGTCATACTCCAAGAAAAAGAAAATAAATGTATTTGTAATGGGTTGGGGAGAAAACACAAACAGTAAGTCACACTCCTGCTCCTTCTGCTGTGGCTTTTGGCCACTGCATCCTTAAGGCCAGTGGGCAAAAAGCTCATCACAACAGCCCACATCACAGGAGCTCATGTGCTGGACCATGACCTCCCCTGGGATGATTCTAAACCAGCACCATGGGTTTGCCTGGCTTGGGCAGCCAGGAATGCTCTGGGGCACCCTACTGACAGCACAAGAAGGGACTGACCAAAACCTCAGAGCCACAAATGTTTACAAACAGAAGGGAGGTCCATCCCAGATTCTGTAAGACTTTCCCTAGCTCCCCAGCCAGCCAAGTTCAGGACCCTAGATCAGTCGAAAGAGCCCCACACCACAGGGACAGCAGAGATGGAGCTAAAAAGCAGTTTGAAAAATCACAGAGACTTTCAGAGTATGGGCTGGTAGCATCCTGAAGCTCTGCTGACTTGTACATATTTAGAGTGGCCAGCTTCTGCTAGAGACATTAGCCCATGGCTGTTTGGGTGCTCAGGGTGCTCTGTGGCTCCTGAATCCTCCTGCCATCCAGTGTATCAAGGTGTTCAATAGATGACAAGGACAGATGGAGAGGCAGCAAGGTGCTCAGAGATAAGGACACTTGGGACAGGAGGGATGAGCCTGGCAGATCAGAAGCAGACAGCCCCGGCCTAGAGTTCCAAGTGCTGGGGGATCTCCAGAAAGGCTGAAAATTCTCAGAAATGAGGAAGTTCCTCATTGGAATCAATGTCATAAAGCTTTTTCCATGTAAAACAGCACTTTGTGCAAAATAAGAATACTCAAATATTAAAACCATTTAGAAAGACAGCTTTTTCTAGCACTAGAGAGTCCCCTTAGAGATGGCTGCTGTCACCATGTCCCTTCCTAAGGGCTCTCCCTGGTCTGGAAGATACCCTCCCACCAGTGCCTGATGTAACACCTCCGGCAGCAAAACCACGCTGGGCGGAACAGATGAGCAGGGACAGGCCATGAGATCACCCAGCCAGGCACCCACCCCTGCAGGCAGGACACAGCCACTGCCAGGGCATGTGCTAGATGCTCAACTGATCTCACATGGCACACCAGCACAGCAACCACCAGCTGAGGAGCCTCACAGGTTTGTGCATCTGTGGAACATCCAGAGCTGCTGTCTCCTTTTATCCTTCTCTAGGCAGGTATTCCTCTAGCTGCTCTATTCCAGCATCATCTTCCACCATCCACTCACCAAGCCTGTCTGGCCAAGGGGAAGAAGGGAGGATGTGGGGGGAACTTTTCAGAAGCATTGTAAGATCTTCAAAATTTTCTGATTTCTACTGCCCTTAAACCTCAGAGAACACTAGAAAAGTAAAAATTCTTCTCCACTGACTTCACCCATTTCCTTCTACTGTATGGTAAGGTGCAGCCAATGGTTTTTAAACTCAGAGTTGCTCGGGTGTTCTGTGCTCAAAGGCCCACACCTCCTCACCACATGCTGCAAGTTCTTCCTGGACTCCCCACACCCTCCTTCACTGTGAGCTTTACACTGGGTCTCACAAAACCTGCAGCAGCTGGGGAGCAGGGACACAGCAAGGGGGCTGGCTGCAGCCCTGCCGGGCCACATGGCCCCTAGAGCCACTGTCACACACCTCTGAGCCCAAAACCAGCAGCCCAGCTCCTGGCTGACCCAGCATTAAGCGCAGACTGTCACTGTTGGCCTCGTCACCAACCAGACCACGGCCCACCACCAGTGCAGTGCTGGGGTACAGCCCTGCAGGGCAGCAATCACGGGCTGATCTCCAAGAGATCTCACAGCTCCTGCCAGCCAGTCCCATGGCCTCCATGAGGTGCTCAGCACAAACTGTCTGTCCAACCAACCCCAGCAGGATCCCACTTTGGCAGCGACAGAGCAGTTGGACACACAGTCCACTTCCAGCAGCTTCTGAAGTTGCCATCCACAGGCTGAGCTGCTGCAGCTCAGCAATAACCCTTCAACTCAAGCAGAAGTTTGTGTGATGTAGCCAAAACTGTAAGGCTACAACTGAGGGTCTGTTCTGAGAGTTCCTGCTCCATTCCAGGTGTTCCCAAGTTTTACATCCTGGCCAGGCTGCCCATCAGTTTGTCATGAGTCAGATCCAAAAGGACACAACAGCCCCAGTGCTCTCTGCAGGGGAAGGTCCCAGCCAAAGAGCACTGCCCAGGTTCCCAGGAACACAGAATCTCCACCAAGTCTGCACTCCTGTGGCCAAGCCTGCTCTGCCACATGCAGCACTTGGGGACTGGGACCTCAGAACTCCTCAGGGCCGGACACTTTAGCACTGACTCCCTCCAGGGCTGCAGAGCCTTTGCTCCTGTGTCTGCAATCTGTAAGATATGCAGGAGGTCACACGCCTGCTCACATGGGGACAGGGGGACAGGCACCCTGACAGTCAGCATGTCCTGGAGATGTTCACAGGGCAGCCACTGGGATCAGATAAGGAAGCCGAGCAAACGCTGGCTCTGAGATAAGGATGACCATCCCTGCTGTGCAGGCAAGGCAGCTCAGACAGAGCAGCAGAGAGATCGCAGCCTGGGTTGGGCAACTGCTGGCTCAGCTCCTCAGCTTGGATATGGAGCACATTAAGGTCCTGTATGAAATCCCACAACAGAACAGCCCCTGGTGATGGGAGGTGACGGAGCTGAGCCTGGCACCTCTTGGCACGCACTCTGCAAGGCCACATGTTCAGATCCAGCTCACCCAGGTGCTCCTGCCACCACACATGGTGTCCAGCCAGCAGGCAAGGAGAAAGCCAAGCCCTGAAAAACCCAGCCCCTTGATGTTGGTGAGAAATAATCAGTCCAACACTTTGCAAAACCTCTCCAGCACATTCTGATTAGTGGGCTTGAACCCCATAAGCCAATTCCTTCCACGTGGCTGCCTGGCAGAGGAAGGAACCAGATGGACGGATGACGTGGGTGCAGGTACTGGAGGAAAACACTGGCCTCCCAGCCAGCCAACGTCCAGCTGCTCTCCAGGTTGCAGAGAAGCTTTTGAGATGCCAGGGGAGGAGGTCTTACTGCTTGGGGAGGGGTTTTCTAACCTGCTCCTCCTGGAAGATGCTGCCAAGAGTAAAAATGGGATAACAAAGGGATGTGAAGTGAGGGGAGAGGCTGTTTCAGTTCGGAGATGAAGGCAGAACAGAGCTCAGCTGCTTTGTGTGTAGCACCAAAGCAGGAAGGGGGGGACACAGAAAACCTGCCCTCAGGAAACTCCCACAGCAGAGCATCACCAGGGGAAGCTTCAGCCTCCCAACAGCCACAAGCCATGCTCTCCCCTTCCCACCCCAGCCCTTTTGCAGCCCCCTCCTCATGGGGAGCTCCCTGCTCCTGCTCACTGCAGGGGCTGCATCCTGCATCCGTGGGTGGTGGGGCAGGAGGGCACCCCCCGGTGCAGGAGCCATCCTGCACCCCAAGAGGAGCTCACTCTGAAGTTATTTTATCCTTGAAAACTGTTTCTGGCTCGCTTGCTTCTTAAGAGCTCCAAACTCCTCAGCTTAAGCAAATGGCCCCAAAAAAACATAATTAAAAAAGTTGTGCCCCAGTGGACTAATGAAAGAGGTTGGTGCTTGAAACAGCTGAGGCGAGTACGAGCCACACTTCAGAGCCACTTTGCATTAATATTTTACAGCTCATTTCTTTTCTTTTACACAGGCGATGGCTTTTCTCCACCTCCAAGGGACTGAGCTCATTTCACTGAAAGCAAGAATGCAAGCAGGGTTTTTTTGAGGTTTTTTTTTCTCCTCTCTCTCCCCTATAAAACAAACATCTGCTCCAAATTTTCGGCTCACTCTCTGAGCAAACTCTCTGAATTTCCTGACGTGTTTCAAGGCAAACAGTTCAATTTGAAGCTGGCCTATAAACCCTCAGAATGAGAAGGTAAGAATGCAAGACCCTTTTTTATGAAAAATAGAGAATCACTTAACACAGGAAGTTTTAAAGAAAATAAATGCATAAAAGACAACTGACTTGAGGGATTAGCTCTACTTTGCTCTGGGTGCTTAACAAAAAGAATAGAAAATTATTAGCACTCTTCCTATTGTAGCAGGCAGGCCCTCTGCAGAGTTGATTAGCAAGAAAGCAATGTGTTGGTAATTAAACCTGGCTGGAACCCTATGAATAAAACCAAGTATTAATTGCAAAAAAAGGCCTTTTTTTTTTTCTTTGGCACAAACCAGGATTACATTTTGCAGATTTCTGAAGAAGTACAAGAGAAGGAAAAAAAGGGAAAGGCTTCCTGCCCAGGGGAGCTTACCCCTCCTCCCCAGCCCTCAGCTCCTGGAGATTCTTGTCACTCTGGAGTGAGCTGAAGAGCTCAGTGAAGAGCAGGGTCCTGTCCAAGAGGAGAGGCTCTCCATGTGGCAGCCCAGCTGGCTGGAGGCCCTGCCCTGCCCTGCTCTGCCCAGCCAGAGCTGCTCACGGAGGGGAGACGTGGGGACACACACAGCTCTTTATGCAGCGCTCACAAAGCACTACACAAGGGTCACAAAGCAGGCAGGAGGAGAGGGCTGCCACTCCAGCAAGGGCTCCCTGCTCTCAGTCCCCCAGCACCTCCTGGCTCACAGGCAGGCCAGGCTGGGTAGCTTCTTGGTGGCCAGTGAGGCCAGCTGGTTACCTGTCCACCTACAGCTCATGTGGTGATGCCACCCAACCCTTCACAGCATCACAGGAGCATTAGGGTAGGAAAAGTCCTCTAAGCCCATCCAGTCCAACCGTTAGCCCAGCACTGCCAGGTCCACCACTGAACCATGTCCCCAGGTGCAACACCTACACAGGCCCAGCCAGCATCCCCCTGGTCCAACCTCCCTGCTGTTAGGAGATGCTGAAGCACAGAGGCCTTCGTCCTCATGTGCCGAAAGTTTCTTAAGGAGGCCAGTCAGACCCTGCTGGCTTCAGTCAGTAACTTGAAATAAAGGGTGGCACATCACCTCTGGGCACAGCAGCATGGCAGAGTGAGGGAACTCAGACCACAGCACCAGGCTGTTGAGGCACCAAAGGCACAGAGAACAGGGGTTCCCTGGACCTCTCTCCAGCAGTGGGGTGACTTCAGCCTGCTCAGGCTCTGCTCCCCTCTAAGCTCCACATCAGTGTGCACAGAAAGTTAAGCACCACCCAAACACTGTCTTTATGACAAAGAACTGGTTGCCTGTTGCAACCCCCCAGAGTTCAGCAGAGATCAGAAGTACTGACAGACCAGCCCTGCAGATCCTGGGGCTGCAGCTGCTCCACGACACCTCTGACAGTGGTGGCAAAGCTCCAGAATGAGCACCAGCACACCAGGGAATGATGGCAGTGGCTGTGCCCAGAGCCCTCTCCTCTGGCACACTGCAGCTTTAGCCCACGTGCTTGAGGCCACCTGCAGATGAGCCTGCTGACCCTCTGTCCCTTCCTGCCCTGCCCACCACAGAGCAGGAGCTTCCCAGGCTGCAGCCACGGGGGCTGTGCTCTTCCCAACACTGTCAGCCACGGAGCCAGGTCCCCCATCCTCGCCCACCCCTCCCTGGGACAAATACACATCTCCTTTCTGCACAGCCCACCAGGAGCAGAGAAAGGAGCACAGATCCTCTATCCTTGGTGTCCCTGCAGACAGATCTCTCCAAGACATGGCCATCCACACAGACATGCCCCAAGCCCAAAACCTCCATATGTGATATATTGTGGATATTCACCTGTTCTGAAATGGATAAAAACCCAGAATCATTCCTACTTAGACAATTAATGTGTATCCAGAGTGGTCCAAAACCCCCTGGTGGTCTCCAGCTCCCACAAAAGACAAGAACATCCATTACTGACCCACGAACACAGCACTCTTTGACCTGTAAGTCCCCAGACACCATCTCACCTCCTGACAGCTGGCTGCTCTCCTCATAGGGCAAGCTGGGGCCAAACCAGTACCACCACAAAAAGCAAAACCCAGTCTCTTCCTACCAGTCCCAGCCTACTGCTCCCTATGCTGGCATGGCTTGTCTTCATGGGGACAACTGGATCAGCCATTGCCCATGGTTGGAAACCACCCTGCACTGAAAGTGATGAGCTCAACTCCAAGATTACTTCCCCCTCTGGTTCCCACCATGGCCACAATGCTGACCTCAAGGGGATGAGCCAGGAGGGGAATACACTGGTGCATTTACTCCATAAAGTGGAGCTGTCACACACCTGGCTTTCCCCAGGCATCCTCTTTCTACCCAGGAAGCACATCCAGATAAAAATAGGGAAGCTGGCCAAGAACCTAGTACTGCTGGCCATCGATCCCGTGGCTTTGCCTTGCCTGCCTAGAAACCCAGTCACTATTTGTGTACACAAATACACCATTTCCACCTGGAGCCCCACAGTTCTGTCCAGGGAGTGCTAAAGCAAGCTCTGCTCCTCAGCCCTGCAAGCTCAGGGGGCTGGGTGGCACCAGAGGAAGGGACTCAGGACAGGGTGAGATGCTCTGGTGAGAAAGGATGCCATGGGGAATACATTTGGCATCAGAGAGATGGGGCTGAAGATACAGCAGCTCTTCACCCTGATGTCCTGTGTGTCCAGCAAGGCCCACCTTGCCCCTTGAGAGGGTCACACGTGGTGTGGGAACACCACGAGCATTGGGAAGCACATGTGGGGAACCCAGAGCCCAAAACCACCAGCCAGACAACTTGCCTGTGGCACAGTAGAGAAGCCCCAAGGAATTTTCCTTTGTGACATTAAAAGAAACACAGTGATCTTGGTCCCTGGAATGTTCTCTTCGCTTTCACTGGTCTGCTCTTGGATGTCTGCACAGCACAAGAATTCCATGGCTTTATCACTGTCAGGCCCACAGTTCTGCTACAGAAGCTGAAGTTCTCTAGATTTCCCCCAAGTTAAGGTCCCAGGTTACAGAGACACACCTAGGTCTGTCCCCAGGAACAATCACCCATGCAGGCACCAGTGGGGACCTCTGTCCACCACGGGTACACGTGGTCCATAGGCCCTGCCAAGACCAGAATCTCCCCAGTAAAACCAACATTTGCTGTGCCTTAGTTTAAGAACAACTTAAGCCCAGGGTCAATAGAATGCTGCTCTCTCCTCCCTCTCACACTGCCTCATCGCTCCCAGAGGCCATTCTGGGAAAGAGGTGGGGCAGCTTCACACCCTCCTGATGCTAAAGGAGCCTAAGGCTCCCTCCAGATCTGCCTGGAGACCTCACAGGGCAGAAGGTAGAGGACTCGAAGAGTCTTAGGGCAAACCAAATCCCCAAACTGGCATTTTGTGGACCTGCCACAGAGACGTGGCCACCACCTCCATGCCCGTTCCTCATCTAAGCCCCTGGTACTAACAGCATCCCAACTTTCCATCCTGGACCAGCAGCACTTGCCAGGAGAGATGACAACCCCTCCCTGGCCTTGCTGGGCTTCAGTCACCTCCCTCAGCATGGGGAAGGCGAGTGCCACGGCCAGCACCAGCTCTCCCACCACCTGGCCTTCGTGCACGTCCCCTCTTCCTCACGTCCAGCACAGAACAGAGACCCTGCCCTTGTGCTGGTCCACACAGGAACAGGAAGGATCATTTAAGAAAACCTGGGAAAACAACATCAAGGTTAAGAGTGCAGAGCATGCCCGATCTCACCCCTTCCCACCCATGTTTCTGGTTTTACACTCAGGTTTATTACTCATCCTTTCCTCTGTCCTCCTTGTCCCCATCCAGCACGGGAACCCGGGGCTCACCTGACCCTGCGCCATCACCCTCGGGCTGATGTGCAGAGGGCAACGGGGAAAAGGAGGGAACTACAGTACAATATTTTGGGTTGGTTTGCCGACTTCTTAACCTTTTCCGTTTGGTCTCATCTGTTGCTCCGAGGTGCAACCTCAGAAGGGTTCACACTAATCCTGCCTTCTTCTGAGGCTCGCTGCTCGCCAAGGCACCACCCGGGAGAACACCTCGTTTATCCCAGGGGAAGTTCGGTGCCGAACAGGGATGCGGAAAGTTGGGAGGCGGCGCTGGGCGGGAGCAGTGGCGGTGCCGGCCCGCGCATCCCCCGCGCACAGGGCGGTCGGGGCCGGCCCCACGCAGCGACCCGGACCCCTCTCCGCCCCGGAGCCTGCCCGCGGGGAGATGCCGGCCACGGAGAGCCTGGAGGTTCACAATTTTTCAGTTTTTTTTCCTCCTTCCTCCTGGCCGCCGAGCCCCCGGCGCTCCCCGAACGGCGGCTCCCGGGGGGGCTCCGGTCCCGCAGCCCCACCCGAGGGAGCGCAGCCCCGTGCCCGTGCCCGTGCCCGTGCCCGTGCCCGTGCCCGCCGGCTCCCCCCGCGCACTCACCGGCCCCCTCGACCTTCTCGGAGCCGCGGCTCCAGGTGACCTGCCGCGTCTCCAGCTTCACCTGGAAAGTTTTCCGCTCGGGTCG
>VXBQ01012115.1:181127-251600 GCA_013400175.1 Phainopepla nitens
GGAGCGAGGAAGGAGGAGGGAGGAGGGAGGGGAAGGGGCGGAGCGCTGCCGGCGCGGGGGGCGGGCGCGGGACGCCCAGCGCGGGGGGTCCGCGGTGGGGACACGGACCCGCTGCTGCCGCCCGAGGCCTCGGGGCCGGAGCGTGCCCACCCAGGGATCCGCGGTGGGGACACGGACCCGCTGCTGCCACCCGAGGGCTCGGGGCCGGAGCGTGCCCACCCAGGGATCCGCGGTGGGGACACGGACTCGCTGCTGCCACCCGAGGGCTCGGGGCCGGAGCATCCCTGCCCAGCGGCCCAAGGGCCAGGTGGACCCCTTGCGTGGTGGGGTGTGCCAGTGCCACAGACCACCCAGCGCGCCCTGGAACCGCACACCCTCCGCACCATGGCACGCCTGGGGGGCCGGGGGGCTCTGCGCCCCATGGCACGCCTGGGGGACCGCCCTGCACCCCACAGGTCCCCCGTGTGCCCCACACCCCACAGGATACCATAGGGCCCCGGCATCCACAGCGCGGTTTGCGTGGGGTCCTGGCATGGCACGTGAGGTCCCAACGCTGCTTCCCACGGTGGCTTTCCCTGGGGACAAGCCCCTCCGTATGGCTGCCGCTGGCACCATGGTGTGGCTTCTTGATGAAGCCAGGTCCGCGTTTGCTGTAGTTTCCTCCACACACATCCCAGCTGGATCCGAGCTGGCATGGAAAAAGGGATGGGGCTTGCAGGGTGGCCTGTGGCATCCCACCCCTGGGGGACGTGTAGGGAGCCGGGGGTCACTGGGCACCCTCCAGCTGCTCTCCGGCCCACAAAAAAACAGGGTTAGAGACCACACAAAAGCAGGGTTAGCGAAGGGATAAGTGGTTGAATTGGGAAGCGCTTCAGTGCAGTTTGCTCCATTCATGTGGTAAAAGCCTGCAATTTCCCTTTCTGTGTGCCACTGATCTTCTTCCCCGTGCCCTCCTTTCCATTAGGGCACCCCATGGCGCACTGGGTGCTCAGGCTGCCCCATTTATATGTATAAATGTATAAATATGGGTTAATGCTTGCACCTGATGATCAGAGAGGACTTTTCCAACTTCCTTGATCCTATGATTTTTTTCTTTTTTGCAAACTTACTGATTCTGTGAATACACACACGTACATACACACGTGTCCACAGGCCCATGGCAAGGCAGCCTGTGCTCAGCAGTCCTTATCTCACACCCGCAGTTCATGGCTGGGACTGGGAGGGACATAATTTTCTAAGTGAGGGGCCCATCCCCGAGTGGATCCCACATATGAGCAGCTCCCTCTGTCCTACAGCTTCACCTGCCTCCGCAGGGACATTCCCCAGCACACACATGTGCACACACACTAGGACCCCTATAAGGTCATTCAGGATCCTACCTGGTGTCTGGGCATCAAACAGGCAAGGACAGACACACCGGGGTGAGAGCCTAAACCTGCCCTGATAGAAATGAGCAGTGCACAACAGCACTGTAAGGATGCTGGGGACGTGCTCAGCTGAGCCAGAGCTACTGGAGCCTGTGCTTGGTGCTGGCACAGCGCTCTGGGTCTCATTCCCTCTGGGCTGAGCTGCCGTGGCCCCGCTGGGGAAGTTGCTCCTGCCCCGTGTAATGGCCTCACTTGGGACTGGCAGGAAGCAGCCGGCTCCTAGTGGTCTTAAAATAGCTGAGCATTATGGGCACACCCTTGTTTTTGAGGGCAAAACCTGAGAAGGGAGCGTGGCCATCGAAGGAGCAGAAAAGGTAACTCCCTCATTCCCAAACACTGCCAGTTCCTGCTGATGGAGAGCACCCGGCAAGGTGCGTCCTCAGCTCTGCAGCTCAGGGTGGCTGGGGCAGCGTGGGGAGGATGTGGTTTAAAACGAGCTGTTTGCGATGGATATTTTTTATTTTCCAAGTCTGACTGATCATCTCTTAGCCTTGCATTAGCTCTCTAAGATGCTGCATGCCAAGGAATTCCGCTGTTTTATTTAACAGCACAGGAAATTTGACAGCCTTTGTGTGCCTGCTGCCTGACAGCCCCATTTGGTGGTCCCAGCTCCTGCACCAGCCGGACTGTGAACAATAACCCCCACCCCTCAGGGCAGCAAAAACTTCCATTACATTCCTGTTTTGCTTTTGAAGAAATTCCCTGGATCGTGTTCATCATGTGGCTGTGGAAGCCTGGGGGTTCTGCAATCTCCCCTTGCAGCACCACAGGGAAAAAGGGGATTTTCCCCTCGGAGTGGCCCCAGCACCTCCCCCTTCACAGTTCCGAAGCACGGGCTGCCATCCCCCATATCCTGCAGGATTCATGGAGCAGCTGCATCCTCCCACCAGGAACAGGCCAACAGCCAGGTGACCTCTGGCTTAAGGACAGCCCCAGGCATGCTCGAGGCCTGGGGAACAAAATCCGGGGACACAGCACTCTGAGGCCACCCCACAGGCGAGTGTGGGGGGTCCCTGCAGCCCAGCATCCCTCTGGCACCAGTGTCTGGGAATGGATGGATCCCTCTGCTGCCCCGGGGAGCACGCACTGACAGGAGGTGCCCGATACTCACCCAAACGAGCGGTGCACTCCCTGGCAGAGATGCTCCTCTCCGGGTTATTTATTCATTCCTGCGTGCTCCGCGCTGCTTAGGCTGGGTAAAGCCAACACCAGCTGAGAAAATCGCCACGGGGGAAGAGCTTTCCCGGTGCCGCAGGATGTGGCAGGCCCTGGGGGAAGGGGTGCGGAGCTGCCCGGGCCGCTGCCGGCAGGCACAGCAGCGCTGTGTTGTGCTGTGTTGTTTTGTGTAGTGTTGTGCTGTGCTGTGCCGTGCCGGGGATGGAAAGCAGAGCCGCCCGGGGCTGTGGAGCTGCTGCGGCTGCTGGCGCTGTGCCGGGCCCGTGCCGCAGCTCTCCCAGGAGCTGGGCAAAGCCGTGCCCGCAGGCTGCCTCCCCGCACAGCCCCGACCCTTCCCTCCGCATGACAACCGGCACCTGGTGAGAAACCCACTGCAGCTCCGGGCTCCCTGTCCCCACTCCCCAGTGCTGTGCGGGGAGCACACAGTTTTTTAATACCGAATTCACCTGGTTTCAGTTTTCAACCCTGGGCTTAAGACTTCAAGGGGGATGGGGCTGCATCCTGCAGGGTTTTGCACCTCCCCTTGGCCGCCAGGCCCTCCCTGTCCACGGGCTTGGGATGCAGAAAATCCACTTCAAACCTATATTTTGCCCTCTCCACCGATCATATCACTGCTGCCTCAGTTTCCCTGGCTGCCAAACACAGGCCCTGGTGCGGGACAGGAAAGCCAAGGTGGGGTGGTGGCACTGGGGCAGGCGAGCACAGGCGCTGCAGTGGAGGGATGCAAGACAGGATGTGGCACATTTGAGGGCATTTCTCTGTTTGCTATCCTTGGCCAGGGGGTCTGGGAATTCTCCATGGAAAGTGTGGGGTGTGTGGTCCTCACCCTGCTGTGCAACAGGCAAAACCACCGATTAAACCCTCAGCTCCCTGCCCTGGACCGAGCCTGTGCTCCCCATGCTGGGAGGGAGCTGGGTGCATTTTCAAGGGTGGGTTTTGCACCAACGTCCTTCTCCTCGCTGACAGAGAGGCACAACACGCTCCAGCCTTGGACATCAGCCTGGCCTTGCACTTCAGGCAGAGCCCAGATCTCCCAGCCTGGCCAGAGCACCCCACCATGCCCAGGGAGAAGGGGGACCTGCCAGCAGCAATGCTGGGGTGGGGGAACCCCTCTGTGGGAGAACATCCCTGCCCTCTGCATTCCACAATTCCCTGTTCAGTGGTGTTCACTGGAATTTGTAAGATGTGGGATAATTGGGCCAGGTCTGCGGGCGGGAAGGAGGGCTGTATAAATAGAAATGATATTTTTACAGGCTGCATTGTTCAGGCACGGGCAGGTCAGGAGCACAATGAGCCCCTTTCCCTCTCTGCTGGCATTTTCACCGCTGCACCTTGGAAAGGCCCCAGAGAGCAAACGGCAGCTCCTGCCAAACTCCCAGTTTGTGCAGCCACAACAAAGTGCCTGAAGATCGCAGCGAGCAGCAGGAAGCCCTGCTGGGGCTGGCTGCCCAGAGGCTGCTC
Organism: Phainopepla nitens; assembly: GCA_013400175.1. Classification (NCBI taxonomy): domain Eukaryota; kingdom Metazoa; phylum Chordata; class Aves; order Passeriformes; family Bombycillidae; genus Phainopepla; species Phainopepla nitens. Next base: position 185,192 of record VXBQ01012115.1, read on the forward strand.
AGCTGGCTGAGCCTGACCCCACAGCCACCCCCAGGGGTCTGGGAGCCCACCCCAGCTCTGGGGTCACCAGGAGGCGCTTGCAGAGGAGCCAGGGCTGTGTCTGCTCCACAATCCCCAGGGACACAAGGCCAGGGCTGCTCCCAACACCAGGAGGAGAAGGCATCCACCAGCCTCATCACCCATATCCTTGGCCAGCCTCCTGCCCTTCCCAGCCATGAAGGGGAAGGAGCTGCTCCCCTCCATCCTGCTCTGTGCAGGGGGCTGGGGCTGAATAAAAGGCAGCAGAAACACCAGGAACAGCAGCTCGGGTGTCACTGGATCCCCTGCTCCTGCTCTCTGCTGTCCTGGGCAGGGCTTTTCCCAGGACAAAGCAAACCGAGCTGTGCCTGCATGGAAAGCCACAGTGGCCACCAGAGAGGGTGCAGCACCATCTCAGCAAGGCAGGGATGGGCCTCATCCTTCAGGGAATTCCTGCTGGGGCTGGGAATTGCACCCCATCACTTCCCCCAGCCCAGCCACCACGGGGGCCTCAGCTCCAGGGCCAGAGGTGAAAGAACACAGAGACACCAACACTCAGTTAAGTTGTAGGAATTTATTTTAAATAACCTACAGTTGATTAAAAGGGAATTCATGATAAAAATAGAAGATACTTGTTGAGGAAAGGCTGCAGGAAATGGTCTTGCACACACACTACGCTAACAATGCCTCTAAGACTAATGATTATAGCAAAAAAAGGTTTCACATTAAAATTCTGCTTTTTAATTTTTAAAATTTTTTTACACAATTACAAAAGAAAAAAATAAAAGCCCTAAAATCTTGATTATTTCCTTTTTGGACCAATGCTCATTTCCCTCGAAATTTATTGACCTGTGAAACTTCTTTTTACACAATAAAATCTTTCAAGTAAAAGAGGGGAGTGGGGCTTAGAAAAAAAGGAGGGGGGGAAAGGTAAAACAGTCTGACAAACCTAAAAAGTAGATAATTCTTGGAAATGTACAGAGCGTGTTCAGAACAAAGGGTGATGGGAATGTCATTTGTTTCCAATTTCTCTTGTCCTCAAATTCCACACACATCTTTCCATCACACGGCCCCCTCCCCCCACCCGCTCCCCAAAACTACACGATCTTTAAGATCATAAAGAAAATTGTTTAAATATTTTAAAATAATTAAAAAGAAATAAAAATTCACATTTAAAATAGGAACACTCAAGTCAGGAGGCCGATTTCCCATCATGATTTGCTCTGAACAAATGTGGTGGATATTTGTAATTCATGTTCCAATGCCACAACTGTTCCAAGTGACAAATTGAAAAAGATTTGGCTATTTCCATGACTATAGTGACAGCTGTAACAGGTGCGTTGGGTTCCTTAAATTTTGTTTATTTGTTAAATTCTGAAATGGGGTGGGAGGGGAAGGGCAGGGGTTAAGGAGTCCATTTTCTATTAAAATATAGAAGTTATTGCAAAACCCTAACTGTAAAAACGCACCAATATAATTGGATTTTGTATACAGTAGCTAAAGATTCCCACGCTCTCAGTGTGATGGTGAATTTGCCTGGCGGAAGGTTGACAAATCCCCCATCCACTTGCCCTGCCTCAAGAGAAAAACCACACAAACCAGACAGCTAGAATTTGGATCTCTGAAACATTTTTAAATAAGTTGTCCATAGGACAACTGGCTCAGCTCCTTTAAGATATTTCCAGGTTATGCTTTCTGCAAGATGTTGGCTGTTTTATCTGATGCTCACTTGCCCCTTTCCTCCCCCTTCCCCAGCATCCAAGGACAAGTAAGGCTCACAGTTTATCAATCTCCCTAAAAACCAGGCTACTCCCTTTTCCCATAAAATTCATCTCAATAAAAACAGGTTAAAACTCATAGTCTTCCTCTGCCATGTCGATAGCCCAGGCAAATTTTTCTCGTTGGGTTTTGTTATAAATCTTCTCTATAGGAATTCCCCACTTCTTACACCTGCAGGAGAAGAGATGCTGTTAGAGTTAGGGACAAAAGGAAGGCCAGAGACCCTGCCCTTGTTGCTATGTGGGGGACAAGACAGAGGTGAAGACAGAGGATCACCCCAGCACACCCCAGGCAGGTGCTTACCAAGCAACAGAGATCCTGGGATCCAGATAGTTGAGTTTGGAGGTGCCCAAAGCAATCTGCTTGTTCTCCTCCCTATCTGTAGCCTGAACCTCCAGCTTCATCAGCTGCTCCTCGATCCTTTGCACTGCTTTCTTCTTGCTCTCCACTGTCCTGGGGTGGCAAAGAACAAAGCACTGAAATTCCCTGGCAGCACTGTGGGAACCCAAAGGGACTCTGCTCAAGGTAAGCAATGCCACCAGCCACACAGGGCAGCTGTGTCAGCACAGATGGTGACAACAACACACTCAGCACATGCAATTAAGAACTGACATTTTCCAAGAGGCAGAGCAGGAATCTTAAGCAGCAGTTTTGTTTTAAAGGGTTGGAAGCAACAGCCTGCACTGTTCTGATGCTACACCCACTCCCACACCAGCCCATCTATCCCTCAGTAAGCCATGCTGTGATCCTGCTCCCCGAGCTCCTGTAGCTCAGCTCCCCCGTGGCTGCTCTGCAGAGCCCCCACGGAGCCCCAGCACATGGTCTGTGCCGTGGGCTTCCAGCAGGGAGGGCAGAACTCAGGGAGCTGCCTGTGCAATCCATCAGCTGTGTGAGCCCTGGCTCCCAGGAAGACAGCAAGGCTGCACATGGTCCTGGGCAGCAGCAGGGTGGGTGGGCACTGGTGGGGGCTCAGCCACGAGGGCTGGGCATGAGTGACCAGGTCAGGAACCGCAGGCTCAGACCACCCCTGCATGGCCGTTCTTCATGCACAGAATGAAAAGGGCAAAAGGAAGCCTTCCCAAATCACAGGCCAGCAAAGTGGAATACAGGGTGAGGGACCCCTTCTGGGAGCATTGCACAGCCCAGTAACACCAGCCTTACTTTTTAGACTTCTCATCCCTCCGGACCTTGGCATCAGCTTTGGCGCTTTTCAGTTCCCTCCTGGCATCAGCTAATTGCTCCTTCTTGGCATCAATCTAGGAGAGGCAAAACCAGATGGCAGCACTGAGAACAAGCTGCTGACAGCTGTCAGTCACCCCTGGGCAGCATGACCCAGGAAGCTAGTTTGTGACCACGTTCAGAATCTACCAGCAGTCAGATCCACTCCTGCAGAGCAATCAGGCCACTGGCCACTGCACAGCCAAGTGTAGTGAGAAATCCCCCTGAGAAAACAGGGCCTCACTCATTCCCAAAGACAAGCTGGTGCTGGGAGCTTTCTCACACAGCTACAACCATGCAGGCTGAGGAATTGGCTTGTTCTGGCCTGGCCAACAAACCCCTCTTGGCAGCTTTTCTGCCTTCACTGCATCTTACCACTACCAGCTCTCTGATGGCTACGTGGAAGGATGATCCCTGATCCCTCAGCAGAAAGCTGCCCCAAATCCTACACACTGAAAGGTGTTAACGCTTCAGGCAGTTCTTCTTCAGTAGGCTTGAGATTCAGGGAGATTCAGCATTTTGCAGCCCCCGTTCAACCACTCCCCTTAAACATCTACAAGCTCTAGGCTCTAGGGTGAAGGCAGCCATGTTAGGTGTTATGGAAGCAGGGGACACTGCAGTGCCAAACCAGAACTCCTTATTGTGAAGGTTATTCTAAAGCCAGACCAGGAACAGACCTAACCCCTTTGGACCTCATGGCCTTCACCAGAAACAATCTGCAAAGCAAGAGGTCAAGTCAGAGGGGCATAATGTACTATGTACACACTGACAGCGGCCTGGGGTTCACACAATGGGGTGGATGCCCACTCCAGGCTCTTTAGGGGACACAGATCAGAGCCAGAGACTGCTGCTCTCAAGTTTCAAAGGCAGCAGAACACACAGCTATAGGATGAAGGGCAGAAAAAGGGTCTGGTCTTGTTCTTTACAGGTGAAAGACAACTCAGAGAAACCCCTTCCAGCTCACTGCTCATCTCTGAGCAGGCCAATCTCTGATCCACACCATCAACTCCTGACAGGGAAAAGCAGGCTCTGCTTTCACCCCAAGGGAAAGGAATGCTGACTCCTGAGAGGCAGCACTTGGAGCCCTGCTGCCCCAGAGCTGGTACCTTGCTCTGCAGGTTCATCATGGACTTCTCAAAGGTTTTGGGCGGAGCTCTCTGGTGGTTACACAGAATGGCCACCGCTCTGTTGGCACGGTTGTAGGACAGGATCTTTGCTGGGATGTTGTCATCCGCTGTGAAGGACAGCAGAGTGGTGAACAAGTGAGTTCCCAGGGTGTGGTGCCCCACAGCCACTGCAGAACCAACCTTCCCCGCCTATGTGCAGTCCCAACGCTGCACTCCAACTACAGTCCCAAGCCTGGCCACTTCCATCCCAGCCCCTAACTCCTTCTGGATGTTTCTCATCACCACTGCCACCATCTCAACTCAACAGAGGAGAAGCACAGTGGGACCACCCTGCCCAGGACACCGCTGGGCTTCACAGGTCCAACGTGCCCACCTGGTAAAGCTGCAAAGAGCATTGCAGCACTGCTCACAGGGCTTGTGGATGAGCAGCCAAGAAACATGCATCTGTCTTGCCTGTCATCTACAGCACCTCACAATTAACAGAAAGCAAACAGATCTGATGAAGGATAGGCATAACCTGGAAAGCACATCCTGATGTGCTCACAAGTCAGTTCTCTTCTGCCCCAGTGCTGTGCTGCTCAACTACCCCAAAAGATTGGCTGACAGCAGATTTTTGGTCAGATCTCAGCTGCCTGACATTTGCACTGGCGAAACTGTAACAAGGAAGTGGTGAACAGATACACGACTTGTGGCTCAGCCAAGGAAGCCAGGTCTGTATTGCAGGGTAAGATCTGTTTCCCACAGAACTTCAGGGGCAAGACTTACGATTAGTGAGCTCCTTGAGCTGCTGCTGTAGCGTGATGGAGGCATTGTAAGTACGGAATACCTTGGCTGTCAGTCCCTCCATAAGGTCTTGAAGGTGTTTATTTAAGATACTGGTCTAAAGAAGCAGAAAGGAGATGACAGTGAGCACTAGGAATGACCACAGCATTTGTGAAACCTCTGGACACATGGCTGACACAGACGTGCAGCTCATGGCTGAGGCCTGGTGTACTCAGACCTGACCACAACAGAATAGCCACAGCATTACTGAAACCACAGCAAAAGTGAACAAAGAACCAACAAGTATTAGATTGGTAACAAGTACCACAAGTGGCCAAAAAAAGATCTCTTTGGTGTGGAGGTTTTGGTTTCCAGCAACAATAAACGTGCCTGGACCACCACAGTGCTCCCACAGACCCAAGTGTGCAGACAGGGACGACATGTGAAAAATCTGTCACCTCACACATTCATCATCTCTGAACTCTGAAAAAACCTCCCCAGATCAGAGCCAGGCAGGCTCACCAGGACCAAGGCCCATCACTTTTGGAACCTGTGGGCACAGTGGACCATTCAGTCACTAGACTGAGACAGACTCTCGCTGCTCTGAAAAAAAATTTCCACTGAAACCATTTCTGGAACAGAGCAGCTGTCACTGCCTGGTGCAGAGTCAGCCTGTTCAGGGTGCTCCACCACCCTCACCATGAACTATGTGCTTACATTGAGGCGGTCAAAGAGGTCATCCTCAGGCTGCTTGTTCTCCATGAACAGCTGAAGATTCTTAAACACCTACAGGAAAAGAAAACAATGAGAGTCAAGGAACACAGACCAGACAGCACTGGGCAGTACTAAGCTGTATGAAAGCACAACTGCCAGGGAGCCATTTAACTGCTTTCAGGGAACAGTGATGATGCTGGATGTTACTTCCCAGCAGGCAAAGACCCATCTCTCAATGTGATGCTTGTGCTGCAGGTTCCTCCCCAGCAACAGGAGTCCTGAGCCTTTGATGCCCTCTCATTCTTTGGACCAAAATTACAGTCAGGAGACTTAACTGCTCTGGTGTAGCTGCCTAACAGAGAAAGAGCCCCAAAAACACTGCCTTCTCCTTCCTCTCCCATTATCACTTGAGCCCAAGAGACCTCTGAGCCATTTCCCATGGATTGAAGCTCCAAGAAACCAACTCTCCTCACTGCTGCATTGTTTAGTACAATTTCATCCCAAACATGTCTCAGTGGGGTAGGGAGAATAATCAAAGCATCTTTGATTATAACAGAGACCACAAATCCCAGCTCTGCGTGCTCCAATTCTCCAGCTTCTCAACAACACACAGACACGCAATATACAAAGATTTCTAGTTCCACAATAATCAACTCTCCATTTTAAGCACTGGAAAAATACCATGAGATACCAATAAATTTAAATAGAAAAATATGTTTTCTTCTTTACACAGGGAACCAAGAATTCCAGCACACAATAATTTTTAGAGCAGCAGCAGTCTGATTTTTTTTTCACTTGTTTTCCTCCTCAAGGGGCCAACACTTACTGCTGACTGTCATGACAATTACCACAGTATTATACACAGGGTTATCTAACTCAGACCACAGAGCTGTGGGCCAGACGCAAAGCTGTTACACCCACAAAAACTTTCTGGATAGTGTTCTCCAGGTTCAAGCTGCTGGATAGAGATTGATTCTGAAATGAGGCCAAAATCACAGCAAATTTGAAACTGGTGGATGACAGAAATAAAAGAATTGATTTAGCCTAAGTCTTGGCTAGCAGACACCCAAGTTCATAGGCCAGAGGTATCAGTGCACCTTCTCCATAGGCTCTGGAGCAGCCAAGGTCAAGATCTACCTCTGTGAGGACTCAGCTCCAACATGACCCAAATCACTGTGACAGTGGTGTCTATTATCAAAGCCCCAACCCAACTGCTGCTCTGCCAGAGACAGCAGCATTTCAGAACTGTTTATGCTGTTACTTGTCACATGGGCCTGCAACTCCACCATCTATGAGTGACAAAACCAACTCTGATGAGAAGGAAGCTTGTCTAACACAGCTGTTACAGTTCTGTTCTGTCAACTCTTCACACAGACCACAGGGAAGAGCTGCAAGATGTCTGAACATCTCATCTGCTGGGCTGTGTAACACCACAAGGATGTCACATTAACTGACTTATTTTCTGGCTCGGTGTCTGAGCAGTGATAAAGCAACCTGTTAATGCCACCCAGACTGTGCTGACCACAATTCTGTTCTATTCAGCCTGTGTGTGTGCTTGTGGAGGTGCCTTACCCTCTTCTCCACAGGGACTTTGTTGTAGTATCGGATGGAGTCCTTCCCGAGGAAGTCGAACTCAACCACGTATTCCTGCCCATCCAGCTCAGGATGCAGCTTGATGTGCTCTACTCTCAGAGAGCAGCAGCCCACGGTGTCAGCTGTCTCTCCCTCTTCTTTTTCATTACCAGCTCTCAGGGCAAGCTACATTTATACCAAGACAAGAGAGATAAGAAATTCAAACTGTCTCCAGAATAGAGAGATGCTGCAAACCTTCAGATACAGGCCTAGAACCAGCAATGTCCAGAAAAGAATACCTCCTTTTTTTTAAGGAGTTTAAGCCAGGATGCTTTCCCAACCTTTGCTCATTAAGTAACTCAAACTGTGAGACAGTTCTGACTAATGGAAATTAATTTCAAAAAGTGTGGCATTTTTAAAAATCAAATTGACTTCCATGTGAACTCTACTTGAAACAATTAATATGGTTCAGTTGTTCCACCTTCTATGATCCTAACTTTCACTGCACACTAAATATATTTCAAATAGCATACAGGTTATATAAATATTGGCTTGTATAAATTATTTAAAAGCTACATTGGGCTGCATAAAACCATGTATTTTAACAGTGCTGGCCAAAACAATTTCTAAGTTGAAATCTTCAGTGGTCTTATGAAACCACAGTTATTCACATCAAAGTTCCCTGGTTTACATCAAACTATTTTGAACAAAACCTGTTAATTTAGTTAGTCAAGACACTGTATGCTACCAGGGAACAGCTCTTTGGGAACTGGTTTTATGTTGCTTTAAATGTATCAACACAACTGCAGTTTTCTTTATGCTGTGGTGAAAAAATTAGCATAATTACAAAACCTCACAGCTGTGACCTCATACTGAAGAGGTGACAAACCAGCAGAAATTCCCAGCAGGAAAACTGAAACAGCTGGAGACAAAAGGCCCACACAAACTTCCCAGTAATCCAACTGGGTGATTCTGGAACCAGGCTGTGAGTTTTGCCTGAACTGAACAATGCTGCCTGAAATAGCTGTGTTTACTACAATAGTTTATTGCTCTGGATTCCAGGTAATGGGAAGGAAAAGGAGCCTGCCCACCAGGAAGTCTCAGGATACCCTAGTAACTGGGCTCAATTCTGCCTTCAAGACAAACACACAGCATTCCCAGGTATTCTCAGCAGGACAGGGAAGGTGAGAGGAGCCAAGGAAGGAGCCTCACCTTATCAATGAAGTACAGTGCCACAGCCCTCTGCCGTACTTTCATCTCTTTGGATTTCCAGTCTTCTCGGTATTGATTCCGGATTTTATCTACACACTTCTTCAACCTCCGAGCTGTCTCGTACTTCTGCCAGTCCTTCTCACCCTGCAGGGATGTTGGAACAGAGTCAGCACTACACAGCAGGCAGAGGACTAGCTCCAATCTGCACCTCGAGGCTGTGCAAGCCCGTTGTGTGGCAAACGGTCTCAAAGCTGTACAAAAGCACTGAGATGATGCTGCTGCTGCACAGCTCAGCTTCACACTGTGCTGCCACACAGCTGCAGGTCATTCAGATTGCCATGATATTAAATACTTCCATGGAAGCAACTGGAGAGAGACACAAAAGACACATCTTCCCTGCTTCTCAAAATACAAATGGTTTCCTTTGCTTTATTCAGATGGTACTTATGTTCTTTCAGCTGTGTAATTAAATACCCATAAAAGGCAAAAGCAACATCAACAGTTCATCATCATTATTATATATTCAAGACATAGCAAAAAGAGGGCAGGAATTCACAAGGAATAGAGATATTTTTCCTCCTGTATTTGTAGGACAAACTCCTTGTTTCTAATCCAGGAAAAAAATCTCTCAGAAAAAGACTTCATGAAAAGAGCTTAAATTCTTGCTTTTATGGACTTGATCCACAGACTGGGTATTTGCTCCCACAGCAGGAGTTTGTTTTCCTTCAGTCATGAGCTCCTTACCAGCCTTCTCAGCCAGGAGCCTGGCTGGGTTTTTAATTTTACAAACAACTAATTAACAACCCATGGTTAGAATTTCACTACAATATCAGGTGGGGAAAGTTAAGGCCAATGTATGTGAAATATCCACCAGAGCAAGACTGTTCTGGATAAATTGCTTCCTTTTAGGTTTACACAGGTTAAAGGATTCCTACAAGAAATGACACAATGACGCTTTTCAGGAGACATTTTTCAGATTTCACCTGCTCTCCTGGGCAGTAACTGTATCCTTTCTTTTCAAGGGGGAACAGAAGCACAGAAGCTTCCCTGTTTTTCAACCACTGTAGGATGAAACAGCCAGGTAGCTTTACCTCTTATCTCTTTCCTAACCACAAGCTACATTGGCTTCTGGGAAACATGACCAGGAAGACTGCTTTGGTTTTGTTATTTTAACTGGATTTTTACCTTAATTCTTGAGCTAGGGTTCAACATGATGTATTTGATAGAGCCTTGGATGTTCTCAGTCCATGACACCAGCCAGGTCACCTTGTTATCATGCCGGACCTCCTTCCATTTGTGTCCTGGTGGAGGGGCAGGGATTTTGGAATCCCTACAGAGAATTAGAAAACAGATGATAAAAGCTATTGAAAGAAAATCCCACCAGCATCAAAAGAGAGAAGGTAATAAACAGCATTACACAAAGAAAGTGCAGGGAAAGGAATTGAGGCAGCAGAAGTACATTATCTCCACAAGCAGGAAACCAAGTAAATCAAAATGAACAAAGATCAGGAATGTAACTGCTACCAACATGTACCTGCTGAAGAATTATACTGTAGGTGGGACACAGTGCTAGGACCAGGTCTGATTTGTGAACACTGTAGTATTGTGGACACTTATGAGGACTAGAGAGAGTGAAGAGACACCCACCAAACCTTAGCCTTCAACATCAAGGAAGATAAGGTAGGGCAACCTATGCAGAAGAAAATTATTTTCTGGAAATACTAACAGGAAAGCAGTTGAAGCAGATGTAGGCTGTAGGCGTGAGGAAGAAAATATGTTGAAAAAGTTCTACATGAAACCCATGATTGCCTTGCTCAGTCTTTGCTGGTATGACTCAGTTTCTTATCCATATGAGAACAAGATAAGCTGCATCCCTAATTCTACATGTTTGAGTATCAACTTATAGATGGTTTTAAAAACTGAGCTCTAGAAAGCAAAGGCAAGCTGTGAAGCATGCAGTGCTCACTTGCTGCAGTTAATGATGATGTCCTCGGGCATGATGCGTCTCTTCAACATTCCCATTTTGGGATGGTTCCCACGACCTCGGAACAGGCCTGGGGGTTCAATCTTAAAGTTGGCAATCCTCTCCTTGTGGTTGTCCATCACACAGTAGCCATACTCCTTCAATAGCCGCTCGTTCTCCTCTTTGATTTTCTGAGAAAAGCCAAAAGCAAAGATGATATGGCACACGCAGCACCACATGGAAGCTTTATATGCCAAGACTTGAAAAATTTTTATATTTGTGCCACACTAATGCTGAAAAGCCAACCAAAAACCTGATCCCCATCATGGCAAGTGTATCAGACCGGCCAGAAAGGCATTCATAAAAAGCATGCAGCACACACTGGAAAAAGGGAAAGAATGTGTGAAAACTCTGAAAAGTTGTATTTGAGGGAAACAGATCAGTGCTGGTGAAGACAGCTACAGTTTTACCACGATAGAGGCATATATCTCCATCCATATATCTCAGCTTCAAGGGTACCCCAGCACAGTAGTGCTGCTTTATATTTTATACTGAGCATTCGACATCCACTGGACTTCCTATCTTGTTGTTTATGTATAAAAATTCTGTGTAAAAAAGACTTCTGTGTTTGAACTCAGCATCGGAAAGCAGGCAAAGGAATGTCTCCAGGCTGCTGCATGTCAAGCCTGTGTCAGCAAATGGTTTCACAAGCAGAACACAGTCTTCTAAGAAAGAATGTGCTGAGATTTCACTGCATACTTCTCTGCCTGAACTCTAATTATATGGAAAGAAAAATAAAAACACTGCAGCTCAAAATAAAACATCTGACCCACAGACAGCACTGCTGCACCAGCAAAGAAACAGAAAAAGCCACTTCTGCTCCATTTTAAGAGCTACCATGGACAGGAACTGAAGGGCTCACCCAGATTTATGCAAGGAAACAGCAGGAAGAGAAGGGCTCTCCATTTTGATGGGATCCCTCTGATCCCAAAGGCTGTAATTCCAAGCTGCCAGGCCCCTCATTTAAAGATCAACTGAGAACTTGCGGAAAGTTTCCATCTTCCAGTTAATTTAACTCTTAACCTATGAGACACTGTAGCCATGCTACTGGATAATAAAGTTCATTTTTTATTCAAAAAACAGCATTACTTGATGTTCAAGATTTCTTCTCTAATTTTATTCACTAATGGCATTGCTGCATCCTTTCCACCATCCTGATCTATGCCATCCTTAACTGAGTATCCACTGTTCATTATCTCCCAGGGACCAATGAACCAAGAGGCAGCAGCTCTGATTCTCTCTATTAACTTAAGCAGTTACTTAACTCTGCTTAAGCAGTTACTTACTTAACTTTATTTCCCTAAGCAGGATCAGCCCTATCAATATAATTTCGAGTCAGGATGAAGATTCAGCTGTAAATACAGTGCTCTGCCTTACCTGCACAGTGCAGACTCCTACAGTTCACATGAAAGCAATAATCTGAGAGCTGGTGAAAAACACTGACGGATGCACAGCAAGGAGAATGATTGCACAAAGATGTTTACAACCACAAAGTCTCCTAGAATTCCTGCTGGTACCTGTTTCTCCTCCTTGGACATCTGTTTTCTAGCTTCTGTCTGAGCTTTGAAATACTGGCTCATGTGGGTGAAGTCACACTTGCTGAGGCTGGTGATAGTGCTCTTCTCTTCAGAGGTCATTTCCTTGCAGAAAGAAAGCAGTGCTTTAAGTTTACACACACACAAAGTTTTCATGCACAGCAGAGCTTACCCTACTTCAGGCAGCCTAGAGAGGAACAACAGGCAGATTCTCACAATAGCCCCCCCCAAGAATCCCCAAATTATGGCACAGGCTCACTCCAGCTGAGGTCAAAGAGGAAAGGACAGGCAGCAGATCCTATGGAGCCTTGGCCTTGCAGGGCTCTGATCTCCCCAAGCACTGGAGCAATGCTGCACCACTTTCCAAAGAACTCCCACACCCTGACTGGGACTGCTGAGGGACGGGGAGAAAAACCCAGAAACATATGCAGGAAAACTGCATCAAACCAATCTAGAGGTTTGCTGCTATGGCTGATGACTGAAGTGAACATTTCTCTTTTAGTTCTTTGGAAGGGGTTTCCTTCTAGTAAATCTGGCTCTTACACAAGGCATGTAACAGGCAGGTCAGCTACTCCCATCATGCTGCAACAGAGAAACCTGACTTTGTTGGTTTAGAAACACATTTATGGTAGGGTCCTTCCTGGTCAAACTACAGGATAAATGGGAAACTGCACAGCTGCAGTCGGAGGCAGCTTTTAGTTGCCTCAAGCCAACTTTTGTATGGATCGAACAGCAGCCCCTTTTCACTGGTCAGTGCTGAGGAGACACTGGCCAAGTCCAGAGTCACTGCAGCCCAGGACTAGCTACATACCTTTCTCCAGTCCTTGAAGAAGTTTTTCCTGAAGATCTCCTTTGTAGTGTACTCATGATCAAGCATTTTTGCAAAGAATGTGGCAACTTCTTCTGCTTTGGTACTCAGCTTCATGACTTTACCTACAAAGAAAGGTTTTCTTCTTAAAGAAAATGGTAAACAGGAATCAAAGTCATAAAGAGAATATAGTAACTGTCCTAAAGGATTATATTTTTACTACAGAGAAGTTTGTCTTCAAATGTTACATAATACAGCCACTTGAATGGACAAAGGAAACAGAGGAGCACAATTGCTTGACTTCCACCACAAACATTTTGAAAAATGTTTCCTCTGGAATCTAAACATTAAAAAAAGCAACAGCAATGTGAAGTGAGGCAAGTCTGGGCTGCAGGGCAGGAAGAGGAAAAGGCCTGCTGCAGGAAACCCTCTGCTGAGCCACCCCCGTGCTGGGTGTGCTCCTGGGGACACACTGCTGTTTGATGTCAAAGAGGCAGGGATTTTATTAAATTTCATATTCCAGCACTCAGACATATGGGAAATACAGTCCCTGTACTCCTTTTCAATGCACAGACTCCACCTTGGAACACCCCTTCCAGCCTTTAGCTATTTCTAGGCAGGAAGAGCCCTTCTTCTGGATACAAATAGGCTGGAAAGAGATGCCAAATATTGAACTTTTCCTTCGCTGGAGAGGGAAACGTGTCAGGGTTCTGCTAATTGTTCCCTCTGCTGTGGGAATGCACTCCTGCATCTCCACAGCAGGCTGAAAAGCCAGTCATTTTTAAGAAAGACTGAGCTGTCAGTGAATGGAGGGGTCACATTCCAGCTTCTCTGCATGACTGCAGCACAAAGTGGAATTGCTGCAAGGGAAGACTGAAACACAAGGGAAAAGAGGCTGCTGCAGCATCGAGGCTGTGGATTCGACACCTAACATTCCTGTTGAGCAGTTTTTGGTCCTGACTGCATTCCTGATGAAATGTGGGGTACCAGTGATCCCTCTGAAGGATCCTGCATGCAGCTCACATCTCCAGCTAGTTTAGTTGCAAGAAATATTTAAAGTTCCAACGGCTGGCAGACAGTCAATACCTGGGGATTTTTAACAACCATTTTACTGCACAAAAGTGAACACAAGAAACTGCTCAATCTGTGCTCTTGGAAAAAAAAAATACCACGCTTTGGATTTACTACATATTTTCAAAAGTTGCATCATCTCTAAAATTAAAGCATGGGAGTCAGTTATACAGCCTTAAGATCTATAAACCCTTGTAAAACAGGACTTAGCAAAAGGTCCTCACAATGATCTGAGAATATTCCACAATTAAATTAAACCAACAGTAACTCTGCCAATTTTTAAGCTGTAACCTAAAATACAGCATTTGTTTGCTTATAACAGGAAATGGGGGAAGGGAGAGACAGCAAGGGAAACTGTTTTTCCAGGCTGCAATTTCAGCTTGACAGAGGCTATTGAGTTAGTAAGATGTTATGGGGCTAAAATGTCTGATATTTTTCCCAGCTAGCTGAAGGCTCAGTCACCTTTATCTAATCACTTCAGAATATATTTCACTGGACACAATTTCCTTTTTTTTTTTTTTTTTTCCACAAAGGCTTGAAAAGGCTCTCAGTGACAGAGCTAGTAAAGAAAGGATTTCTTCCAGAGGCATGAATATTAGTTACCTGATTTCAAAACTGAAAGGCAGAGAGCAACCGGGGGACACAAAGAGCAGAAGAAACCCCATGGCCACGACTGCAACTGCCACCGCCTACACTCTTACCTTGCCCCATCTACAGAAACATGTGCAAGTTTTGAGCCACCTCTGGACTATGAGCAGTGACTGGTTAAGCCACAGGCACTGAAAAAGGACGACTTTGGCATTTCAAGCTCCTTCCCCGAGTCAGTATCACAGGCACTTCGAAGAGCCCCAGCAGTTGTTATGCCAGATGAAAGCAGGCAGTGAATCCCTCGGCCAGGGACAGATTCCTCTGGTGTGAGCCGGCTGCTGGCCAGCCACAGCCTCATTACTGGGCTCTACAAATCACCCTGGGATAATCTTGAAATGAGACAATGCCTTGTGAGCACAGACAGAGGCTCTCAGCAGCTGCTGTGTAAAGCAGACATCTGATTTTCTGACTAATTTCTCAAAGAAGACTTATGGGATGTCTTTATTTGCCAGACCCCCTCCCTGCCCAGCCCATGACTGTTGAGCTTATTGATGAATTTCTGTGATGACAGAGGCAGAGGTTGCAAAAATCCCTGCAGAAGCTCTGTGAAACAGATGACTGGAGAGATGAGGAGCTTATTGCTGTCTGCACCAAGGGATAGCACAGTGCAATCTGCCCCTCCCCTTCTCTAGACAACAGGAGAGATCATGCATTTTTCAATACAGGGAAACAATTTCCAACTTTGTATCAAGTTCTTATCAAACCCGAGGAAAGAAGGCTGCAGACATCCTTGATCACTGTGCTACTTGCTTGGAGATGGCCTTTAATAGGCTACACAGCATAATTATTTCACTACTGTGCTGCTGAAAGTGTAATGCCACCTATTCCTCAGTATTTAAAAACACTGTGCCACATCACATGAAAACAGCACGTTGCTCCTGGAAGAGTTCCATGTGCAGATGTCCCCATCACCAAAAATTACATTTTCTTTCATTCAAATACCTCCCACTTAATTCAATCCCGGGTTAATTTGATCCTTCATTTAACATGATCATAGGACTAAAAGGAAACACACAGGTCATCAGGTCCAGGCTCCAACAGGCATCACATCATATAATCCCTTCCACGTGAGCCTCTGCCAGCCAGGCAGCCCAGGATACTTGAATCCCACACCAATTAATTCTGCCACACGCAGTGGTCAGGCAATGGGACCATGACTTACAGGAGAGGGCTGTGTCCTTGAGACCAGGGTCATCCCATTCATTCCTACAAGATCCTAATCATCTGTACCCAAATTCAATTGTCTTTTGTTTTGCTCATGACACCCAAAATGATGATGAATTTCACCACAGATAATGGAAGCAGCAGTTCTTGAGGTTAAAGAAAACAAGAAAACCTAAAGGTAACCAGTGAGGAGGAAGCTACAATTACATACTCCACTGGTCACTGCTGCTCTGAGGCATCAGACACCCTCATTCTGCTAGGGAACTTGGGACATTCACCACCGTAAGAGACTGAGAGCAGGTTCATCCCTGTGTCACTTCACTGAGCAGAATTCAGCAGGCTCAGGTAAATTTCTTTCCTTCCACAGACCTCACTTTGCTGCTGAGGAGCTGATTTAAGTGAACCACTAAAACACAACCACCTCCCCAGCTCTTCAGTCCCCAGAAGAACACTGCAATACCCTGAGATGTTTATTTCTCTTCCTAGCAAGTAGAAACACAGATTAACTCACCATCATAATAAAACTTGACATTTTCAGGCAGAGGTTCATATGGTGGAGCAAATACAGGACCTTTGTGCTCTAGGAACTTCCATTTAATGCCTTCAGGGTAGCGCTCTTCTTCCCACCTTCAAGAGAGAAATATGAACCAATACAATTGTAAGCTCCCAATCTTCATTTTATTACTGTGTAGCTATGAGAGTATGCTAAACCAGCAAGAAATCACTGCTTTGTCAGGTACAGACCAACAACAAATACTCAATGTACTACACCATTTAATTCCTTTTTGCTCCTTTTTTTTTCCAAAAAGCACAGTCATATGCATGAGCAGAACACCTTGGGCTGCAGATTATCTGATGCCACCCTATTCCTCACCTCTCATTTGCTCCTCTTTTCACAAAATCACACAGCTGAAATTGCTTAGGTCTTAAGAAAATAAGACTTGGACCCTGTAAACCAGCTAGGATCATGCCAAATTAGTTTCAGCTGTGATCTAACATCACGTCCAGGATGCCTGCTCAGCAAAGTCAAACAAGCAAAGTCAAACAGGAGTTTAATATTATGCAGCTGCTTTCAGATGTGGACAATATGCCATTAAGGGCAGAGATAAAGAAACAGATGTTCATTTATGACCTAAATGAGAACAAACCTGCTTGGAAAAGAAAGACTAAAACCTTCTCTGTTGTTTTAAATTCATTCCAATTCTCTGGGTAAGAAAAGCATATCTGAAGAAAAACAGAGCAGCCCAGAAAACTGCATGTTTGCTCTGTAAAAAATGCTCTATAACAATGCTCTGCAAGTGATGCATTTGGTATCACAACACAGCAAGGCAGGCGCCACCAATCCCACGTTCCAAGGGAACAGGGTCAGCAATTCATCTGCAGAGAAAAGGGTCCAGGCCAGGCCAGGATCCTCCCCCCAGCTCCCAGTGCCCAGACCACTGATTCCACACTCCTCCCCTCCAAGCTCCTTTCATGATTACCACGACATTGCTGCTACATGCTGCTGGCACAGGATTCCCTGCTGGGAAAGGCTATTTCACCTCAGTGATCAATCAACTGCAAGAACATTAACCTGTCACAGCACTCAGTCTTTGAATTGCCCAGACAACTTTGTTGAGCAGCCATGACAATAAAAAAAAAGGAGTTTAAGCTTCTGTCTGGTGTCAGCCCTAAGGAGCAGCCTTCCCTCTCCAGGTGCCACAGCAGCTGAGGAAAGATGTGCATGGACTGCCAGCATTTCAGGAGTTGGGATGCACTGACAGATTGCCGCACCTCTACTGACATAAAAGTCATGGCATGGAAGATAAATGCTGTACAGAGACAAGAGTTTCTGCTAGGAGACACTCAAAATGCTTCACTTGTGTCTGTACATCAACAATTTAGGAATAGCAGCAACACAGCAGCTGGCTGGAGTTTGAAAGGCACCATCTTTGACCAAACCACTAGACCTGACTTCTTCTGAGGAGAAGCAACAGCTTTAACAGCAAAGCACCCAGACCCAGCTATCAGTACAGAACTGCATGTCAGACTTCGGTCCCTGGCTGGGAAGAAGGCTCGAGTAAACTATGTTGATATAAGAAACCAATATTGACACAGATTCCAAATATTTACATTCTTAATGATTGTTGTGTTCTGTTGGTTTTTTTAAATTAATTAGAAGCTAGAAATACAAATATTTTGTCAAACATAGGCCTAGGTTCTTCCACCCAGAAGCTCCTTTCGGTAAAATAAATCTAAATCACTCTCAGCCAGAATAAGCTTCTTCTCTCTGACAATGAGCAATTTTATTCCAGTAAGAACAAAATAAGGGCATCATTCACAGTAGTTACTGCTTTTCAGGACAGGTTTGTCATTCTTGGTTTTTTAAATTTATTCCTCTGGTATTTACTTTGTGAGAAATTCAGTACCTCCATCCCTTCCTGTTCTTTTACAAAGGACACACATAAAAGCAGGACTAGAAAGGCAGCGATTTAAACAGATAACAGAAGGACATTGTGCCTTCTGGGAAGGCTACACGGAAACATGGGATTCATGGGGTAGTTTCTAAGCTCAGAACTAGCAGAAAGTGTGCCACAAAAAGACCACAAATCATCCCCAATCCCACCTCCACCTTCCAAAACTTCACATATAAGCATTAAGACAAAAGGTAAAAAGTGAGTCCCCTGAGTGTAGCTCATTTTTCATCCTCATTTAGTTCCAAACAGGAGAAGCATTACAGCACCATTGCCCTTGGCAGCTTCTGGTTCTAAAGCAACGTTCTACACATGATTTTGTGGGAGACTTCTGCCTATTAGGAAAGCTGCCTCACTGATTCCAGCAACAACTTATCAGTCATATAGACTTCTTAATTAAACCCCACATCAAACTTGTCTAAATATGCCAGGGTGGCTCAGGAAGGAAAAGTTGGGAATGATCTTCCAAGTGGAATGAAAAGAGAGAACATTCCTGGGAAAAAACCAGACCATACCTCAGGGATATGTTATTTCAAGGAAATGAACCTGCTGTAACACAAGATGGGAGAAGTGCTCCTAAGGTGCATTTCTGGATCACATTCTTCACACGCTGCTGGGGCGTGAAAATGACCTCTGCAAGAGCTCCACACGGTGATGAACGAGGCCAGGGCCTTGGGGATGTCTGCATCAAGCACTCACACAAGTGAGGATGAAAATGCTCAAGGCACCAAGCACTTGAGGAAGCAGCCAAAAAAAAGGTATCACACGCTCAGAAAATTGACTCAGATGGAACATAAAATGCCCTTAAGAGAAACAAGTGAAGTGCAGATGAAACCTTGTCCAGCAAAGACACGTTATACAGAGCTGCAGATGGAGGACAGGAACACCAGCAGAAGGATGCAGCTACCTCGTGCCAAATTCTGCAAAACATGCTTTCCAAGGCACTTTTCCTCAGCACTAAGCACAAACTGCAGAGCTGTAACACTGCTACAGGGGCCTGTGCTGCCCAGGCAGGTGAGGGGAGAACAGCACAGCTTTCCAGTAAAGGTCTGCTGTTCAAGGATACAGCCCACAATGAAAGGGAGCTGGGATAACAGAATATTAAGTCAGACAGAACCAGTAAGGGGAGCTGAGACAAAGCCAAAAAGACAACAGATTGTTAAGGCTTAAAAAGACCTTCTGTAGCATTCTATTGCTTCATGTCCCTGTAGTTTGGTAAAGCTACAGCATTAAAAATACGATGTCAAAGGATCTGAGAAAAAAGTGGATTGCTCAGGAAAAGGGGAAGTTTTGGGGAGGGCTGGAAAACCAAGTTTCTAAGGGAGTATTCAAATATGAAAAAGATTTGCAAGTGCTCATCTTCTGAGGAAGTTGTGACAGTCAAAGAGAAATAGGTAAAGACTATAAACACTACAGAAGATTTTTTTTTTCTTTTTAAAGATGAATCAATAATAGAGTCAATAAAGGAGTAAAGGATTGAACCTGAAAGGACTGAAGAAGATTGTCAAGACTTTCCCCAACTCTACAGATATATTAAAAACAGCCAAAGAATCTGAAAAAAGATCAAGGCAACATCCCAGAAAGGTCATAAAAATACATTACAAGTGGGCAGAAAATACACATGCTTTTGAGAAGTACATATGCACTAAAATGAGGGAGGTACTAAGGCCAAAACATCAAACCACACAAATGGTGGCTCCCTCAAATCTAGAAATAACAGCTTAAATTACTATGGAGGGTTAAAAAAACCAATCCAGCAGGTTTCTTCCGCAGAGCACTACTGATGCATCACAGGTCTGTCTTCCAAATGAACCACAAAGGTCAGACTTATTTAAAAAAGGTTCTAAAAAAATTTAAGAGTGGGTGAAGTACAAGTTCAGTGATGTTACTTAAGGATCCTGGGCAAGACAAAGTGGTTTTCATTTAAAACTCATTTTCAGAAAACATTTGTCTAACAGGCTGAGCTAACTGGTCACTTGATCAAGTTTCATTTCTGTGCCAGAAGCAAGAGCAGTTTTGAAAGGCACAGCTGACACCCAGCTAGAATGAAAAGGCAGACTCCCACTCCTGTTGTACCTCTACAGAACACAGATAAATTCTACCAGAATACTGCTTAACACATCTGCACACATTAATATATTCCTTAATCCACCTGCACCTATTAATATATTCCTGCTGACAGCCCCAAGCCTACAAGCTTTCATACTGCTCTGAGAGTGTTAGCACAGAGCAGCTTCTGGGCACAAGAATATTGGTATCTGATCATTATAGGCAGCCTCTACATGACACAGGGAAAAAAAAAAAAAAAACAGACAACCCCACAAAACACTTATTTCCTGTTTTAGGGATATCACTTCTACTTCAGAGGATGAACACAGTGAATGAGATATTTATTTAGAGCTTACCAGAAAGTAAGCCAATTATTCAGAACAAATCCTCATGAATCAACAGAAGAGAAAGCCAGATGTGCTTATTCAGCCATCATGGGAGGTACAGGCAAGTCCAGGTGCAGATGGGAGCCTACAGCACTGACTATAAATAGTTACCATTTCCATTTTTGCTCCTCTTCTTTTTTCGGCTTCTTTCTTTTGTCCGCTTCAGGGATTTTCTTATCTTTGCTCTTGACTTTCTTTGCTTTGCTTTCCTGCAAAATGAGTAAGAATCTGTTAGAACAAGCTACTGTATTTCCCGCTCCCCTGAAAAGATGTGTTAAAACTAAAAGACTATCTCTTGGGATATATAAGAACTGAGCTCCTGTGGCTTCACCACGTAAATGTGCTCTTAGATCATCCCATTAAGTCAAAGTCTGCTGATGGTCCCACTCAAATTTTCAGCCAAATTCTTTTACTTTACACTGGGGACATGCTAAATGCATACAGCCAGTTATTCTGTCTCACCTGAGAAGGGGCAAGTCTGGGCCATGGGAACAGAATTGCTGTTACAGAACCTCCTCCCTGGCCTGCACTGGTGTGTCTGGTTTGGCAAATACTACAGAGCACAACCACCATAGTCAGGTGGCTTCTGGGATTACCCTGGTGTATGCTCAGTGCAGAGACACTTCCTCTGAAGGGAAGAATCAACCCTACTGCCTGGAGGGGCTGCAACATGTGTGTCACAAGGGTGTCTTTGCTAGATGTGTAGTTCCTCAGTCTCAGATTACAGCTAACCTCTTCCAAGTCCCTCTCCAAAGAAATTTCCACCTAGGCTCCATCTAAATGCTTTAAGCCTCTTTCTGGCATCTAATCTCTTTTCCATCTCCCCTGCCTCTGAACCCTGCCACATCATCTGTGCAATTACCACATGTTGTGAACAAGGCTCCCCTGCCAGCTCCTTAACAGAAGGACTGTGAATTGTCTGGAATAGCCTGGAAGTTCATGTCCTGGAGGCATCTTCTCAATCCATTGTTTTAAGGACTGGAAAGAAAGTTTCCCTGACCTTTTATACATTATAGTTCAGTTTAGTATCTGCACTGTAAGTGGGGGTCTGCTACACAGAGTTCTGTTCCAGACAAAATCAGATTCCCCCTGCTCTGCAAAATCCCACACCAAATAGCCTGGCTCTTCTTTATCATAAAAATAAACTCGTCTGTCACATTACCTCTTCTTCCTCTTGTTTCCTTTTCTTTGCTTTCTTGATGTCTTCTGTTTTGATTTTCTTGGGTTTGTAGTCAGCACTAAGAACAAAAAGACTTGCTGATGAAAGCAATCCATTTTCCAGTATGAATAAAGAGAAATCACAGACGTACAAAGTTTGTGTGCACAAGCTTGCAGCATAGCTGGTATTTTTAATTTCTAAAGAATATAATTTATACCCTGCTCTCTCAGAAGACTCAATAATCCCAATCCAGCACAACAGCCTATTAGATGTTATTATCAATACCTCTCCACAAGTTTCACGGCTAAAGCAAACATCTTCCTAGATGACGAATTGATTCAAAAGCATTAGCAGCAGTGCAGTGATTCCATGGGATGGGATAAATGGGTATAACCTTATTGGCATGTTCTATCCCAACTCTCTTTCCACTCATCACTCCAGGATCTTGCCCACAAGACTCACTTTTTGCATGCCCCACTAGTTCAAACAATAACGGAATTGAGTACTGGAAAGTTACATAAACACAACTCATTTCCAGTGAGGTTGGAAAAGACCCCTGAGATCATCCAGTCCAACCTATGACTCAACATCACCTTGTCAACCAGACCAGGACACTGAGTGCCACTTCCAGTCCTTCCTTAAACACCTCCAGGGACAGTGACTCCACCACCTCCCTGAGCAGCCCATTCCAACGGCCTATCACCCTTTTTGTGAAGAAATTCCACCTTATGTCAAGCCTAAACCTCTCCCTGGTGCAGCTTAACACGATGTCCTCTTGTCTTGTCCCTTGTTTCCTGGGAGCAGAGCCTGACCCCCACCTGCCTGCACCCTCCTGACAGGGAATTCTGGAGGGCAAAAAGGTTACCCCTGAGCCTTTTTTCCTCCAGGCTGAACCCCTTCCAGCTGCTCCTCATTGGACTCATGCTCCAAACCCTTCCTGAGATCCACTGCCTTCTTCTGGACTTGCTCCCACAGCTCGATGTCCTTCCTGAATTGAGAAGCCCAGAACCTGAGGTGCCCCTCACAAGTGCCCAGTAAAGGAGCAGAATCACCCCCCTGCCTGCCGGCCACACTATTCTTGATACAGACCAGATGCCATTTGACTTCTTGGCCACCTGTTCAGCTGCTGTTAAACACCATCTCCAGGGCCTTTTCTGCTGGGCACTTTCCAGCAGCTCTGCCCCCAGCCTGCAGCACTGCAGAGGGTCGTGGTCTACGTGTCAGAACTGGCACTTTGTCTTGGTCTTGCTGAACATCACGCTGGTGGTCTCAGCCCACTGATCCAGCATGTCCAGATCCTTCTGCAGGGCTTTCCTACCCTCCAGCAGATCAACACTCCCACGCAACTTGGTGTTATCCACAAACTCATTAATGGTAGACTTGATCCCTGCACCTAGATCACCAGTATTAAACAGGAGTGGGTCTAACACTGACCCCTGGGGAACACCACTAGTGTTCCATCCCTCATAACTCTCTCAACCTGGATGTCCAGCCAGTTCTTAACCCAGCAAAGAGTGCACTTGCCCAAGCTGCAGGCTGATGGCTGAAAAGGAGAAGACAGGAGAATGCTGTGGGACACGGCGTCAAAGGCTTTGCAGAATTGCAGGCAGACAAATCCACAGCCTGCCCTGCATCCAGCAGGCAGGTCACCTGGTCATAAAAGGGATCAGGTTGGTCAGGTAGGACGTGCCTCTCTTGAACCTACACTGGCTGGGTCTGATCCCCTGGCCGTCCTGTGGGTGCCGTGTGATCACACTCAGGGTGATCTGCTCGTAATCTTCTCAGGCACTGAGGTCAGGCTGGCAGGCCTGGAGTCCCTTGATCTTCCTTCCAGCCCTTCTTGTGGATGGGTGTCACACTGGCACCTGAAGTCATCTGGGACCTCCCTGGTGAGCCAGGACTGGATAAATGATGGAGACCAACCCACAGAGCTCTTCCACCAGCTCCCTCAGCATGCTGGGATGGATCCCACCCAGTCCCATAGACCTGTGAACATCTAAGGGGCTCAGCAGGTCACTATTTCCTCCTGGATTGCAGGGGGTCCATTCTGCTCCCAATCCCTCTCTACCAGCTCAGGGATCCAGCTGCCCTCAGGATAGCCAGTCCTACTGTTGGAAGACTGATAGAAAAAAGGCATTAAGTACCTCAGCCTTCTCCTTGTCTTTGATAACATACTCCCTCTGGTATCCAATAAAGAATAAAGGTTTTCCTTGGCCCTCCTTTTGTTATTAACTTATTTATAAAAACACTTCTTATCCTTTACAGAAGTGGCCAGATTAAGTTTTAACTGAGCTTTTGCCTCTAATTTTCTTTCTACAAGACCTGAAGAGACCCTTAAGAACTTTTGGAGTAGCCTACCCCTTTTTCCAAAGGTGATACACTCTCTTTTTCTTTGAGTTCCTGTGAAAGTTCCCTGCTCAGCCAGGCTGGTCTCCTTCCCCACTGGCTCATCTTCTGGCACATGGGGAAAGGCTTCTGTGCCTTCAAGATTTCTTTCTTGAAGTATGTCTGGCCCTCCTGGGCCCTTTTGTTTTTAAGGGCTGTTTCCCAAGGGACACTCTGAATCAAGTGTCCTGAATAGACCAAATTGTCTTTTGGAAGTCCAGGGTAGAGGGTTTGTTGACACCTCTCCTTATGCCCACAAGAGCCTCCAACCACCACATCTCCCACCTGCCCTTCTGTTTGTAAACAGCAGGTCCAGCAGGGTACTAGCCCTGGAAAACCACAGCTGTCCTTACCAGCTAAGACAGAAAGTTCTTTTCCACACACTCCAGGAGCCTCCCATCCTGTCTCCTCTCTGCTGTGCTGAGTTTCCAGTAGGTATCCGGCAGGTAAAATTCTCCCACAAGAACAAGGGCTGGCAATGGTGAAACGCCAGCCAGCCACTCACAGCACAGTTCATCCACCTCCTCATCCTGGTTGGGAGGTCTGGAACAAGACTCCCAGCAGGATATCTGCCTTACCAGCCCTGCCTTTGACACTCATCCATAGGCATTCAACCTTACTGTCACTATTCTTGAGCTCTATACAGACAAAACACTCCCTAACGTACAGAGACACCCCAATTCTTGATCTTTCCACTGCAGACACACCAATTCTTAATCTTTCCATTGCAGATGTGAGAGGGGAAGTCATACAAACCCATCAGAAGGCCGCAAATGATTACACAAAAGAAAAGATGTCCCACCCATGTCTCTTGGAAACTGAGACACACAGGGATGGAGTGCCACCATGGTGAAACCCTTCCAACCCTTTTAACTCCTGACTGCTAATAAGGACAAACTACCTGAAGAGCTGGATGGCCACAGTGGCAGATCACAGAGATGGAACTGAGCTTGTGTTTCAGTGGGTTCCCGTGTCAGGCCAACGTCATGGGTGCTTCTCTTTGAGACAACAACCTCAGCATAACTTATGACACATTGAGACTCCAGGCAAACCACACCAGGCAGTGCAGGCAACCCCCCTGCCTCCAAACAGGCTGACAGTGCATTTTCTGACTGCCTCTTGTGCAGTCATTTCCCTGCCCAACAGAAACCACTGCAGCCACTTAGCTACGTTAATATCTCACGTGCTCACATTTCTGTTTTACAGTCTTCATGAGTCTTTACCTGCCTTCTGGGTTTTTTTTTTTTTATTTACCAGTTCTGCAACATTTCACAGCACCATCTGCAGAAGCAGGTAATGGCATTTTGCCTTGCACAGCACAAATACTATCCCTGCCCTGCTCAGAGAACTTGTAACAGCATAAGGAGTCTGGTCTCAGACCACCAGTACCCATCTCAAGAAGTCTGTGCAGATTACTTGGAATTTCTCCTGCTCCTTTCAACCTCCTCCTTTTAAAACTGAAGGCAAACATCCAAGTCACCAGCACCCACACTACTTACTCATCATCCTCTCGAGGTCTCTTCAGGGGTTTGGAGTCCTCTTTAGGAGATGCATAAAACCCATCATCATCTGGTTCATCTTTAATACGTGGTGGACTACAAAAAGAAGCAAAGAAACATGGTTCTACTTTCAAAGATGAAGTTTCTTGGAAACCAGCAACAACTAAGTTTTAAGAAACAATCATCTGCAAAATGGGCATGTCTTCCATGAATGTGCTGCCATCACAGACCCCACAGACTTGAGATGTGTCATTTTCTGAATACCCACAGACAGTGTAAGGAGAGTAATTCAATGTCTACGCATCTGCCATTTCTCAAGCAACATCAAGTTCAATTTCAACAGCTCAAAGCTCATTTTGTTTCTCTGAGGGGTTGAGTAAAAACAACTGTAGCTTCCAGCACTTTCAAATACACTTGAAAACTGAAATGCCTGTGTGGAGTCAAATGCAGGATGTTATTTAGTTTCAACTCAATATCCTTATTGAGCCTTCTAAGAGAGAAAAGGATTATCAACTAAACAAAGATTTGAAAGCTATTCCCTGGAATATTTTGCCAACTAAATATTGAGGCATGTGAAAACCAGAAAAGGAAACCAAGATTTGGCAAAGTTAAACAGTTCAGTCTCTTTTCACTGTCCAAACTGCAGGAAGCAAACAATCCTGTCCCTTTCAACAGACCACAAAGTTAGGCTCAAAGTTTTCAGCCATAACATCCCAAGACATTAGCAATAAGAAAAAAAAAAATAGAGTATGAGTGCAAGAGATACTGTTCTGTTAGACAAACTCATTATTTGTAGATTTCAGAGAAGCATTTCACTCATCTTCATAAAAAAAAAAAGATATCTCTAAGAGTCCAAAATTACATTTTGAAGCACTTAGTGCCACCTTGGGCTTCTTTATTCATGTCCCACCAACAATTTCTGTATCAAATTGACTCAGTTTCCAAGCCAACATGTGGATTTTGCAATCAGATGAAGTAGGAGTTAAAATAAGCAGCATTCAGCTTTGTAGACCACAGTCAGCAGGAGACATTAGGGAGTCTCATGTTAGCTGGCAGCGTGTCCATGAAGCAGAACAAGCATTTTGCTCCTTCACAGCTCTAAAGCCACTGCAGTGCTGGAAGATGCAGCTCAGGGGAGATACAAACAAGCTGCTCTATGAAGCCATTTCTGTTGCATTGCCTCGAATTAACCAAGACACAAGTCTGCAGCACAGAGACAGCTGCAAAACATCTACGGAAAAATAGGTAATTGTCCCACTTAATATATTCTCCCTTTCAGGCAGAGATGCAGAACTACTGTGTGTAAAATCACTAGGAATTTTATCTATTTTAACACTGAAATATTGCACCATGTTTCGTAACGGAAGAAATAAAGTGTGAGTCTGTGAAAAGAAAGGAGCTGTATGACCAAGCTGAACCTTGACTTGCATTGTTTCCAAGACTGTAACACTGTTCATCATACCAAGTCTTAAGGAACAAAATCAAAACCATCTGAGTGAGAACATTTTTCTCTGCAGAACTTGTAAAAGAATATTTCAGCAGGAAAAAAAAAAAAAAGAAAATAATTGCTTTACTCTTAGCCAGCACTTGGCCCTGAAGAAGGCACAAATGCAATGGCTCCTCCAGGCTTTTCTCAAACACATGAAAAAAATGCTCTTGGACCTAAGGAGGATTCAGTTATCTTGGGATGAGAGCATCCAACATCCCTGGTGAGATCAGCACATCGTGCAATTCTGCTGAACAGCAGAGGCTAGAGAGAGTTATTAAGTGCCTGCCACACCATGGAGCACGGGAATGTCACCGCCTTCTACTGCCAGAGTATTCCCCAAAGGGCCTGGAGATGGCGCCTCTGCCCTGCACCAAGCCCGACTCCTTCCTCTGCACTTTTAAATAACAGCGGGGAAATGAAACAGATGGAAAAACTCATGTCAAAAGGGCACATTCAAAACAAACAAAGAATACCTAAAAGGCATGGTGCCTTCTCCCAACCTCTCTGTAGCCACAGAACGTGGTGAGACTGGAAGGATTTTGTTTGTTTTCATTTTAAAGTGGATCCCCAAACTTAAAGAATTCATGAACTAAGTGCTGTTCTTGACTGACAAATATGGATACATGCATCCACATACCACACACCTTCAGTAAGTCAGTGGACTGGATTTAGCACCTTAAAAATAACCAATGGCTGGACTGTAAACAAGTCACAAGAGATCTTGGTTGACTATTAAGAAAAAGTACTCTTCTATCAATTGCTCACTTCAGGTTTTTAATAAGACTACTTAGTGATGAGTGACACAACACTCAAGTCCAGGAGGTTCTATTGTAAGCAGGAATTTAGTACTTAAGTAGGACATCTATGCATTTCCTGAAGGGACTTCTGATTTTACACATCACTCCTGTCACTCCTCTGCCAACGGCTTCAGGCTGCAGTCACAATACAGGAGAGACACAGAGACAATCTGGACTGGCTTTGCTGGGTCCTGTCTACAGCAGACTGTCTGCAGAGTTCAAGTTCCAATTTTACAACAGAGTTTCTTTCAAATCCAGCTACTAGTGTTCCCCTAGTTCAGCCTGTCCTCAGCAGAATCCAGCTCCTGAATACTTAGACAAAGCCGGCATGTGCAGGCACACACCAGGTATTCCACAACTCCCATTTCCAGTTACTGGGTAAGCAGATCTACCCATTCTCATAATTGAGAACAACAGATCTTCTGAAGGGCTTAAAAGTACTCCAATTTTTTCTCAAGACCAAGTGAGAGGATTCAAACACTAATCACCTATGAAAAGTCAAACTGCAGCTTTTTTCCAAATCATAGACCTAATTTCTTACCTGGAGAAACCATTTTCCTTTTCCTTCTTTATTTTTATATCACCAGAAGATGCCTTCATCTGAAAAACATAAAAGTAAGAGCTGATCAGCATTTTCCAACATACAACGCAGTATTTAACTTGCAGAAGGAACAGCGACTATCTCCGTCCCCTGTAGTCCTTAGTGACCTACATGACAGAGAGACAACATTTTCTGCAAGTCTTAGTCAATTCAGT
Organism: Phainopepla nitens; assembly: GCA_013400175.1. Classification (NCBI taxonomy): domain Eukaryota; kingdom Metazoa; phylum Chordata; class Aves; order Passeriformes; family Bombycillidae; genus Phainopepla; species Phainopepla nitens. Next base: position 213,816 of record VXBQ01012115.1, read on the forward strand.
ACTTTTTGGTCCTCCAATTTCCTCAGCAAATTGGAATTAACTATATAGTTTGTTCTTGCATGGACTGAATGTGATATGACTGATTTTTCTCCCTTGTCTCTGAACCCAAGCTTGGCAAAGTGAAATGTAACGGGAGAAAATGTGGAGCTCCACAGTGGAACTGTTTCTATTCTCATACCAGCAGATAAAGCTCTTGTGAGTTTATACCTAGCACTCCACAAACAAAGTGTTTGGGTTAGTATTGGGATAATTCTCTCAAAGTTGATAAACACTCGGAAGTACAAGCTACATCTATCCCACTGAGTTTGTACTATTCAGTGTTATAAGCCAGACCCATCCTCTTGTCTCTCCCACAGGAGACACCCACCTTCTCTTCCTTTCTCTTCTCCTTGTCCTTATCTTTGTGTTTGTCTTTGTGTTTCTCTGAGCTGCCATCTTTGTGTTTGGTTTTCTCCTTGTCTTTGTGTTTCTTTTCCGAGGAATCTTTGTGCTCACTGCAAGACAAGAGAGTGTGTTTGCAGAGGAGAACACAAGGAGATTTGACTAATACAATTTCCAGTGGTAACGAGTCACAGGTTTTGAGGATTACAAACCCTAAAAAATAAGGGATCACCTTAACAGGAAGATCCACCACAGTCTCCTGCCAGGCATGACCCATTCTCCTTGAGAGGAAGAAGAACAGGAGGGATACCACAAAATCCCAGTTGCCAAGCCTCCACTTCAGGAAACCCATCAGCCTGGATTGCTGAGGAAATCCATAGCTGCTACACTTAAAGCTCAACACTTCAGGATGAATTCTCACTGTCTCTGCTTTTCCTCTTTTTCCTAGACCACAAAAAGGTCACTGGAACAGAGCCGCCAGCCCCGTCAATGCCCGTGTCAGCTTTTGCTCAGACAACAGTTTGTCATTGTAGCAGCTCTCATCTCTGGAACTTAAAGAGAAAACCGCTGATCTCTATTATTCCCAAACAGATGGGAAAACCAGAGCAAACAGGATATGTGATGTCCTTGTGTTTATGCAAAGTCAAACAGAAAAGGCAGGAATAATGCTGCAGTCCTCAGCTGGAGCTGTTGATGCCACCACAGCCAGCCCAGCCCTGCTGAAACAGTGCATCGTGTGGTGTGGGGCAAGAACCCAAACAAAGGTGTTTCCAAGTGAGTTTGGTCTGTAACTACTCTGGTGTTATGAATAGCAATATTGAGAGTTTAAATACCTAGAATCTTTAGTCAGAACATAGGAGAAAATACATGCAAGGAGAAGAAAAATCAACCTTTATTATTCTGTTTCTACCCACTTTTGATTTCTGAGACATTAGGATAAATTTGTATCACATTTTCAAGTTTTTCTAACCAACTAGAAAGACACATGGCTGTTTTCAAATGAAAATGAGGTTTCTCATGGAATGACAAACCTTGAAGCCAAAAGTGAGGCAATACTCTTAGGAGACTCAGAATAGAAACATCAAGAACTGGCCACAGGGATTAGCAGCAGCGGTGTGGAAGCCAAGCAACAAGCCTGGCAATTCTACAGGCCTTCAATACACACTTATAAGGTTGTGTGGACTCCCTGAGGTCACCCTTGGCTTTATCAAGTCAGAGGCATGGTGTAAATCAGCATGGATAGGCACCAACCAAGCTGCCTTCCTCACGCCGGCTGTTCACGCTCTCCCTTCTCAACACTTGACTCCCATCACTGCTGCTCTCTGGGACACACTGTGTTCTCCTTAGGATTACAAAACTCACTATAAAGCTTTGCTAGAAAAAGGCACTTGCCTTATTTCAGTTATTTCAACACTCAGGTGCAAGCCCAAACCAATCTGGGTGAACACAGCCCTGAAAAAAAACAAGCTGGGAATGCTGGACAATAGCATGATTTTTAAAAACTACAGATTCTTTGAGACCTCTTTCTATCACCAAAACAGACTGCAAAAAGGTTGATGACTACAGAGAGCAAGCAGTACATTAACCAGTTCCCACAGTCAGTGTGTGATTAGGAGCAAGGCAATCACAGTCACAAATACACCAACCCACACCCAGCTTAAAACTGCAGATGCCAGCGTGGACAAATGCATGTGAACCTGCTGAAGGCCTAAATAATTCAAGCCCAGAGTAGTTGGAATAATAACACTCCAATAAATAAACTCTGAATAAATTGAATAAGCACACACCAGCCATCCAAGCTCAAGCAGCTAAAGCATGAAAATCCATCTCCACAGGAAATCAGTATATTCACATACTGTGTGACACGAAGAGATCAGCAGCAAGAGAAACCAGTTTCATTTTAACTCTCTAGCAACCTCTTCATACATAGCAGAGAAGGCCTATCTGAACATCAAAAGGCAACAGGCACTCTAGGAATGCTTGTAGTTAGACACACAGCACCACATGTTGCCTGTGAGCAGACTCAACAACTGCAGACTATTCTTACCCAGCAGATCATGTTATGTACAGTGTGCTCAGGACATGTGAGTACAGACACAGAACATCCTGACACTGGATCCTGGAAATCCACAACATGCCTGCTGCTCCTGCTCAGATCTCTCATCCCAGGTTCTGTGTCTTGTTTATTCATCAGCATTCCAAGCTCAAGACACCTATTTAATTCTCCTTTGCTCCAATCAGATTCATTGACAGTCTGAAAGCAAAAAACCCACACATTACTAATAATTTTTAAACTCAGGAAGGGCTGGAAATTCTGACTTGATTTTTTGCACTGGTATCTGTATGCCAGGTACCCCATCTGCCAGAGATTTAAGGTTGACAATTTAAGAGGCATCTCAACCTTCATATATTTAAACCAACACTCATAATAACAACAACATTCAATATCAATATTCAACCTTCCTTTATCAATCCAAGTTGTGGATGTCCCATCCTTGTGTATTCAAGGCCAGGTTGGACAGGGCTTGGACAACCTGGTCTGGTGGAATGAGATGAGCCTTAAGGTCCCTTTCAACCCAGACCATTCTGTGATTCTACAATTCTAACATACAAAAAAAACCCATAATGAACACACACAAGGCTCAGACCCATCTTGTTCTTTCCAAGTCTACTTGTGTTTATTTTCTGACTTTTTCTTGTTCTTATTTGATATTTTAATCCTACATGAACTAACATGTTTTACTCAGACATTAATTTGTATTGTTAAAGTGTGGTACACACTGCAACCACTGGAGTTAGTGCTCTGAGGTAAAGTTCATGGCAGTGGCTGTTGCTTGGGAGTTTGGAATAGTGAAAAAAAAAACAACCCACAAACAAAAAAGAGAAAAATTTTGCTTTTCCAAAGCACCATACTCAATCTCACTAGCAGCCAAAAGCACTAGCTTTCAGTACATGACTGCAAGAGCCCTTGGAGGTACACAAAGCATGATTAAAAGCAAACTAAAGGATGACAATCTAGATCTGCAAGGCTAAGATTGAAACAGAAACAAAAGCCCATTGGCCTAGAAAGGCAGAGACAGTATTTGTCTGTGCTGAATGGTTATGGACTACAGCTGGAATAAAAAAAGTGCTAAAACCTCTAAAAATTTAGGCTTAAGTGGAAGCTCAAATGACATCCCTCTTGAAAGAGAGTAAGTGGCCAGCATTGAAAAGCTGTCATGCAATCTAATCTAAATTTTTCAGCGTAGTTTCTCAGATTTTTCAGCATCAGAGCCAAAATCAAGAAGTCTGGTTTCCTGACCCAGTCTTAAGTTGTTGGTCTTAATTTAATTTTTTTTATCATATGACTATCCTTCCCCTTTGCTCTGCAATGAGCAGTAAATTTCTCACCCAAGCAATGTGGGCTCAGATAACCAAAGGAAACTCTGTCTCCAGTTTCACTCTGCAACTTCATTTTCCAAAGATCAGCACTGGTGGCTTGGCCACGAGGTCCTGCTGCTCCTGGTGACTGGAAGGAATTCCCTAGATAAAAATCTGATATCGTGTACTTTTCACTCCAATGTTAAAAGACAGCATAATTTCTTTCCCTTATTTGTAAGTAGCTTGCTTGCCAGCCCTGTGTGTTTCCAGACACTGGACCACAGCTCTTCAACAGCTCAGCACAAAACTTTTGACATGTGCATCAAGGAAGGCTTGTGCCCCTCTTCTTTGGAGGGGTAGAAATCTCCATCTCCCAGGAAAGCTCCGTTGGAAATGGATAACAAAGGCCTCAAGCACCAAGCCTTAGAAGAAGAACTTCATTTTTTTTTTCTCAAAGCAAAGAAGTTGCTCACATATTAACTGCAGTCAAGCTGAGCTGCTTTGGTCTTCCATTTGGCTCAGATAAACGTGTGAGCCTACAGGGAACACAATTTAACCACCACACTAATCTCAAAAGAAAAGAGAAGGCAACAGGATGCCATCCTTACCCTGAGGATGGAGTTTCAGCCTCCTATCAGAAAGCTATTTCAGACAATCCCAAAGCTATTATTAGGAGGGACTGGGAACAATTTAAAGATCAGAAGTCTATCATCCTGATCAATTCAAAACTGGAAGAAAAAAAATCATTTTTCTTTAAAGAAACCAAGCAAAATGGTCTCAAGATCACATGCACATTGCTACTTTTATCTTGAATTCATTGTTCAGAGCTTTGTGAATCCTTTGCTACCTTTCCTGCACACACCTCTCTGCCAACAAGCCAGCTCGGAGTTATGAAGTAGGACAGCAAAACCCCTGTAAGAAAGAGGGAAGCTCCAGGGGAAGCTAGCCTGAAAACAGGATAACTGGATCATAACAATTGCTCATACCCAGCCCTGCTGACAAGGAAGGTCTTCCTTCTCACCCAGACCACTGCAGCTGCATGACTGCAACAGCTCAGAGTTATGCCTCCTAAAGGTGTTTAATGCTGACAAACCTGCACTGTTTGTGTTTTTTTTTAAGGTAACCAAGTGCAGTGGGAGATCACATGAACGAATGCAGAACAAGGGATTACATCATCTGCAGGTGTACCATGGTACTACTGGCTTAGCTCAGACAAAGGCCAGGTGAGCACACACATCTCCTGAAGCACTCCATCCTCTGTGTCAGCTTGCTTACTGTCTCCCATTTACAGCTTTAGCGTAAACAAGGACATGCAAAGGCTGTGGAGAGCTCAGGCTGAAGCACATGAAGCAGAAAATGCATCAGAAGCAGCCATTTCCCTTGTAAGCATGGATACATTTCCCAGTGAGGATGCCTGCAGGAGAGAGCAGAGGGAGAGGAAGGGAGCCCAGGCACCTGGCAGCAGCTGCTCAGGCCGAGATCACATGGGAAAGTCACAAGTGGAAAGTGTTTCCAAAGAACAGCAGATGTGCAGATCACAGCTTCCTCCTTCAAACTGCAACAGCTTCGCAGTAATTTAACACTGCATTCTTCAGGTGCCATTTATGTACGTTAATAATCCCTTCCCGGGCCCTTTCCATTCCAGCTTCAAAACCACAAGCTGGGAAGGATGCTTTATCTAAAGTGTCTCTTATTTCCTCTCTCTGCTGTAATTAGCTCGTGACAGGGAATCTGCTACTAGCAAGTGCCAGAGCCAGTTGCCATCGGAGCCGTGCCTACTCGGGAGCTGCTGCAGCACAAGTGAAGCGTAAAATAACAGGGAGTTGTGATTTCAGTGCAGCCTGAAAACACGATGGGCTCAGGGCACAGGTGCCACAGCCCGTGTCTCGTTTGACGCAACACAGTATTAATGGAAACCTGTGAGCACATCCAGGCTAATGCACACCAAGGGAGAGCTGCCTGTGCAGAGAGCACTTCCAAGGCAGCAGCACCCCAGGGAAGGGCAGGTTTTCAGCTGGCTTGCAGGATATTATGCTGTTAGAGGGTTATCATATGGAATTACAGCGAATAAACACGTGAGGAGCCCCGAAGGTTTTGCTGGGTTTCTGACAGTGCGATAAAACAACTTGAAACTATTCTTCCCACTGGTGAAGGGAGTCTTTTCACAGATAACAGATCAAGCCTTCAGCAAGAAGAACGAGATAAAAAGCTGGACTAATCAACAGCTGATAAAAATTTTAATACTAAGAACAGTATTTACACATTGAAATGAGGATCATGCTTAGCACGTGCTTTCTAGGGACATGTGAGAATTAAGTAGATTAAGTAGACTACTAAATAAAAAGCAAAAATTTTCACTACTGGAAAGCAGTGTCACATTAGAAAACTGCTCAATGTGAACTGTGCACTAAAATGGGGTAGAAAAATAAACCCATCCAGGCTAGCAAACAGCAGGTGAGAAGTCTTTTTTTAAAATTGCCTTTATCCCTACATCAGGTATCCCTGCCTCTTCCTGCCCCCAACACACACCATTCCAAGCAGATCAGGATCACATAACAAACCAGAGGAGGTGTGCAAGAAATCTGAACCGAAAGTTATTTTCATCCATGGCTAGGCAAATGCCCAGAATCTGTGTTTTTCCTAGCAAAACCATAAAATCAGAAGATGCCAGTGAAGATCAGGTCTACCAATCCCTTCTGTGTTCCACGGCTCGGCTCATCCCAAGCTGTGATCACAAGAGATTTAGTAAATGGAGGAAATATGCAATCTGACAGAGGATTTTCTCCCTGCGGCTCGGTGCCTGTCAGGCTGACAGCACGGCTCCACGCTGCAGAGCAGCCTCTCTGCTCCCATCCCCTGTCACAGCCAGCCCTGCCCTCCTGAGGCTCCTGGCAGCCCACTCTCCCTGCAGAGAGCCCAGGACACCTGGCACAGGCACACCTGTTACTGCCAACACCTCCAACCCGCTCCCTAACGAGCCTTGGCTTCAAACGACCTGCTATTCCATTATTTTATGTGGTCTACTTGTCTGAAACACTCAACTCCCACAGATCAGAAACCTATTGCCACATGGGATTTGTTTCATTTTATTTTTATAACCACTGACATTTATATTTAATGGATGTGTATTAGATTTTTGTTTGGAGACCAGGAAATACGGGGCTGAGAAAATGAGCAAAAAAACCACACTGTTGGATAGTGAGGTGGATTTATTCCTTGATACAGACTGTTCTTAAGTGGGCTTTGCATTTTCTTTCCTTGAGGGGTGACGGAGAGGTCTGAGGCACACAAATGTTCTCTCCCAGTTTACTACAGCTGTAAATGAGTGGTTAAGACACAGAAGTGTCATCTTGTGAGTGGGAGAGGAGGAAAGCAAGAACCAAAATTAAGAAGTTCTACATACCACTCCACACACTTCTGTCATATGAAATCAAAATTGTCTATTTTAGGTATTTCAGAGACTTATCTTGGCAGTTTAGATCCTTCAAAGTCTGGATACAGGAAACATTTATTCTCCTGCACTGGATTTGTTCTGTCTTCTTGATGCAGGTTTTATTTTAAAAGCCTTTTTTAAGTACAGGACAGGAAATGAAACTGTCAAACTATTACAGACAGACAGAAAAACTATCTGCTTCAAACACAATCACACACTGCTCTTAACTGTGCCCAGTGTGCACTGTGCATTCTCAGAATGCAATCAGGGGCTCTTCACACACACGGATAAAATGTCACAGAGGTACCAATCCAACTCTCCCAGAAAACAACGGCTTCAATTTCTGCTAAAGCATCATTCAACCTCTTTTGAGAGCTACCAAAGATACAGCAGTAACACAGCAGCTTTTCTGAAATACAGAATGGATTTTGTGAAGATTTACATGCAATTTGATAAATCTAAGATAAACTTTTCCAAAGAATTAATTTACAGCCTTTTATCAAGTGCTTCAAAAATTCTTCATATGGGTAAAAACCACTGAAATCTCCCACCCCGTTCTTGTTTCCTGGAGATTTTTTTTTTCTTTATTTTCTAACAAATTCATGGCTATTTTTCACTTGTTTCTCATTATCAAAGGAGAAACTTCAGTACAAACAGGCAGGATTTTTTCCTTCAAACAATGGTCACTTAAGATCTGATTCTCACAGCAGCTTAGGGAAGCTGATTCTCAAAGCATTTAGACAAGAAATATTTAAATTTCAGATATTTCTATGAAGTTCTGTTACAAATCTGCTGCTTTTGCATAGCAAGCAGCCAAGTACCCTGTGCATGACTGAGCATGAATGAGATAGTGAAGATTCTGAGGATCACAGGCATGGCCATGTATGTTAACTTCCCAGAAAACCACCCTCAAAACCAAATCTCAAGATTCAGCACTATAATAAATTCACTTTTAAGGTGGTAGCTTTGAAAGGCAGAGTGTGCACTGAGTATGGGAGAGTGAAGCCTCCCCTGTGAAGGAGCCTGAGAAGCAAAGCATTACTGTGTAATCTCTCCCCCAAAATGCCTTGAACAAACCCCCTGCACATGCATGCACCCAGTCACACCACCCACAGACAGGGACCTTGTTTTGGGACCCCAGGATGCAGCAGATACTGTGCTCACAGGACACACAAGCACTTGACAGAGGCATGAAAACAACTGGAGCTTTAGGCACAGTGCCTAGAAAACATGATGCCTTTCCCAGTGGGATTTCAAGACAACATAGTAGGGAGGAAGGAAGTATTTCAAGATAGGGCATGATTACATGTCACCTCCTGATCTCACAAAACATCACAGCCGTTCTATCTCCTTTCCACTGTTTTTGGTATTTATTGTTTGCAAAGTCAGCTTCAAGTTATGAACCATAATTAGTTCTTCCAGTAAAAAAAAACACTGACCATTTACAACTCCTACACAAATGAAGTCAAAGCATTAATGAATTTGGGAATTTAAAGACAGTGCTTACGTTACTCCTCACAAAAGAATGTGCTCCGCTAAGATTTCAGGAGAATGGTTTTTCAAGGGAAGCAATGAACATTTGGAAATGTAAGGCAGTCAGTTTTGGGGTGCATGATGATCAGGAAAATGAAAACTAGAAATCAAGGCAACATAAATGTGCGAACAAAGGCAAAGAACATGTCCGAAGCATTTCATCCTCGTGAAAGCCAGCAAATGCAGGTTATTTGGCCTAGGGTTTTTTCCCCATCAAAGACACATTATGGAACAGTAGGCTCGTGTAACTTCTCTTAAGATCACAGAAAATTCAAATCAAGTGTGAGCCCAATAAGACAAACCCACTGCTCTGCACAGACTCCCTTCTTTTCATGCTTCTTTTTAATACAAATCATTGTTAACACAGACTTTTTTGCTCCTTTTCAGACAGTGCTATCACAGTTGCACAGCAACTTAATACACTCGCTTGCCCACAGCATAAACACTATCTGTCATTCACCAAGTGTCACACCAGAAACTCTCCCTCCAGGGACTAGCCTTTCCAAGTTTGGGTGGCAATTTAGGCTCCATGACACTTGTGTGTCAGGGGTTACAACAAGGAAAATTTCCCTGCCTAACATCCTAGCTGTGATGTACTTGCCCCGTGCTCCACCACACCAAATCCTCATGCAGATCTCCACATCCACTGCTTCCTGCAGTTCAAAGCCCGAGCTAGGGAGCAGCTGGACCAAGGAATTCAGCAGCTCAGCAGCTACAGGCCATCACATGAAGGTGGGTGACCTGGTAAATGACTGGCATCAAACAGTGTCCCCATCCAGAGGCATTAGATACACAATCCTTTGGGATCCAGGTAACCCAGCAGTTTCTCAGTGCTGCCTCACACAGCTGAGAGATTCACCCACAGTGGTGCAGGCCAAGGACACCACCATCGTTCTGGGGGACCATCTTTCCAGGCACTTCACCCCACCACATGGGGATGTCACTATGCTAAAGCAGTGGGGGTTTATACCAGCATAAAGAGAACTCCACATTTCTGACAAACAAGTGGAACCACACACAAAAGATTATGAACAAAACCCATCAATCTGCATGAAGGTGAGGCTGAGCTAGTTTTCTACACCTTTAACAACACTATGCTACAATAATCTTTTATACATTAGTATCAGCTCACATTTGCAAGATACACAGCTTCAGCCACCCACATGGAAATGCAGGCGATGACAAAAATCAGGCTTAAAGCACCTACACTTATAAAAACCACACTCAAAATGTAGCAATTCCATACTCATTTATTATCAGAGTAATTCTTGTATGACTGCACATTCAATGGTGTTTTAGCCTATGAAGATATCATCCACTTTTTCCTCACCTGTTACTGTGCTTGGACTTTTCCCGGTCTTTTTCCTTGTCCTTCTTGTGCTCTTTGTGCCGGTGTTCTCGGTCTTTGTGTTTATCTTTGTGTTTGTGAGAATCTGTAAGCAGAGAAGCAAAACAAAAGAAATTAAATTGGGAGAAAACTCCACGTCTCCCTCCAGAACCTCTGCATTTTCCCCCACCGCATCTAGTACTTTTGTGATTCAAAATTCGTAACAAAAATCTTGGTTTCAGAGGCCTTAAATGGATTCACGGTTCCTGCAACATAAGTTAATTCATCCTGGCAATAGCTGCATTTACATGGTCTTTAGTTCAGCAACCTCTGAATGCTTTATAGACCCTGAAGAAATGCAACCCTTCCATTAACTAGGTACCTGTTGATATAGCAAGTTCAACCTTATTTGGCAGATAGGCAGCCTTGGCTTCCTATGCCTCCAAGTATTCACGCTGAATACACAGAAAGGATACAGGAAAAAAGCATAAAGCTGATGAGTCCGGCCTGTTGAATCCCAAAATTTAATACTTCCACAAGTATTTAATCTTGACAAAAGCATCCTTCCCTTCTGCCTGCCCTGAATTAAAACCATTCTATTTTTATCCCCAACAGTACATAACATGACAGGCAGCAAGCAAGGAAAATAGCAAGTAATGGCAGAAAATGAAAAGAAAGGGTGAAAAGGAGCAAGAATTCTCTCCTCCTGCTTCTCTACTGCAAGACACATTTACCTCCCTCCGATAACAGCCCCACCAAGAAAATCCAAGCTGACAGCTGTAATGAGCTGTGTTGGTGGTCAGCCACCTACACAGGTCAGGGTTGGTCCCAATTATGCGACAGGTCAGAAATGGGAGCTGGCACTCGAGTGAATCTACGGGAACACAGTAATTTTATTGCTATCAGCTTCTACTCTGAGTGACACTTCCCATCCTCAGTGACAACTGTGCTGTACAATGAAGTCCTTTAGATCACCAAGGAAATGAATTCAGCAGATAAAAAGAGCAACACAGTTGAATTGTAAATAAACACATTTACAAGCATTTTTTAACGAGTATATTAAAAAGGAGCTGAGGCTGAACTAGCACCTCAAAACCACCTCAAAAGACCTTTTACAGTCAAGTCAGTGTGATGGGAGGAATATATGCAATACCTACAGACTCCCCCCAAGTTTTGGTTTAAACATGCTACTCAAAGTAACCAAAATTAAGCAGGCTCTTCAGGAAACCTAAAAGCTGCGCTGACTTTGGCAATTGCCTTTCAGATACCAGTTGCTAGAATTTCCACCAGAGATCTTGGATGTAAGGTATTAATGCTTAATTAATAAAGATGCTACCATGTTTCTGAAAAGACTCCTATCCCTGCACTAAGAATAGGAAACTGCAACAAAAGGATTTTGTGACTTTCAGTCACATGGGAAATGCACTGCAGAGCCTCATCCTCCTGACTCCAACTCTTTCGCCACAAACCCATTTTTCTCCTTAACTGACACCAGCTCTTCAAACCTCAGAACATTCCAACGGATTTAGAAGAAACATACCCACACAACATGATTTTAACCTATTGCTTTCTGTAACTTCAGGGTTTGCTTTCAAACACCTGCAGAAAGACAACATGAACCAACACAGGAATACCGACATTCAAAGCCTCCAAGTTGCCTTCTGCACCTTTCCTCCATCCCCCTGAGCTCAGCAATGTTTCCTAGTGCTCGGTGTACACAGTGCACACGTTTAAATCACAGGGCTTAAGTTTTCCATATTTTGATACGCAGGCACGTGGCAGGTTATGTGGAACATCTGGTGTTACAGCATAAAGCACCTAAGAGTTTTCCACTGCCTAAAGAGCAAAATCTCCTTCTCAGCAGGCACAGTCTGCAGGCATCTCTAGCAAACTGTGTGGGGACCAGACACCCACATGCTCTGAACTGCAGAGAAGCAATTTCTCTGAGCCCTTCTTCCCACCAGGACAACACACATTTCACTGGCAAAAATGTTTTCGCAGCGCGTTTCACACTTGTGATTCCTCGGTTCAGCCAGGAGCTGGAAGCTCTGGCTGTTTGCAAACTGCCTGGGGTTTATTCCACAGAGGGTTTACTCACTGATTCCCACAGCCCTGGCTGCAGCAAACAGCAGCTATTTACACTTGATGAATAGGTAAATTGCGAGAGAAACCAGCGTGATCCTGCACACAGAGCTATGTACAGTCACTGTACAGCACACACAATCAATTTTTCCTATCAACCAATCAATGGAAATCTGCGTGACTGTGCTCAGTGCTGCTCTCTTTAGAATGAAGAGCCACACGATGACTTGTCACCAAGAAAAGCAGAAAACAGAACAGTTTACCTTGATCACCAGATTTCCTTGCAGCTGAGTTGTGCTTACAGCTGAAATTAATATTTACTCTTGGAAAGCGGTTCCAGGGATATACCCTAGAACTGCTAGAATTGGGTATCTGTTTCCTCAATCCTTGGTTCTGCTTACAATGGTTTGGTATTTTCAGACAATTAAAGCCTGGTACTGCAGAAGAATTAAAAAAAGAAAAGCCTGACCTGTTAAACTAGCTCTGCTTGCTAGGATTTGTTGCCAGACAGCTTTCCTTTGCTGTCTACCAAAGGACTGCTAACAGGAAGGTCTTCCACGGAGCTATTCTGGCTCAAAGGCCACAGTGGCCAGGGAACTATGGGTCCTGTGCACGGTCTCAAATCAAAAGAGGAAAGATGTCAAGGCAGAGCTACCTGGTGTCTCTCACTATGAGCAACCCTTTAAATGCAGTACTTCATGGACATCTACCTCCCAGGCACATCACCTAAGGATTGAATTATTCTGGAATATTTGCCTAGTATTCAAACTCCATGGTGTTGCTTTCTGACACAATGCCATGAGGTAGTTTAAGAATGAAGACTTCAAAAGAGTTTATTGAATAGTTTTGAACTGACATATGTATGTCCTAAGAAGGCATTAATGCTCTTGGTCTTTCATTTTTGGTGAGGGTGGAGCTGGATGAAGTTCAGGAGACTGGGTCACTAAAAAGCACAGGATTCTTTTTTTTTTTTCTGGCGTTCTACACAAAAATGCTTTGCTCCAGACTGACTTTATCTAGGACTCCATGCCAATGGTTATTTGGTGGCTGACATGAAACAAGTTTGAGCCATTCCACTCCCATTTGTGTACCCACTTGCCAGGAACCAGCGCAGCATCACCTCCGACTGAACTACACAGGCAACAGATGACTGAGCTGGGAACGGGGCCACCTCACGGCAAGCCTCATCAGCACACAGGCAATCAGCGGGAAGTGTTCCTGTCTGTAATGTATCTTCCTCGACATATTTAGCATATTGATTCCTAGAAGAATCTTCCAGCCTCCAGTAACCCTCTCCCAGCTTGCAGCTGATTAGTAGTTGAGTAAGTCCAGCCGCACATCAGCTATGGAAAGAGCTCTGACATTATCACACATTCAGATTTGTTTCCTGCCTTTTATGTCTTCCAGTAAGTATGTCTAACACTAAACAAGGAGATAAATACTATTCCTTCTCCAAGACCAATAGCAAAATCCACCATCTACTGTGAGCAAAGTTTAAACCCCTAAAAGCTTTTTCTTAAATGTGACATTTAAATATTTCTGAAAATACAAAGTCTCTCTTCAGCACAAGGTTACAGCGGGGACAGGGGTTATGCTCACTGGGCAAGGATCCATTACCCCTGAGGCTTTCCCTTCAGTATCCTCTAACCCAAACAGAGCTTTTGGCATCTCTTCTGTTCTAGAAAGCTTGATGTCTCTGGCACTGGATCTGTGTCTGTTAATGCTGAGCCTGGTATGTCTCCAGAAGATTACCACAGTCCCTGTACTATTCCTGCCATTCCCCTGTACCTCCAACAAACCACGAGCAGCTCTGCATTTTTGTAGGGTTGATTCATCTTTTAACTCTGTTAGATTACAAGGATGCTGATTTAAGGATGGGAAATTCTAAGCACTTTTGGTCTGTGGCTCTGTGTTCCCCGCTCCGCCTTCGCTCCAGCGCCGAGCCCCCGGGGAAAGGCTGAGTCATAACCCTATTTGCAATACTTGTATATATGTCTGCCTGGAACAGGGAAGTTTTACTCTTTATCCAGGAACAGAGCTGTAAAAGGTCAGACATCTCCAACTGCAGCACGGCAAGAACAGGGATGAAGGCAAAGAAAGCCTCTTCCAGCAGGCAGTTGTCACCTGGAGAGGAAGAGTCCCAACAGATGGCAGAGGTGAGCAGTCCCCTTTCATAACAAGGACAGCCCTTGGCTTAATTAGTCTGGTGACAAAACAATTATGTGGGACTGTGATGTTTTAATTCACGAGCCAAATTCATTTGCCCCAAAACCACTTCTGAACACCTGTCTCTGCAAACCTTCCAAAACACTACTTACATGTCACAACCAAGGGAAGTCGGGCTACTTCCTACTTTGATATTTCAGTTTTGACAGCAACTTTTCTTATAAAATGCTGACATCAGAGAGAGGCGTAAGCCCTTGTATGCCTGATCATTACAGCTGTCAAGAGAGTAGTGTTGGCACATGATACAGGATGCTACAGATGCCATTTTATCTCACTCCCACCACCCACTTTTATTTCTCTTCCATCATTTTGCACTAGATTTTTTTTTTTTTTTTAAGAACTGAGAAAAAAGGTGTGAGCACAATCTGGTTCCTTCTAATTTTTCCCCAATTAAGTCAGGTAGCCAGCAAATTAACATCTGGTAACCTCAATTTCTGGTCAACAGTAGCTTTTCCAGATAAATATTAGCCTTTCAGATTTGCTGTCTTTCTGTTCACCTTCTTCTAAGTTTTTGTAGGCATAATTTGAATTGCTCATTAACCTGCTTACAGAGAGGTTTCTTTGTTCTTTAAAACATCTTACTAGATTCTACGGACAAGGTCTTTTTGTATTTTCCTTCTGGTTCCAGAAACATGTCAATTTCTTTTCCTCTTGCTAGAAATACTTCTAATGCTGAGTATGCTTCAGTTTAATCTGTTTGAAGCATCATCTCAATACTTCTCTACACTGATGTCCAGAAAGGTGATTTAAGCTTTTTGCATTCTTGGGATTGCAATCTGTGCCAAAAATGTCAGGACACAGCATGAAAAAAATCCATCTTGTTACCAACATTTTTAACTTCTTGTTATTCCAGTAACACTTCTGCTTCTGAAGAGTGGCTGAAATTTCTGCCCTGAGTTAATCCAATGCCTCAGTGTTAGCTGTGTGTTACAGGAGAAGCAAACGAGCTCTCAAGGCTTCCAGGATCACTGGTGTGTCTGAGTACAGGGCTCTCTCTTGTACTCAACTTGAAGCATGAGCAAGAAACCCTCTGCTACTGGCAGACATGAAACCAGCAGGGTCTTTTCAGCCTCTCGGGAAAGGAGAATAGAGTCTTAAAAAAGATTTCTGCAGTTCCACTGCTAAATTATGCAGCTTAAAGCGAGGTAACTCTAACACTGGATTAGGTTCAAAACCTGGTCAAGTTCAAAAACGTCCTGTCACTGGAGAAATGGCCCATCCCTTCTCAGCTGAAACACCTCCTTCATGTAAGGCCACGTACTCCACAGCAGCCTCTTCACTAGCTAGGCTGAATTCTTCTCACTGGTTGTGATGCAATAGTAAGCAAAGCTTCAAGTTTCTTTATTATTGCCTAAATTAAAGAATTTGACTGATTTTTTCCCTTCCCCACAGGCTCTCCTTTTAAGCATTCATCCTAAAATGAAGATTATCAGAAAAATACTTCTTACTTCCAAAGGGGTTTTTTCCATTTGCTTTGTCAAATCCTATTACTTTTAGAGTTTTAATTTCGTATATAAAGACTAGTATTAAAATTACCACAGTTTAGTGCATGAAATAATGCCAGGAAGGGTTATAATAAGTGTTCAAACATGTGCATGTAGTCCATGGTGTCTAAAATATTATTCATGTTCCTGGCAAAGAACACATACCTTTGCCCTTGGCATCTGACCAGAACAGCCTAGTGTTGCACTAACTCTTACAATGCACAGATACCAGCCAGTAGAAAGAGTGCAACATTCAGTCATTATCCAAGATCTTTAACACAGAGAGTGACGGGGTTATAGCACATTACCTAAACAGGCAATGTAATCCCACGTGGAAAGGTCACTCTGTGAGGTGCTGGTCAATTTATAAATCTCGTCTGAGAAAGCAAACTTTGTGCAGAGTTAAAAAATCCTATTTGCAGGCCCTGCATGGCCCAGAAAGACCACCATATGGCAAACATGGCATGGGCTGAGGTGCAGGGACCCTCGCTCTTAAACAGGTTTTAACTCTGGACAAGTCATCTGACTTTATGTGTTTTCATTTAACAATTTTAAACCCACGTACAACATCCCACCTGAGTAACCTGGAAGAGGTCTAAACTTTTCTAAAATATTTGTATTCCAGTTAGAGGAAGTCACATTATGGTCATGGTGTTCCAGTAATCGATTAAACAGCATTTCTAGAATTTATTTAAATGGATTGACATTGCTGTAGCCCAGGAAAGAGAGAAGAGATGCTCCTGGGCAGAAAACAGAACTGCATCTAGGTATGGGAGACACCACCTTTCCCAATAAAGCAAGGCAGACAAAGAAAACAGAAGTGTACATATAAAAGGTACAGAAACTGGAAAACTTCTCTAGACAGCTACATGTGTCAAGAGCAGAAAACCATACCCAGAAGGCATTGTTCAGAGAGATGGTGCTATTGTGGATGATACACTGGAGTAGAAAACTATAATCTAAAATAAACTTCCCAACTGAAACTGGATATGTCACTTACTGGCCTTATTTACACAACTGCAGAATCCACATAAAACATTTACCCTGAGAAAGTATTGCAGGTCTGTTTGCTGTGCTGGTTTATTTCTGCAGTAACTCACTGCAAAACATTTTGAATACTGAAATGAGAGTGACTTGAACAGTGAAACCACCACTTGAGTCTCCCATAACCTAAGCCTGAAATTCAATAGCAGAAGCAGGATCTGAGTTTTCAGTCAAAAAAGGAAAGAAACTACAATGATAATGAAGCAAGACTGTCTGGCTTCTGCTTCCTCATTTCATAATGCCATACTTAATGGCAAAGATACCCATTCCAAAAGCAACTTGACACAAAACCTTTTACCAGTGTTTATAAAGATACCTCCACAATCTACATTGCTACAGAAATCTAAATCCTTAAAAGCCTTTTTGAAGTTACTGTGCTATCACAAGCTTATTTCACTTCAGGTGCCTCACTGGGTCAGCTGCAGCAGTTCAGGGATGCTGACACTTCAATACTTCACTGTTTCTCTCCATCAGCCAGATAAAATCCGAGTTTTATAGTTTACTGCAAAACAACTAAACTAACTGTGACTAGGCACAGGTGGGATACACAATGCAGCTCTTTACTGTAAAGCTTGGATCTGCAGTCATTCATTTTCCAGTCTTACAAGAAACAGAAAAAAATAGTTGTGAAAACTCAAAAAGGGAGCCTGAAGAAGTACAGCAGAACAACCCAACAGTTTTTCCTTTCTAGGGCAGAAACTTTATTACTAAAAGTAAAACTCTGCCAGAGAGCATTCTTCCTTTTTCTAAGGGCTCAAATAAAGGAATACAGCACAACTGAATAGATTTGACTATTCATTTCCCAGACTATATTTACTCTGAGACAAAATCTGTTTTGGGCTGAGCCAGAATTGACCACATCACATTGTAACAAGTTCTGCCAAAGTTTGAAAACTTATTACTTTTGATAGAAACAGAGTAAAACCAATGACCACACAATCCCTCTCCACACTTCAGCAGTTACTTGAGGCAAAAGATACTCCAGGGCCAGAAAGATATGATGTGTTTTTCCTTAAAAGGACTAGTCTGGGAAACTTGGCTTCAGAACAAGACAGACCCCTCAGATACTGCATTCTTCATTAATCTTGTCATTTGAAGGCCCAGTATTCCTTGCTTTTGAATAGAGGGAAAAGAAGAAACCAATGGAATGACTTGGAGATGAATCTTCACAGGACAATAGAGACAAGTGATAGAGAATTGTCTCCAGTCACTCTCAGTCCTTTAGAACAGCTCCACCGACTTCTCAAGAATTTCCCCTATGCTCCAGCTGTAGTATGCAAGCAAGGATATCACACAGCTTGTTTAAAACACAAAGTTTGCAAAACAAGATCAACACACCTTCTGCTCCACAGAAACCTCAGGACAACTTCACTCTAAGGCAGAGAGGTGAAACAACGTGACAGCACTGCCAACAGGGACAGCCCGCGGTGGCCACAGGACAGGGCAAGCTGGCGTGCTCACTTGTCCATCCCCAAATAGTAAAACCTTATCAGGGAGATGTTAAGTATGCCAGAGGAAAACCTGACCGATCACTCCTATCTTGTGTGACTGGAGCCTCTGGGAGATGAAGTTAACCTGAAGCAAATGTCACTGCTGGCATTTCATCAATCTCACCCAGACTGCAGGGGCTCAGGAGGAAAAGCAAGACGTGCTTTAAGAGCCTTTTCAGAAAGAGGACAGACACTCTTAGTGCACATGTTTTGAGCCCTTCTCCAAGTTTTTTTTTTCAGCCACACTGGATTAATTGCTTATTTTCTGTGCACCTCATTTTTTCACCTGCTGGGGAAGTAGCTAATACTCTGTGGGTAATTAATGCTTAAGTAATTGAGATAGCTGTGTGGCATACAGGGATGCTGACCTTAAGAAACTACTACACTACAGGCATCTTGCAACAAAACAACTCATGGTGTAGACAGAAGCAGCCAAGTTTAATGACTTGTCAGCACCTTTTACATGGCCTCTTCTCAAAGAGGTGCCACGTTCACATATTCCTGTTCCACAACAGATCTTAGTTGCTGTAACAAATGCATAAAATCACTGCAAGTAAAATTGCAGTAGACAATATTACACAAAGAACAAGTCCAAGGAAGCCTTATAAAGCATGAAAATACATGTTTGATCAGTAGAGAAAGGCTAAATTAATAGCTGCTTCTTATACATGCCAAAGGGCTCCCGACTGAGAGGCAACAATGAAGTTTCAATCCATTATTTGCATTCAAAACCAAAAAAGTTCCATGTGAACAGAAACATGTGTTTCCAGGGATTCCCAAGATGTAAAACATTCTCCTGTAATTGTATATATAAGAGTCAGAGACTGAAACCCATTAGTACATTTCCACTAACAAAGCAGAATAAAACAGAACAGCAAATTAAAACTTCAGATAAATGACGGGCGTCAGTGAACAGCTAAAAATGCTGCTGTGCTGGCACGAAGACAGCAGAGTCGAGAGTAGCCTCCTAAGGAATCAAGAGCAAACTCATTCTTGTTCCTAATGATATTTATTCTTATAAGGCTACACTCTTATGAGTGGAAGTACTTATTTTCCATTGCCTCCTCCATTCAGAACTGGAGTTCCTTGCCTTCCCTTACTGGGGTAGAAGAGGTTTCAGCAATTTTTTCCGACTGCTTTATGGGTCTACAACCACATGAATAAACAAAGTTCTGCACTGCATGTCCATCTTTAAAAAAGAAGCAAAACTAAGACACGCTTTTACCTCAAAATTTAACAGCCACAGCCCACACTCCCACACATCAGGAGGCTGGGCTGATGCTGAGAGTGGGACCTTAAGAGCTCAAGTAGATCTAGGGGAAACAAGTTTGATCATAGTTACCTCTGAGATTTCAAAAGCCTTACACTTACTGCAGCTCTATCTGCATCCCCATTTGCTAATACACAAATATACAGGACTAGGATCCTGAAGGACTTACAGGTACATAAAGTGATTGCGGCTGAGCAGAAACAGCTGTAACAAATCGACAGCAAGGGGAAAACGTTTTGATAAAGTAGTTAAAAGCAGGTTCCTTGTGGATTTTAGATCTACCAATAATAAAAGCTTTTACTACACCATCTAATGTCAGGCTTTTCCAAATTCTCCCTTGCTTCTTCCCTATTGCACAAAACCCAGTTAACATAACCGGCATGGCAGGACAGACGGACACGCCAGGAAAGCCTAGACAACTGCTAACAAACCAGTCTGGCATCCAGGGGTGTAAAACTAGCTTAAAATTATGAAAGAAGGTAAAATTTCAGGGCATTCAAATAGATAATGCAAGGGGGACTAATCCTATTTCCACAGTCAGAAAGAAACCAACCTTTAGCACAGATCCACAGCTTAGCGCACAAACTGTCACGCAGCGCTGTCACACAGAATCTTTTCTCGGGAAGAGACAAAGGCAGGGATGTACCCACCACACCGAGGGATGGATGTACTGGGAGACAGAGACAAAAACAACTGCCCAGGGTCACCCACGAGTCGCTGAGGAGAAAGAGCCAGGGGCACTCGCCTCTGGAGAAGCAGGGCAGAAGGCGAGCAAACAGGGCAATCCCAACATTTACAGCCTTGCTTAGACTTCGGAGCTATCAGGGACTGCAGGAGATAACCTATCCCTTACTTCAACATTATCTAAAGCAAACCCCTTATTTTATTAACCCTTATATTTCTGGTTTGCAGGAATCTTTTAGGAGCTCTTGGCAAAGCATTTAGGTTGCAGAATTCTGGGGACAACATATTACTTTTCATCACTACATTCTCAGGAAGGATGTGCAAGCCAGGTGGGCTGAAACACCAAGTGCACATACACCAGAGGCACTTTAACTCTGGTTGCTTCCAAGCTCAAAGAACCTGAGCCAGTGCTCAGCTGCAGCACAAGAATCAAGCCCAGACCTCCAGTGTGGCATGCAGTGACAGTGCTGCTGCCTCAGCCCAGACACAGGCAGGTGAGAGCTGAATCACCTTTGGGAGATTTTTGGCAAAGAATTACCCCAGGAACAGCCCTGAGACTTACTTCAACAGACTGGGTCAAGAGCAAAGAGAATCTTTTGGTGCAATCTGTCACAACTTCGCACTGCAGACAAGAGAACTTCATGTTCTGTACAGCATCCGCAGACTGAGTCAGTGCCCCCAGCACAAGCTCCTTCCGCCTCCAAATGCTCTTTATACCATCATTAGACTGGAAAGGTGCAAACAGCACAATTTGTGATGCAAAGCCAACAGCTGATTACTGCACGCAAACCATGGTGAACCAGGAGAAAATAGGGGCAAACAATGACAAATTCTTGTCCTTACGGGCAATTACAGAGACTTCAGCCGTATTTAAAAAATAGGCTGATATTATTTTGCCGTCTAAGTTTAAAAACTGTAGTAGATTACAAGAAAACTGCTGTGTTGTCAGGAGTAATTACCCTGTGATGATGTCAACTAGGAAAACATTTTCTCTTGCTGACTGTGTAAATCACTACTGTACTTGGATTCATGGAAAGGAAGTTTTTTTGTAAAGACTACCTGATATCCTGACACCTCCTCAGCACAAGAGTGATGTGCCAAGAGCAGCTCACACAGAGCCTGTATTCACACCAACACCACACAAGGGCAGGGCTGGTGTGTTTGACTCTCCTGGGTTTAATCCAGAACAAGGGCTCCCCTCTAGGAAAAATTTAACAAATTGGGGTAAAAAAAGCAGTTGCATTGAACTGCCTCTCCTGCAGCAGTGGATGCCCAGGCTGTGTCAGCAGCCAGGATCACACAGTTTATACACATGGGAGTGGTACATGCTCAGCGTCCTCAGGGAGAGGCTCTAATGGCATTTGCTCAAAGCCTTTTATTAACCATCCCTTGACAGCTCCGCGTGGCTTTGGCCAGTGCTGGTCTCCTGCTTGCTGTAGGGAGGAGAGACTTAAGAGGCAGCACCATTGGGAACAAGCCTCTGCAATGCTTGGTTTGAGAGTTTAAATTGAAAGCACAAGACAAAAAAAGTAGCTGGTAGAAGCTTTAAATCACCTCTACCAAGCAATACCATTGCTTTATGCACTGGAGTCAGATTATTCTCCTACTACTTGTTTAATACCATTCCTATTAAGTTGAACTGATGGGGTAGCGTGGCCAAAGTCCTAGAAGAAGTTTGTTTCACAAGACTGAGGACTTATTTTTATTACACTTGAGCTCGTTGCTCACTGTAGGAGCAACTCCCACACTGATCTCAGCTGGGTTTTTTGGTTGGGTTTTGTTTCTTTCTCTTGTATCTACAACAATTCCTTTAAAGTGTAGGGCTGCACTGGAGGGAGACAGCCCAACTTCACCTCTGTCCCCATTGTGGGTGAGTTAATTGATCACACACCCACACAAGAGACCAATTCCAGCAGTGTCCAGAAGCATTTTATCAGTCTGCCTTGCCAAAAGTCCCATTCTCAAGTCAAAGGAGGGAATGAAATTCCCTTGCCATAAGGGGATTTTACCACAATTAGCATACAAGAAGAAATCTGATTCCAGCTAAAACACAAGAAAGTAAACCAAAGGTAAATGTTTAATGACAGTTGAGATTTCTGCACTTCTGTACTCCTGAGTCTTCTGAAGGAAAGGAGAGGATGCAGAAAGAAGGATCAGCAGAGCAGTGTAGGACACAGTAGTTTTAAAGTGAAACCATGACTGGAATAGTTCCTAGATATGGTGCACTGAATTCCAGTGGAAGTCTTCAATTTACAAAATGTTACTTTAAGTTCATTGATTTTAATCTCTTCATGCAGCTGTAATCTGTTTATTATGTTAAATCCAGGCCAAATCTCAGTAGTTGACAACTGTTACATCACACCACTACAAATACCTGAATATAAAACATAACCTATTGACACAGGATAAAAGGCCGTGGCTACATTATTATGCATGATACACTCCTAACTTCTACAATTAAAAAACTCCTTACAATGTATTATCAGTTTGGTGAGGGTTTTTTTGTTGGGTTTTGTTTGTTTCTTTCTTTTTTTTTAAACTAATAGCTCAAATATCTTAGTGGAACACACAGTCAACATTTTCAGATTCCACCCCATGAAAAACTCAAATCTGCCTTGAATAAGACATGAAGGGGAGGAAATGTTTGTGTAATTTGCTTCCCATCGAAAAGAAAGCAAGCATAGTCCTCAAAAACTGAACTGAATCAATTCTGGTTACCTTGTGCCTCAATTTTAAGAGCAGTCCTTTCTTTACCGATGCAGAAATAACAAGGTGCAGAAACAATTTTTTCCTTTTAGCTTTCAAATGCCCTCCACTACCACAGTCACTAAATGAGCTGTTTAAACCAAAGGAAATAGGTTGCAGGTGCAGAGTATCATCAAAACTTCATTTATCACTACACTTCAAGTGCTTAGCTAAAGGCTCCCATATCAGAGCTTCTGCTTTACAGCTACTGCAACATAACCACATTCTCTACTTTTCAGTTTTCTGAACATGGAACCTGATATTTTTAAAAGGTTGTCTGGTGAGAGGGGTAGAAACATGCTTGAAAAACTATGAGCACTACAGAAGTAACCATAAAGATTCAAGGCTGTTATTCCTCTTTCATATAACCTGAAGTAAGAAACTCAAGTTATACATCTTATTTTCAGGGGTATTCTAATGCATTAGGAAATATTTATTGCCACTTGATTATCTGAAAGCAGAAATAGGCAAAGGAAACAAGATGAGCATCTAAGACTATTTACAATCTCATAATTTATTCCTGAATGATTCAGCTGTAATGGTATGAAATATTTTGAAGTTTCTTGGCTGCCAGATTTATATACGTTGAGAAAATTTTTTTGAAGTTATTATAATTCTTACTAGAGTCAAAATTAAATCACTACATCTATTAAAATTTATTAGCAATTTTACATGAAGGACTAATACCAGTGTGGAAGCTGCAGCCACTCCAGCTGATTTAGCAGTTTGCTCGTACACAAAGAGCCCAGAGCAGCAGCTGCACCATTCCCTCCTATCCTCATCTCCCAAGTGTTTCAAGCCTGTGCTAGACAAAACCACATCTGGGAGTGAGAGCACTATACAGGTATCCAGCAGAGAGCCAGGCTCCCTCTCCTCTG
The DNA here is from genome assembly GCA_013400175.1 of Phainopepla nitens. Classification (NCBI taxonomy): domain Eukaryota; kingdom Metazoa; phylum Chordata; class Aves; order Passeriformes; family Bombycillidae; genus Phainopepla; species Phainopepla nitens. The sequence goes on from VXBQ01012115.1 coordinate 237,753, forward strand.
AGCAAGTTCAGCTTTACCCAGGAGTGCACAGCAGCCCCAGCAGTTTCTGAAACTGCAATATCCAAATATATTTAATCTGTTTGAGTTCCCGTGCATTTCAGCGACATTATTCTGCAAGTTTTAAAGTGTACCAATTTATTTTTGAACTAGCAATTATCTTTATTTCCTGTACTCCAGTTTCCAGCAGACCAGGGAAAATTTGCTCTTTTTCCTGTGGTCACAACTGCAACCTGTGACCCCCTTTTACTTGATCCTATCAGATGTAAAGAGGCTCCAACAGTGAAAGCCTGGAGCCTTCTGCTTTCATTAATGGGCTGTGTAATACTAAACAGGGCCCATAAGTCGGGAAAACTACGTGACAAGTAGCCCTAATACCAGAAGAAAAAATAATTGTGAATAACCTATTCTGAAAATCAGTAAACAACATGAGATACTCGACTACACATGCCACTCTCAAAACTAAGCAGCTGCTCCAATAGATCAGGATACTCCTGAAGAAAAGGGTTTAATAAAATTGAGAATTAAGTAACAGCTTGTAACAGGAATACTTTTCTTCTCTTGACGCTGAACTAAATACCCCAAATTTTTTGGATACAATGTAAGTTCAACCTGGTTTCCTAAGGACATGCCTGTGTCTCTAGGAGGTAAAGCAGTGCAGCAGTCTCTGCTCAAGAAAGGATCTACGACAGGAGAAACAGCTCAGCATTAGGTTTTCACCACAAGAGACTTTAGAGTATGAGTTACTTGAGATGAAAATATAAAACAAGACACTTTCTGTCACTGCAGTCACTGTGACAAGTAGTGGAATCCTGTTGCACTTCACAGTAAGACAGCTACCCTGATACAGAAACTGCAATTTTCCTTTTTAAGTGAAAGCCATAAGCACACACAAATAAAACAGGGAGGTAATTTTCTAATACCAAGCATGACATGCTAAAAAAAAATTAAAAAAAAAAAAATCATCTAACTTTGCTAGTATGAAAAGTCTGCAGTTAAGCCCAGCATTTGTTCCTTCAGAGAGTGTTTTATGAACTATGTGCTTATCTGATGTACAAGGGTAATTCTGGGTGGATTAAGTGCAAGGGAAAACTGCAGTGACCTACAGGGAGGAAACATCTTCTGGCTCTTGGTGTACAAAGATGCCTGACAACCTAAGTCTGTGCCTTTTTGAAGTACCAATCTCTCCAAGTAATTTGACCTGAATGTAACTAAACCCATTCAGATGACAGCCTCTGGGAAATCACACACCTGTAGTTAGCAAAGTGCTAAGCACACCACCTAGTAGTATATATACACTGTAAAAGTACCTGGCAGTGATGGGGAAGAGACAGTAAAGATTTAATAAAGAGCTTGAGCTTACAGGATGTGGAACTGAACAAGCGTCCCCTGACACTTGCTGACCAAATGACACCACCTTCAGAACTGGACGTAACAGACCTGTGACAAACCTAGGAACTACACATTTCTGCATTAATTCTTGAGCCTTCAAACAGTTTGTGGATGCTTAGAAGAAAGCCTTTCTGAACACTACATCTTTTCTGAACTGAAAAGCAGTGGAAAACTTACTTGTCTGGCCTCTAGAGTTACTATGATAAAAATTACTATTATACTTGTTTGTAGTCCATGTACTACAATAATTTTTAACAGTTTTCTCAGTACTGGGGAAAAACAGTTAAAGTCAGGGCACGTTTGACTCTGGTTACCTGTGGAGTTAATTGCCAAAGACTAATTCCAGAGCTCTGCTGAGATTAAAATGTTAATGCACACAAAAAGACAATATAAAAATTTGTCTTAGAAAAAGAAATCACACACAAATTCCCTTCGGAATTCAAGTTTTCTTACTCTGGATTAGAATCTGAGCATGAGACTCCTGTGCTAGGGTGAATGGATAGGGTATTTACAAAAAGAGAGAAAAACACAAAAACTTAAATTAAAACCAAACTAATTCTGCCCTTAATAAATGAGGCTCACATCTGTTTTGAGCACTGTTTTACGTTATTGTGAAATACAGCTACAGGGGACTTATTTCACAAAACAATGCTTCACAGCTTCATTCCCTACAAAGGAAACCATTTAAAAATACACCCTAACTTCAGCACACAAAGACTTAGCAAAGCTCCTGATCCCTCAGAAACGTGGCCGTGGTGTCAGCACGGTTCCTCATTCTCACCAAGCACACTGAGCAGTGATGGGCACGGCCCAAGCACAATCAGCTCCTGGGAGATGCAGTGCCCCTGCTGAACTCGCTATCCCTGCTGTCAGCACCCGTGTCCCAGCTTGCTGAAGTGCACGCAGACCAGATTCAGCTGGTGTGCAAACACAACACTGGCAGCTTTGAACAAAAATCTATCAGATTCCTGCAAGAGGCAAATATTGCCCTGGATGAGTGTTGCAGGAGAGGCCCACTCATGAATACAGGGAAGGAGAATTTAAACTCAGGCTATGGTTCAAATGTAAATTCATGTTTTGCTGTGCACAGACAAGCTCATGTTTTGACAGTGATGCAGAGCAAAACCATAAACTGACGACCATGCATCAGTGGACAGAAGTCACAACAGGGCAGGAGAGGAAAAGAGGGGAAAATGTGTTAGACAGAAAGCAGTGCTTCCAGAACAACAGCTTCACACCTTCACTCATGAAACAAGAAAATGATGCACTCGCCAATTCAAATGCTTCTGCCTTTTGCCCAGGATTCAATTTAAGAATTAAATTACTGGGATAGCCATCTTATTGCCAGCCGCAGTCTCCATCTACTGCAAGACAAGCTACAGACCGGGGCAAATAAAACTACACCGTGCTGGGCTCTCCCAAGACCTCATGCTGACAACAAAAGCTGCCAAGCACAGAGCATCAAGGGCCAAACTGTACTTTTTATATCTATACGATTACAACAGCCTAAAACCCAGAAAGCAGCTTCCTTTAAACACAGGTGATGCTGAATAAGCCCACCTGATGATAAAAGAAAGATACTGTTTATGACAGCTACCAAAATCCAGAGAGCAGCGTATTTTAAATTAGAAGACTATCTACTCATAAAAAACAGGTACTTCAAGGACAGCCTGCTTATGCTCCATAATGAAGTGCAGGTGACATACACAGCTATGATAACATGACTCAGACAAGATGACGGCTCCTCTGACAGTTTCCAGGTTTTGGAGTAGGAAGAAGGCAGGAGGATAGGAGATTGCAGAAGTGTAAAAGGCTCTTGAAAAATGCAAATGTTCTCCACATTCACGTCCAAAGGTATCTTGGACAGCTGGAGAGATGTCCCATCTGACAGAGCAACACAAAGTAACCCAAACACCTACACACTTCTAGGATGACAACTTGTGAGTATCAGAGTTAACAGCACTGACATTCAGACTCTGATTTGTGCCAGTGCTTGCTTACTGCAAAGATGGATGGAGATGACACCTACAGAGGGATTGGGCAACACTGCAGAAGTCAATCAGGGTCACTGTTGTTACGAGTTATCTCTCTCATCTTGCACTGCATTTCTGTCCACATGAACCTACTGCCCCTGGGTGTCTGGCCATTCACAATGCACACAGGAACACAACCTGCACCTTGGTTTTTCTACTGCACAAAGCACTCAAAGACTTTTGCCCGGTATCCCTGAGGTGCCCTGTAAACCACACAGCAAGAATCTCCTCCTGAGCCAGAACCCATGCTAAAGCCCAAGTGTTGAGGGGAAACACCAGCAAGGAAAGCTAACTCTGATCCACACATCAAAGGGTTTGCTGTGCACAAGCAGCATTACCACAGATACAGCACATTTTAGCAGCCTCAGTGACATTCCCGGTCCTCAAAAGAAAAGCAGGCAGCCTTTTATTCCCCATCTGGTGGTCATTAACTCTAGAGAACAAACCTCAGAGTACGTCACTAGCTCTACTTCATGCCTCCATTTTGTACATGCTGCTTGTGTTGCAATGAATCATCCCCTTCACACGGATCTCCAAAGAGCTCCAGCTTCCCGCTTCCCAAAAGGCTGGATTAAACTGGAGAGTGCTCGTCTAACTTGCAAGGTGCCTTCCTAAGGCAAGTTTAAACCAGTACCTGCCTATCCCAGCTATTTTATCTTTCCAAAAACTGATCTTACTCACACACTCACCAGCATTCACAAACTGGGAGAAGACATAATTTGCTCTTCCTATTGCTCCAGGCCCAGTTAGGAGACACTCATAGCAAGGTGGCCTGTATGGTGTAAGAGACTGACGTACCTGAACCAGAACCCTGCACACAAACCAGGAAAACACTGCCTCTCTCTCTTGCAAATCCAGTGATTTCACTAACTGCAGAACCCTCCACACAACATTTCTAATTTGTATTGTATCATAACTATTTCTAAAATAACAGAGTACCAGAGGAAAAAATGCCCAACTTAGCTCCTGAGATGAGAACTGCATATCACAATATGCTAAAACTGCAGAAGCTCCTTTTTTCCCCCTTTGTGCTGCCCTTTGATAAGCACCTCAGTCTTAAGCTGGAGAAGGAATTAAAAGTCAGAAGCAAGTGTCCAAGATGGAACTCAATCCCAGTCCTAGCCAGACAGCTTTTCATCTATTTCTGTGCTGGAAAAAATCACTCCCACTACGTTCTGGTTTCTCCAGCTCTGAGAAGAGCTCCCTCTTTCCCCACTGTGTTGCCTATTTAAACAATATGGCCTTAGGACAAGATAATGTACAGCACAAAGGACCTTAAACCCAGACACAGCATGTATGAGTAACAAAATGTCCCTTCCCAGTGCTTCCTACCTTCAGCTTCAAAAGCATCTCTCTTCACATTCAACCCTTCACCCTCATGTCCTGAGCAGAGCACCAAGACTCTAGTCAAGCTGAGAGCTGGCAAGGCAGCACTGCACCAAACCAGAAGCTGGAAGAAGAATTGCCAGCTTATGAGCTACTAATCTCCCTAAGGACAGCACAAACTCCATCCACTTGCATCTGCTGCAGAGCAGATGAAGGAAGACAGCCTTCCCACCTGGTTATCAGGTCTCCACAGAGACAGTTTGCAACAGGGTGTCTGTCTCCTACCATCACCTGTACTCTTCTCCTCCTAAAACTCTGCTTACAGACCACAAAAACACCAAGTTGTGCTTAAACTCTAACGCCAGAAATCTCTGCCTTTAAGTTAGAAGATCACCACGTTTCTCAACTCTACTTCCAGCTACTGAAAAATCTGCAACAGACACTATAGTTCAAAGAGTGAAAAAACACTGAAGCATCTTCTCTCCTGAAAGATCTTTATAAGACACCTCTGCAAAACAAGAAAGTGCAACCTCGGAGGAAGAGGAGCAGCTGTTTTGACAAGTCTGGCCCTTGTTCAAATACCAGGATAAGCCTTGAGTAGTAAAATATTGCCATCAATAAAAAGTTCAACTAAAGTACATTGCCCTGGCCCTAAAGTAGAGGTCATCTGTTCCATGTTACATACACAGGAAAAGCTGCTGCAATGTTGTTCAATTGAAAATGTGTACAGAAGTGACAAATGAAAGAAAAAATGTTCTGGATAACACTCTACAAGTTCATGCTCTCATGTGTCAGAAGCTGTGTTAGGCAACAGAGCAAAGTATGTGACAAATGCCAGGAAAAAATTAAAAAGCTATCTGCACTTGAGGATTGCTCCATCCCTAGGAATTATTTTCTTGACTTTTTAACTATGAAGCCATGTCTCCGGCCAATGTCTAAAAAAATTCTTCTTAAAAATTCTTAAATTATTCCCTTTAGACACTGCCACACATCTAGCTGCACTACACTGACAAGACATTTGGATGGAAACAAGACAACTTCCAATTTCCTGTTGCATACACTGAGTAGTAGACTGAGCCAAACACTTCAGAAATTCCAAAGCATTTGGTAAAACTGATTTCAGGGCAGGGATTTAGACAGAAAAGCTGTATGCAGTTCATGCATGCTCAACACTAGATCCCATATTTCATTTCTTCTTATCATTTATTCTTAAACACAGCAAAATACTCAACTACTGAGGTCTTGAATGTTTGCTGCAAAAATTAGTAACATTATGCAAATCAACGACTGTGATTACAAAATGAGCAATAAGGAATGAAAAACCACCAGGGTCTTATTTTTAGAAAACCATTGAAAAACAGCATTATGGAAGAAAAATGGACATCTTGAAGAACCAGAACTACGCCTTTATTGAGAATATAAGAGTATTTCTCCCCCAAATAAAGCTGCACTATGTGCTGAATGCCGTGTGTGTGAAAGAGTGTCAGCTGTACACTGCAGCTGATGAGACCAAGCAGGCACTTAGCTAGTTGTCCAAACAACTAAAACATCAGTGTGTTATCAACATTACTCTCATACTAAATCCGAAAGCACAGCACTGTAACAGCTACTACGAAGAAACTTAACTCTATCCTGCACAGAACCAGGACGCAAGCACATCCCCACCACGGAACATGTGTTTAATGGACACAGCCAAAGACAAGTTACATAGACTGATCAAAATATTTTAGTGAAGCTACAAGTACACTCCAAGCTTTCCTGAGGCAGAAATCAATCTCACTCCAGTGATGGAAAGATACAGGCAGCTGCAGAATTACTCTGCTGCAAAGCTGAATTCCATTAATGTCCATGTGTCTGTAACACATCTACTCTGGGCAGAATTATGAAGGAAAACCTCCATCTCTTGGTGGGCACCATGAGGCTCAGCATTCTGCAATACTGATAGAGAAGGAAGCCATTGTCTTGCTAACACTCCCTAAAAAGCTCCTTCTCTGACGAAGGTATAAGATAAAAATACATAAAGGGACACCCACACAGCTCACAACTGCACAAAGCATATGGCAAGCTTGTGAACATGAACAAATACACTCACGTCAAAAATATCGATAAGGAATCCAAAAACATCTACTGATCGAAGCTCTGTGGGAAGCAACTTTTGTCTCTTTTGAGACTGACAGGAGCCTCCAATTAAAACCATCTCCCAGTGGTGTGATGCTGTCCCTCTTTACCCTGCCATCATCCCAATTTCAGAAATCAACACCTTCAAACTTAGAAAGGGATTTAAGCACTCCAGGTGGAGATGCAGGGTGTTTTTCTTGAGGAGACACTGTCTGCTGAGGCTGAGTGACAAGCACCTACACTAACTTTCCTGCTGTGCCTCCAGTGAGCTGGCACTGCCCCCATCCCATCAAGATAAGCATTTCAGACATTTTCCAGCCCCCAAAGCCTCCCAAGACAGGAGTAAGGCATGCTCACTGCAGGCCATCCTTGGGACTCCTTCCTACTGGGAAGGGGCAGATCCCAAACCCAGAGCAGCTGCCAGTGCAGTCATTGCTCCAAACCAAACTGCTGCAACCACCTTCGAGAGAAGCTGCTGGGATTCAAGCAACAGCCATGAAACAAGGAGAACTTCCCCAGGATGAAGCAGCAGTAGAGTATTTTATTCTAGAGAAACAGGCCCTGAGATGATGGAAAACATCACCAAAACTGCGACAACCCTAGAAAATTTGTGAGGCAATTCTTACTTGAACTGCTGTCCCTCTCCAACTCATCTTCTGTCATCACAGAACTCCATCTCTATCATTAGTATTAATAGGGAACTAATTGCCAAGGTCACCCACATCTCCAAAAGCATCAAGTCTGATCTCCAACAGTTGTGCTGGAGGATCTCCCAAATTATTCTGTGTTGCAAGGGCTAGTACAAAACTGTATTTCCTGCCACTGCTCCTGCTGACACAGACAGGGATTTAAAAAAAATTCCTAATTTTATCTTTAAAAAGTCTGAGAATCACTGATACTAAGGACATATTACGAAAGAACAAATTTCAGGAAGACTGACTACTGCTTCACATTCTCCACTTTCATTCTCAGCTCTGGAGCTCTCACTTGTTCATCAGCTGAGCAACTACAGAAGTCAAACTTAGAAACCAAATTTCCACTTGAAAACATGCAGGTATGCTCGTATTTCTGAAGCCAAAACCAATTTTTTAATCCTCCTTATACCATGCAGGTCACAAGAATCCAAAATTAAACTTCCCTCTTTCTTTTCACATCACCTTCCAAATGCCCTAACTCTCGCTGTGACACCACAAGATACTACTGCAGTTGACTGAGATCATTAGTTTAAAAAGCAAGCATTCAAGATGAAAATATTTCCAACTATAAACCTCATTAAATCCACTGGAACTATTTAGCATTTATGTCAGCCAGGACATTTTGAACAAACGCTGTGCTAAAAATACTGTAGTCTCATACAAACCACTACTACAACGTGTTCAGCTGAGCTAGGAAATAGCAGGAGCCTGCAGCAGAAAAGGCTCTCTCTGCTCTGCCTGGAACAGCACTTCCACGTGTAGTAATTCCAGTGTTCAACCAGTGATGGACAGTGGAAGCCACTGGAGCACACAGAGGAACTCCTTGTAGCAGGAAGCTACTGGCAGAGTAAGGACAGCAGTAACTGGGAATGCTGTTTAAAAAGAGTAATCCTACTGCAGCTATGAACTGGGTTTGAAATTTATTTTCCACTGTTTTTTTCAGAAGAGCAGAACAGCAGCAAACCCACTGCTGAAGCAACAGCAAGGACATTCCCTTCTCCCTTACCAGGAGGAACCACTCTGAAATCTAAAGAGGATCCACATTTAAAAGCTGACAGTGCTGAACAGCTCAGAACAGAGAGTCCTGCAGGGAGAAGGTACAGGCAGATGTGTCATATGCTCTGTCAAAAGGGACAGTCCCTTTTGGGGAATAAACACTGATTTCTACATCAGAATATCTTCTCTCAGATTTGGAAAGCTAAAACACAGACCTTCAAAAACCCAGGCAGAAGCAGAATACATGACACTAAATAGATTTTACTCCCATGTTTCAGAGCGTGAGGTTTTCTATAAAGTGAGGAGCTGTATCTATAGCCAAAACAACAATTAAATTTAGTAAGCCAATAAATATTTGTGAATGACTACATGTCCTACAAGGATATGAGAAACTGTATCAGCACAACCAGCTCAAGCAGACATGAAAGAGAAACTGTCCCATCTTGAAAAGCCATAGGGAAGAAAATCTGCACTGATTTCCTAGGTTAAATTGTATTTCTCTTAATTAGTCATTGTGACATTAAAGCCCATCCCTGCAGTCTAGTAACAAAAATGCAGATACACTGTCAGTGCTCCACTGATTTTAGCAGATCTACAGCAATTTACAACACCAGAGCCAGACCTAGAGCCTCCTTCTAACAGGGCAGTGGCTTGTGCTCTTTCAGCAGGTATTACTTTAACAGGAATCCAGTGAAATCATTAACAGAGGAATTTGAGTCAATGAGATGTTAAGTACTTGTTATAATTACATATTATTGCAGTTTCTGCTGACAGTGCAGCTCAGGAGGTTGGAATTCAATGAACTATCTAACGAATATCTGAAGTCACAGCTGTAAACGAAATTAAATCTGATTTGTGCTTGATCACATCTATCAGCTGTGTGTCTAATTTACATGAAGCCATGTAAAAAAAGGCATTTTTACACAGGTCCTCTGGTTCAAAATTTTTCATGTTTTACAAGGTAAACAAAGAAGCCCTGATAGCACATTATTGACAGAGAGTGCTTAACGCTGGAGTAAAAGGAAAAACGTCTCAAGAAAACCTGCTAGGAGGAAGAAACACATGGGCCATTAACTCCCAAAACACATCTTCCAGCACATTTAAGTAATTCTGCTGAGTTTTAACAAAAACACAAGTCGGCTGCAGCTCCCAGAACCGCACTCAACTCCCCACTCCCACCAGACACCCATTAAGTTTTAACCTAAATGCTGAATGTGTCAGAACAATTAACACAACAGATCTCAAGGTCTTTAGCAAAGCCCTTCTGAGGCTTCTGCTGGGGAAAATAGATGCAACCAACTTATGTAGCACATGATAGTGAAGAGCAGCTTACCAACAATATGTTTATTTACATTTCTGAGAAGCGTCATGAATCACTTTACATGAATTTACTTCAGAGTACTCTCACCTATCACAATCTGAAGATCCCCATAGTGAAGCTACACTGTCACATCCTAACAAGCCCTGCGAGAGATTGCTGTGAACATATTGAAAATCAATGCAAAAACAAAATTAAGAAATTTTGCAGAGATTGGCGTCTTACGTAAAATACTTCTGAAATAAAAAAAAAAAAAAATTAAGTGGTTGCAGACTTCAAACTACCCAAGTATTGTTCTGAGGCTGTGGGCAGCACTTCCCACAATGCAGGCTCACCACCAGCATTGCAGTCTGGAGCGAAGGCAGGGAGCCATGCAAGGAAGGAACAAGCTACATTCTTGTGGACTCTCATCTCCATGTATCACAGAAAAGGCAAAGGAAATTTTCAGCAGAGATATCAATCTGCACCTAAATACCATTAACTACCTTTTGTACTTTGGGTCTCTTGCCAAACGTTTGACATTTAAAGCATTCGTGAGACGTGTTCCCAGGGAACTTAAGACAGATTTTCCCTGACATGTCACACACACACAGAGCACAGGCAGTGCCTTCACGCTTCCTAAATCCGTGCAGTTTGTTTAGCACAGTGGCTCTAACAGCAGTGCTAAGGTACACACAGCCCTGTGCCAGAAGTGGCCCTGCTCTCCTTCAAAAAACTCTCACCCATCCAGAAGGCGCCAGCAAAGGCAGCAGCAAGGAAGCACAAATCTGGTCTCCAACAGACTGTTTCACAACCACTGAGAAATCCTAAAGATCTCTGCTATGTTGCTCTACAGTTTGTTAGCATTTAAATCACCCACACCTCTTATTGCGCAGCTCTGTCATACATGAAACATGAATTTAATGCAAAACACAAAACGTGCTGAAATTCCTTAACTTGTAAGGCATTTGGTTCAGCACTCCTGTTATGTAAATTGAATTTCCCTCTTGCTCATTCCTTCCTGCTGTCAGCCTGATAAATACACAGATGCCCCACGAGTGCTTGGGCCAACATAAAAACCTGCCAGTTCCTGATAAGATGCTGCAGCAGTAAGGGCTTCAGTTTTTTTCCCCCAAAAAATACTCACTGTTAAAGCAAGCCCCTCCTTCAAACATGTTTGAATTCCAGAAGCCACCTCTGTGACGCTGGACAAATTCACACTTGACTCCTGTAAATGCACTGTAATGGTTACTCCAGTGATACCTGACCTCAAATTGCATCTTAACATTACTGGCCAAATCAACTGGAAGCATAAAGCACTGCTTAGGGTGATGTCCTCAGTCCCCACACTGAGCAGTTCTGGATTTTACACAAGTTTGATCACAGGCTGCTGAGCAGCCAAGGCACTAATAGCAGTTAGTGGAATTTAGTAGTTTTGGAATGCAATTTGATTATTTTGCAAACAAAAGTAATTTTTATCTACTGCACTCTGCAAACACAATGGGAGAGCTGAAAGTCAAGATAAATTGCTTTTAGTCTCAACATTGCCCTCAGTAGTAAGAGGTTGTTACATCCAACCTGAATAACAAAGCTCTTAAAGGCAAAACTCAACAGAATCCGAATCTCTGGAGGTGGGGACATTTTCAGCATCCAAGCTGTATCTGGAAACAACAGTTTTGGACTCCATTTCCCTTCTGAATGCTGAAGACTGCAAGGATGTTACTTGCAGAAAAGGCTGACTGTTCCAGCACAATACTGCTCCCAGCATGGTCTACAAACAGGCACTGCTAGCACTGAACATGAAAATTCTTTGCAATGGGTACAGATACTAAAAATACAGCTAAGGTGAAAAAAATACCCACTACAGCCAAACAGCAGGGAAAACCTGGATATTGAAACGGAATGCAATTACTCAAGTTGGAATTTGCCCAGGACACTCTTGCTTTGAGTGATCTGGCTATTTAATGACAAGAAATAGCCAGGAACACACATTTACTGCTGGCACCCCCTCCTGTAGCCAGCACTCCCCTGCTATCAATGAAACGGGTGTGTAACCAGACCCAGGCTCCCAGCTACAACCAGGCTGCGCCATGGTGACCTGCAAGGGGCAGATCCACCCAACCTACTGCAGCTGCAACAACTTGTGTGACCACAACTCGAGCTAGTGTGTCCACTGACCCAGATAGCAACACTAATAACAACAGGAAGAAGCTTCAAAGTGCTTAAGCTGCCCTATTAGTGATACACTAGCCAAAAGTCACCCAAAACATTCTTTATTAAGAAAAATGTTTACTGCTGCTACACTCAACATTTAGGATGAGTCAGTACCAGCCCCCAGAAAAACTTCCCTTCCCCCAAATGTGAAGTACAGGAGACCTAAAAGGAGAGTTTGGCTCTACTAAAAGGAGAGTTTAGCGCTGCCTGACAATAATCAAAGTACAAACCAATTCTAAACATCTGGGGGGGTGGGGAGGGAAACAGCACTTGGGATTCCTACCACTCACTCCTAATCTTTGCAACAAAATAGGATCAAAACAAGAAAATAAGAGCGCGAGCCTCAGTGCTGTGCCTGAAGGAGAGCCGCTGTTCTCGGATCTGCGCGTGAGGATTCCCGACGCGCGAGTGCAAAGGGCTCCTGTGCACAGGAAACAAGGCCCAGAGCAAGCAGAGGCGACAGGTTTTCAGGGAGATCAGGGGTGGCCACAGGGTCAGAGAGTGCAGTGGCTATTCAGCATTATTCCCTCAGCAAGACTAACAGGGTTACACGTACCTTCCAGTGCTGAAAAGGGTTTGGGGTTTAGGGGCCTCTGATCAACGACAATGGTGTTACATGACTGCCACAAAGAATTACAATAGGAGGGAAAGGGTGCTGATGCCTACACTGGTATGGGTTTGTTGGGTGTGCTTGATTCACCAGGAATTCAGTTTTTCCATCAAGGTGTCTTACTTTGAATTTCTGCATCGAATTCCTACAACACATGGTAGAAATAAAAACCACAGGAGTTTTAAGAGCTGTATGACTAAAACTCTTAGAAGAATAAAACAGCACATGGTCACAATAGAGGAGAAAAATCCCTCTGAAAGGTTCACTGGAAGATGGAGTCGAAAGGTCAAATATACATCACTTCCTCTATGTACAACAGTACTAAATAACTAAAGCTTACCAGGGAGTATTTTTCCCTAAATAAAGATGATCTTTAGATGAAGCAAGTATTTTCCAGCATAAGAAGGCTACAAGCATTCCTACATAAGCTTATATTTAAATTGCTTCAAGAGTTACACCCGTACTTGGGAAATCCATTGCACCCTTTTTTCCTGATAAGAATTGTTCATAGAGCCCCACTAAAAATTCAGAATGGAAATGAAGAGTTCAAAACCTGCATATTTGATACTGTCTGCTCCTGCTGCAAACACACAATCACATTCCAATGAACTGACAGAAAGAAAGGTGCTCGCAAGCGTAGATCTGTAAATATTTACACGCAGTAGCCTACAAAGCAACCAGGCACGTGGACATCATCCAGAAAAGCATTCTAAAAATTAGTGTAACTATAAGTCAAGCAGATATTTCCAGCCACCTTTTTTGTCCTCTACCACCTCAGCAGTCAGGGGACAGCTCAGAGCTCCTCACACATCCCAAACAGTGACAGTAACACACACACAAAAGTCGGCTGTATGTCCTCAACTCCCCTTCACCCTGCTTAAGCCTTTCAGTTTGACACCTATCAAACGGAGCAGGCTTGCAATTAGCTTGCTTCCTATAAAAATGAATAAATTATCAGGAAAAGTTAGCAGTCATTAGGCTGATTAGAAAATATAATATTGTATATCTCTGCATATATAAGAATATAAATATATATAGACAGATATGCATGTAAATTCATATATAAATATACACATAAACAAAAAAATATTATATAGGTACATATATATATATTAAATTACAGGACTCCTGTAAACGTTTCTGAACAAAATGAAGTTAGCTTGCAAAGTC
>VXBQ01012116.1:0-19728 GCA_013400175.1 Phainopepla nitens
TTCTTAAATATGTCACCACAGAGACCTTACCAACCTCTCTAACTGCATCAGCAGCACATCCATATCCAGAGCCATCAGAGATTGGCTCTGTCGGAAGCTTCTGTGGAAGCTTCCAGAAGCTTCTCACAGAAGCTACCCCTGTGGGCCCCCCCCACTATCAAAAATAAGGCTGTGTCAAATCAACACAATGGATCATATCAAGGGGTTCCACCAGGAAAAAAAAATGTGTTTTTTCCAATTCAGAAGTTAACAACTGGCCAAATAAAAAGGAGAGAGGAAAGAAAATTAAATCTGCTTATTTAAAAAAAATTTATAACATGTCTTCAAGAATCCATCTAGCATACCAGACAGATCCATAGCTGGGATAGCTGCAGTAGATTTTCTGAAGATAATTTTACCTACACTCAGGTAACCTCAGAGAATAAAGTACTTTTTCTTCAAAAAGAAAACAAAACCAAAAGATGTCTTCAGAGCACAAAGGTTTCTTGTATTTCAGAGACTAAAGTCACAGCAGGTCAATGAGAAGAAAAACAAAACCAGAAATACTCATTTTTCCTTGTACTGGATACCTAAACCCCTGTGGTGAGGCCTCTTGAGCTAGGAAAGCAGAAAGTCTCTTTGGCTGTAAGTATTAAATCATAGAATCCTTATGGTTGGAAAAGACCTTCCAGACCATTTAAAATAAATAAAGTTACGTGACCATCCTTTATTGATCATTGGCAATATCTGCTCCAGTGCTTGTGCACGAGGATTACAGCACTGTTTCTAATTTTTCCTTGGAAAGCAGCTCTTCCCCACAGTGTTTGCAATAGTTCAGACACTTTTAATCCTGGGGAGACGCCACTGCTAAGTCCGTGGTGCTCCTGCCCTGCACGGGCTCCGTTCCCACCCCATTCTGTGCTCCAAGGGACTCCCCACATGTGTGCACAGCTGCGGGGGCTCAGGACAGTGGGAAAATCACTCTGGTGTTTTGAGGAGCAGGGAGGAAGGAGGGAGGTTTGGTGGCTTTTCTCCCAGCCCCCCGCAGTCTGACACCAAGCCTTGTTTTCCTGCTGTCTGGAGACCAGGGTGGGAGTGCCAGGCGGGGTTGTGATTTTGCCTAGCAATTATCTCCCATCTTTTGGTAACATGCTCTATCCTCCTCCTTCACAGACAAGAGCTGTCCTGACACAGATGTTCTCTGAAGTGGCTCTGGAGCTTCTCTCCACTTCAGCTGGGGGTTTCTGCTGTTTTTCTTTAAATATTTATATTGGAGCAACCCACTGAAATATACAAATGTATACACAAAGAAGCCCAAAGCAGGAGGAGACAACCAGTCCTACTCCATCTCCTTGTTTTCTTGCTGCAGCAGAGAGAAGCCAAAATACATGTCTGGAAGGGGTCAACACTTAAACCACTGAAACATGGGAATGAGGTTTTTCCATTACTAGATAGAGCCTTATCTACCACTTTGGAAAAGACTCTCAAACCTTACCAGTGAGAGATTAGGAGAAAGTCAGCAAAAATGAGAAAATGTCTCCTTCCAACAGCTCCTGCTTCACCTATTTCAGTTTATGAAAATACACCACCAGCCCTAAAGGCAGGAAAAATATAGGAGAAGATAACGGCCACAACCTTCGGTAACAGCTGTGGGATGTATTTAACTTGGAGAGGAGTTACGACATTAAGGAAGCTTTAAGCCATCTTTGTGGTCCCCTAAGCCCAGGCCAGATGTGTCTGCTCAGCCATGGAACATAAATTACAGCATCCTGCTGGAACTTAAGCCAGTTATCCATCACCCCAGGGGCTCCTGAAAGCATGTGAGCAGCAAGTGCTTCTTGCAGGATCGCTCTCCACCTGTTGCCAAGGATGGAAAGGAGGAAAAAGATTATGCCTTTTTAAAGTGTTTAGTCTATTTTCAATTGCTTGTAAAACTCTGATTCTTTATTACACCTGGAAAGAGCAAGATATATTCATTTCACCTTAAGCCTTCACTTCCCTCATCCTCCTTCCTTGCATCATCCACACAGTGTTTCCTCATCACCTGCCTGTCTCTGCTACTTAAAAGTGCCATTACTTGTAGAGGGCTACATCTCTGCAGAACAGTTTATTTGAGATAAAAATGAACTCTGTGCCATAAAAACCAAACATGCACACATACAGTTTTCTCTCTCTCTGCAGTTCTTCCAGTAAATCATTTGCTAGCCCAGCACACCCAGTCCAAGGTGGTGCTGACACTGCTGTGCAGGCTCTTCAGAAGTCCTGTGACTGCAACTATGAAAACAGCTGAAATCTCACTCGCCTCTTTCCTCTTGCTCCTGTTACAAGGGCAATAGAGGACAAGTGTGACACTAACCCCACACACACCTCCGTGGATTTCTCCACTAGAAACAGCCACATAGCTGTATAATGTTACATGGAATCCCAGAATGGTTTGGGTTAGAAGGCACCACAGAGCTGACGTTGTTTCAGCCCCTTGAATGGGCAGAGACACCTTCCACTAGCCCAGGTTGCTCCAAGCCCCATCCAACCTGGCCTTGGACATTTCCAGTGATCCGGGGGCAGCCACAGCCTCTCTGGGCACCCCATGCCAGGGCCTCCCCACTCTGATACTCAGCTGCTTCTTCACACACAAAGATTCACGTGAGTGTCCTGGTAAGGCTTGCCTGGATGGATTTATTTCAGTCAGGACACCCTGGAATTCAGCTGCACTTCATGAATCACTGCTGACAATGAGAGATGGTGATGTGATGCATCGAGCACGCTCCTCTCTCAACCGACGGCTGATGACGGTGAACTTTTAATTCCCCCCCTGGATTACATGGCCTGGGATTTCTCAGAGGAGGCTAAGGGGGTTAGGTGTGAGACCAGGGGGCACTCAGCTCTAATATTACACACACATCCTATATACTCTGGTATGTCCTGGCCAGATGCTGTTTTACAAGCAAATTCCTATTGCTCATGTCATAGGCTTCGGGCTCCTGACTTATAAACAACATGGGACAGCTGCAGATATCACACACAGCACAGGAGTTTCAAAAGGCCACTCCTGTTAATATCTAAATCTCAAGGTGGGCATGGCTCCAAGTTTTCCTGAGCGAGTTGGTGTCAGATGAAAGATTGCCAGAGGAGACAATGCCATCACACTGGAGGGTCCTACTCCAAGCTAAATGAGAGTCTTGACCATGGATGTCCTTCCGCCTTTCCATTTTTATATCAAACTCTTTGAGCAAAATATCTGGTGAGCTCATCCAACCTGGCAATATCAGATCCACAGAAAGATAAGAAAAAATATGTAACTACATATGAAAACTAAAGCCCGGCTTTTCTTCCTGCTGGATAATGATCATCTTCTTATGTGGAAAAAAACCTGAGGTTTAAATACTCACAGTGATCAGCCAAGCAATCATTACTGATAAAATTATAAGGACCAAGCAATAATTGTCAGCATTTGCCTGGATGCTTTATGATGCAGTTGGTTAAGGAAGAAATAGTGCCAAGACTGATTCATATGTGCATTTCTACAACCTCTTCAGGAGCTGAGTTAGAAGGGCCTCTGTTAGATATTGACAGGTCCATTTATAATAATCTGTACAAGATTCTTTGTTCAGAAATTACCTTCAAATCATCCTCTTTCCTGAGAGCCAGCCTTTAAACATTCATCTAAATATCATATTTTGATATATTCTGCAGCTGCACGTTTCTGAGCAGAGGAACACACCACTCCCAGCATTCCCACTGCTCAGGAAATAAAACTTGTGAGACATGCTCACAAACATTAATTCTCACATCTAAAATCCAACTGCCGCAGATTTCCACAGCCAGTGAAAATAAAGTATCTGCTTATGAGTTATACAGAAGTTTTTAGAACTGCAAGCTTTTAAGGCATGATTTTGATTAGGCTGCAGTGCTGTAAAGAAAAGATCCAAACCCTTGGAGGCTTATGGAAAAAGGAAAGAGCCTCCAGCACAGACATGTTGACACATAAATCAGGCAAGAATGGGAGCCAAGACAAGTATGATTTAAGAAATACATTTGTTTAAATAACAGAGAAAGTAAAAGCCCCAGGAAACAGAGAAAACAATCTCTCTCCCTTAAAATCTGGGATCTGCCAGATTATAGAGCTGTTGTGCACGGTGCCAATAACACTGTGCCAGACAAGGCAGGAATCCTCCTCCTCAGGTAGTGACTGGCAGGTCCCACAAAGCAACTCTTTAAAAAGTCAGATGAGGCAACAGAAATGCCCAAGGAAAGCAGGAAAAGCCAAAGGCCTATTTATAGTTCGTTCCTATCTTTTTGAGTGTGGGAATCTGACATGCCAGTGAGCCAAAGGAAGCAATTAGCCCGTTACTGTTGTGGCACCTGAGGAAAGGCAAAGACTTGAAAGAGAGCTAAAGACTATGAAAATAGGAATATCCATGACAGGGACTGGTAAAGAAAGATTCAAGAGCCTTGTGAAGGGTAAATCTACCCAGAAAACATTCACTCTGTGAGAAACAGCTCACCTCAAGGAAGTAGTTTTCAGTCAGGAAAGAGCAGAGTCACAACACAGCAACCAGAACATAAAAATGATTTTGTGTGCTGCAACAAAGAGAGCATGAAGTGGCTGGAGATGCAAACTGGTGGTGGGGTACCAAACCCAGGCAGAGACTGAGACCTGATCAAGAATCCAGGAGCTGCACCAGAGTAACACCAAACAAGGTCCTCAAAACAGGCTCCAGGCCCATGGTGCTAAAGCTGTCAACCCAGTCCCTCCCCCATCTCTGGCTCTGTCCTCGCAGCAAAACTACATAGATGCCAAGAGCTCCCTTGGGTAGGGTAAGAAATGGAATTTGGGCATCAATGTGCTACAAGAAGGGACAACAGAACATAAATGAAGGAAACATTTCAAGCCCAAGTTTATAACATGGAACCTCAGGATCTGTCCTTGTCCCTTAAAAAGCAGAGTTAGCACATCAAACCACTCCAGACTTTTACTAAATCACATGCATGAAAAAGAAATTTGAATCCCAAATACCCAAGGCGAAGAGTTCACGAAGGACCTAAAATCTCAAAAATTCTTTACAAACTTTATCTATGACCACACATGGATAGGACACAGCCCGTTTGGATAACTCACTGCACTAAAAGGGCAATTCTTGATTGGAAAAGTAATTTTCAATTAATTAAACTTCTGTAATTTTTCAGTTCCTTCAAGGAAGCAGAAAAAACTCAAGAAGTCACACTCTGCCAGGTCTAAATGTGTGTGGAACACAAACATATACATGTGGCACACACATATATATATAAAAATGCATACATATATATAGGGTTTATGTTGTTCTATGTATAGGACAACACAAACCAGCATGTGCCTCTGAGCCCCAGATGCTTTAACAACTCAGACAGAAAAAGCCCCAAATTTCAGCTCCCAGGGAACACGATCCATGACTCCTGCTCATGAGACAAAATTACAAGTTTATGTCTCCACTGAAAACACTGGGTCGGAAGTTCCTGGGAAGCAGTAACCATGGAGCCCAAGCTATGCCATTTTTTACTGTCACTTCCAAGAGTTCAACAACACTACTCCGCAGTCCTTTTGTTTGTAAGAGCTGGACAGTGCAGGAAGCTGCCAAGAAACCTCTTCGCTGGCCGTAATGACCCCTGGGCCTCCCTGGCTGGAGGGGCGGCCCAGCACACTTCAACTCTTCCATGACGCAAGGGACTGGGCCCCATGACCAACAGAGAACTCCTTCCAAAGACCTCTCTGTGATTATGTGCTGATTAAATACCTGCGTGTACTGCTGCCTTATTTCCACACTTTGCTCCAAGTCCATCAGGCTTGGCCCTGCATCACTTAATGACGTGCACTGTTCTATCAGGACCTATGAATAACTGTCTCTCTGCCCTGTCTGTCTGCCCGAGGAAGTTCTGCCCTCTTTTTTTTTCTCTCTCTCTCTTTTTTTTTTTTTTTTTTGTCCATCCCGTGGTTTTAGAATAATTTTCTCTCTGTGTTGTAACCACAGCCCTCATACAGACCTCCCACCAGACCCTGCACACAGAGAACCAGCACAAGCAGCCTGGCATTCCCATGGTGGATTCTCCAAAGAGTTGCCGAAGAGATGCCCTTGATGAACTGCACAAACCCCACAACATTAGCACAGGCAGTTAGAGCTTCACTGCTGCCCATGGCTTTCATCTTTAAATAAACTTTGGCAAAGCAGCTGGACATTGGAGAGAATCTGCAAAGGAGCTTACGGAGACCAGCAAGGCCTGCACTCCCCTAGTGTTAGAAATGCTTTGTTTGGGTTTGCTTCAAAACAGGCAAATATGAGAGAGATCCAAAAGGCCCTTGCTGGGCTCTCAGTGACACAGCCTGCCAGAGCTCCAGGAGCATTTGGCCAATGCTCTCAGGGATGCACAGAGTGGGACTGTTGGGGTGTCTGGGCAGGGCCAGGGGTTGGACTCCATGATCCCTGTGGGTCCCTTCCCATTCAGGATATCCCGTCATTCCACAATAGCACAGAGTGGCTCTCCACCACACCACTCATGTGTACTCTGATCCTTGGAATCATCATCCGAATCAGGGGGAGCTGGGCAGCCTGGCTCTAGGAAACAGCAGGTTCAGCTCCAAACGTTGTACCAGGAACAGTGACATCCTGGATGCAGACATCCACCTACTGCAGGGTGCAGCTACCTGTTGCCCTGACAGAGGTCTATGTGACAAATTTATATCTGCAGGAGATTACCTGGATCCTGTGAAACGAAAACTTCCAATTTGCTTTTAAAGCCTTCATTGAACCATGTCTGAGCCCTGGATAATCCAGGGAAGGAAAACAAACACATGAAAGCTGTCCCAACTTGACTATGAAAGCTTTTGAATAATGGAGTGACTGATGGGTCAGTTTACTCTGTTCAGTTTTGAATCTGATGCTTTACTCTGTGAAAATGCTTTCATTTTGTTACACATGTTCACAAGAGATTTCTGCAATGCATCCTTTCCACCTCGTCCATGACAGCGAGGTGCCACAGTGTTGACAGCCTAGGTGACACGGCATGCATGACACCAAACTGAGACTGTGTGAGGTTCAGCAATGCCGAGGACAGGGTGCTGCTCCTGGGTCAGGGCAATCCCCAGTACCAGCACAGACTGTGCTGGGATCAAGAGCAGCCCTGCCCAGAAAGATTTGGGCATACTGGTGGGCTGGCAAATGGGACATCCCTGGCCATGAGTGGTGGCACAGAGATAGACAGTGGGATCCTAGACTGTATTCTGAGTGTGGGCAGCAGGAAAGGAGGGACTCTGCTCCTCTGTGCCACTCAGGTGAGATCCCACCTGCAGAGCAGCCCTGAGCACAAGGGGACATGGACCTGTAACAGCTGATCCAGACTGATTACAAAGATTGTCTGAGGGTTGGAGTACCTCCCATATAAAGAACAGTTGGGAGAGTTGGAATAGTTCAACCTGGAGAAGAAAATGCTCTGGAGAGACCTTACTACAGTCTTTCGGTGCCAAAAGGGGGCTTAGAAGAAAGGTGGAGAGAGGTTTTTACTATGGTCTGTAGTGACAGGACAAGCAGTAATGGATTCAGGATAAAAGGAGAAATTTAGATTAGATTTTAGGAGGAAATTCTTCAACATGAATGTGGGAAGGCCCTTGGACAGAGAAGCTGTGGCTGTCTCTGGATCCCTGGAAGTGTCCATGGCCAGGTTGGATGGGGCTTGGAGCAGCCTGGGCTAGTGGAAGGTGTCCCTGCCCACGGCAGGGGTGGCACTGGATGAATTTTAAGGTCTCTTCCAACATGAAGAACTCTATGATCATATTGAGGAGTGGCAAAATGAAGGTCATATATTATTGTTGTGAAAACACATACATGGCAAATCCCTATGAGAAAACAAAGGCAGAATTGCTTCATCTCACTCCAAGCTACCATTCAGTGTTAGCAAGCAGAGGCTATCAGCAGTAGCAAAAGAGGCACAGTAGTCTCATTACGTGGCAACAAATCAGTATAGAAACTGCATCATTTAACAGCTCCCAGCCTCACCCTTTACCCATTGTTCTGGTGAAAGAATTTGCTGCCTAAACACACCAAGCCAGCAGAAACTGAGGTGTAAGGGGAATATTTCAGTGCCTTAGGTAACAGCGCTCCCTTCCAGCTTCAGATTCCAAAGAAAATCTGAAAGAGAGTGATCTTCATTTGCCCAGATGTAAATTGAGAAAGCCATTCATCATGCTGTCCTATGCACTTACTTAAAAATAAATTAAAAAAAAAAAGTAGAATTGGGAAGTTAATTTAATAAAAAGTTAGGGGGAGCACACCTGGGTGCAAACAGGATTTCAACACTCAGAACCCCTCAGCCACTGCCAAGATCCTTTAGGAGGAGACAACACCTTTAAGGAGGGAAAATGAATATTACAAATGGTGTATGAGCACTTTTAGCTGAAGATTTCCACAAATAAATTTCCAAAAGCACTGGGTGCATCACACTTCCCACAATAATTTCATTGGTAACCTATCCTCCATAGGAACTTCCCAATGAATGGAGTCCCAACAACTATCCAATTAAATCAATTGGTTTGAGTTTTGTAGAATAACGGTCATTCTTCAAAGAGGGATTAGGCCAATTTAGTTACAGGAACACTCGGAACTATTAATTAAAATATTATTAATTCTCACCTCACTTTCCATGTGAAAGCACGCAGAAACTAATTTAAAATAACATATTTAAATGTGTTTAGGAACATTACTTGTGGTTCATGTAAAAACATTTTAGGAGACAGTCCTTACAAAACACAGCTGAGTGACAGCTTTTATACTTTCCTCACTCAAAACCACTCCACAGACTTTATTTCCCCAAATATCTTCCATAGTCTCAGGCAGGCAGTTGGTGTAATTGCTCTCATGCTGTTACTACCCCTGACAAATCATGGAGGGTAGGTGTCAGGATAAAGTGGGAGTCCTTCATTCCACAAGCACATCACTGAAAACGTTTCCCGTGCTCAGCCAGCAAATGAATGCATAAAATATACGTAAGATGATAACTACAGACACAGTTATCACTCTGAATTATCCTCTACTCCTCTTTAAGATACACAAATGTTTTATAAAATGTCAAGTTCTGGGGAGTCTTTTTAAGTATCATGTTTGATCTTCTAAAATCTGTTAAAGGTAGCAAAGCCTAATGAAGCACCAATATACACAGCAGCACCTTCCTTCTCAGGTACATCTTTAGAAGCTCAGAAGAGATGAATGTAACGTTTGTACCACCGGGAAGCGGGGGAAGCACCTCCGAAGCGAACAGGACGCAGGGACCGGGACTGCGGCGTTCCAGGCGCCCGGCTCTGCTTTCCCAGGCAAACACCGACCTCTACGGGCAACACGGAACGCTGCAAAACAAAGGACTGAAGAAAACCAAAAATGCTTGGTGAGCCTGTCTGGAAAACAAAGTCATTATACTGGAGTAGGATATGGATAAGGATCGTCCCTCTGGATGCAACAATGGGCTCCAGAAGCAGTTACACCCCTCACCAAATGCTTTCACCAGTTTTGCATTAACCCTTGTTGGAACAGATTTTGGTGGCAAATAGATTCACCTCAATGTACTAAGCATTCCTAAAACCAAGGGAATGACTCCCTAAAGGAACTTTTCGGTGCCTGAGCCCCTCTGGCTCCCAGTCTGGCGCAGCTCAGGTGTTGTGAGCCCATGAGGGAGCGCGGACGGCTCCGCTGCACACCAACACTTGAGCCCAGCCTCGCCGAGGCCGTCCAGGCCCGGCATCGCTCGGGGCACACAGGATGGAGGAGCAGAAATCCCGTGCCAGAGGATGGCCAGTTGGGAATATGGCTTCTCCTCATCCTTCTTCAAAGGCAGGAAGGTCACTGCCTAGCAGGAATGGAGCCATCATCCTGGGTGAGGGAGACTGGGCCACAGCCGGAGGGAAACCAGCACACCAACTATGACACAAACTGCAAAAATACAGAGCGCAGTGGGTGGCTGGGCAGTGGGAGGGTGGGACCAGTCTCTCCCTGGCAGAAGAAAGCTGCTCTGACCTCTTCAGTGGAAAAGCCACTAAATGGGCCACAATTTTAAGCCTTGTTTTATCTCAGGCCTGCAACAGGGCAGGACGCTGCAGCTCTGTGACAAATTGGGTGTGGGAAGCACATTGCTCCTCTCCCTGCTCTGCATTTTAATCTTCCTTAACTTAATGACAAGGATGCAAACAAATGGAGTTTTCCTAATTGGTTTAGGATCAGTTTCCACGTCAAGATTTAATCCATCTTTTTGCAACAAAGGGGCTTTTTGAGCCAGTGATGAACAACTGTAATTTTGTAGATATTCTTGCAAGGGCAAATTCTTCATCATTAAATATAAAACTGTCACAAAATAACAGCAGTAATCAATTTTTTGGACAGATATTTTGTCTGAAATTGTCTAGTGCAGTTGCTAGCAGTGAAAATGTAATCTAAATTTAAAACATTAAGGGTGTGTTTTAACCTAAAGTTGTAGAAACAATATCTCACCAGAAGCAAGGAAGAAAGAAAAATATATTATAATAACAATTAAAAAAAAAAAAAAAGAAAAACGGGAAAACCCTAACAATTTGATAAAGCTTACCAGCTGAAGAAGACTAAATTGTTTCAAAATGTCATTTTTAGGCCTGGCAAAGCTTTTTTGGACATGCTAATTTAAAAGGTTTCCTCCACAGGCACACTGGAAATTTTTAATGTGTTTTTATGTTCCTGTGACTTGCAGCAGGGAGAACCTAGACAGTGGTGGAGTTAAATCACATCCAGGCCTTGCACCAAAATAAGAGAACATCTCACAGTCTGAAGTTGCAAAAATGGACAAAACAGAAAAACATTGAAGGTTCAACATTTAGAAACAATTATATTCAATATCCTGTTCAAATACAAAGCAGCCTCCAATGGAATGCCAGATTAAACCTTCAAAGAACTGGAAGTTGATAAGTTTATATTTAGGAATTCCCTGCCTGGCCCCTTCCCCCTGTCTGTGTCCTCCTGTGAGGCCCTGGAGAAGCTCCATCAGCTACTTCACTGCTGAACTGAATTCTGCCTACACAATGCTATGATTTTATATGTTTTCACAGGGAATGAAATTTCTTGGTTTGCCTTTTGGAAGCAAGCTAAGTGAGCTTCTCAGTTTAATGGGATTTTCCATTAAAAATTAACAACTGTCTCATAAAAGACATTTAGATAGTCCATAAGGAAGTGAAAGGAATAAAGAACATGGAATCTCTGGCAGCTTGTGCATGTCAGGTAGGAAATAACTCAGGGCAGGTTTAGCAGAGAGAGACACAGAGTCCTGAAATCCCAGAGTGGATTGGGTTGAAAGGGACCTTAAAGCTCATCTCATTCCAAATCCCTGCCTCAAACAGGGACACCTTCCACCAGCCCAAACGGGGAACAAAACCAGGCAAACAAGCAAAGAACTGTATATAAAATTCTACATAAATGCTGGAAGTTGAGCAAAAAAAGTCACTGAACTGGAATGTCTCATTTTAAAAGAAACTGTTGCCATTTTAGCTTCCCCAGAATTACGGGAATTTTTTAAACCTGGGGTTCCAGTGCAAGCCCCTGTTCAAGCAGGCCCAGCTAGACCAGACTGCCCAGGACTCACCAGCTGGGTTTGAGAAACTCCAAGGACAGAGGCTCCCTAATTCCTCCTTTGCCACCTTCATAGTAAAAAAGCATTTTCCTCATTTCACAGGAATTTTGTGTGTTTCAGGCTGTGCCCACTGTCTCTTGTCCTGTCCTTGGGCACCACTGCCCACAGCCTCTCTCTCTTCCTCACACCCACCTGCTGGATATCCACAGACATGGATGAGATCCTCTTGAGCCCTCTGCTCTCCAAGCTGAACACAATCAACCCTTTCAGTCTCTCCTCATACACCAGATGCTCCAATCCCTCAATCATCCCTGCAAGTCCTTTTTTGGACTTGCTCTAGTGAGGGCTGCCATGGGCCCCCCATCTCCTGTGGGCCTGATAACATCCAGTTGTGAAAATGTCCCCAACCTGATCCTCCCATACTCACAGGGAGCAGGAGGGGCTTTCCTTGTGCCAGCCTTTCTGACATCAGGACAATGAGGCTTAATGAAGGCTGGTCTTAACAAGTACTCAGATCTCTGGAGAGCTTTCAGTGTTATCAGGAACAAAAGCTTGGATAACATAAGCCACCAGCCAGCCACTCCAGCAACCCCTCCAGAGACGCAATTCCGAAAGCTCTGGGTACCCTACAACTCTTGCTCGATGTTCACATGGGGCAATAACCCTCAAGATTGCACCTGTGAAGGATGTTCTCTATATAAGTTTTTTTAACTGGTTGAAATTTGCTGATTTGGGTTAGACAGGGAGTGATAGGACATGGGGAATGACTTTAAAAGAGGAGAGATTCAGATTAAATGTTAGGAAGAAATTTTTCCCTGTGAGGGTGGTGAGGCCCTGGCACAGGATGCTCAGAGAAGCTGTGGGTGCCCCTGGATCCCTGGAAGTGTCCAAGGATGAAGATTGAAGCAACCTGGGGTAGTGGAAGGTGTCTCTGCCCATGGCAGGGGGTGGCTGCATGGGCAAGGTCCCTTCTAACCCAAACAATTGTGGGATTCTGTGATATTCTTGACTGTAGAGTATCCAGCTACTGTGTCACAGCCACAGATGTGGGTACTTAAATGCAAGCCTTCCATTTAAAACTGCTTAGAATTGAATGTTCCTTAATGCCACATAAGACGTTTATAGTCTCCCATAGAACAAAATTCTCCCTCATTCTTTTTTCATTTGAACACTGTCAGTGCGTAATGAGTAACTGGGTATGACTGGGTGAGTTATTTAAATATTAACTTAATTTTTGAAAATATCCTTCTTATAAACTGGAGTCCCACCATAGCTCAGAAATGCTGAAAAGGCCATGAGGGTTGTAGGGGCAGCTTTCCTGCACCCAGGAATGCATTCTTACACCATTCCTATAGTCCATCAATACCTCTCCAACATTTTTAATACACCTGGCTCTGCAATAGCAAGGTGCCATCTGTGATGGCTCTTGGGGCACAGTTGTTTTTCTCCCTGCTCAATTTTATTTATGCACTAAATCCTTTAAACCCCTCTCCAGTCTGCTGCTTCATTGGCTCAAACTAACGAACAGAATTTTCTAATTCCCTCCTGATAATCCTATTACCTGTCCAAAGCTATTTCTGCAAGAGTCATCATTCCAGAGGGATGTAAATCTGGGGCCAGGTCTCACTGTGGTCAATTGTAATCCAGCTCCTCTCCTGGAAACCCCAAGGACATTGGTCAGCGCCTGGGAACAGCGGAGCTGAGTGACTGAGCCTCTCAGGTACTGTGATTTCTATATCCAAACCTTGCCTTTCAAGTTTGATTTCAGTAGAGGGAAAAAATATAGTGTTTTGAAGATGTATTTGTGGTATATGAAAAGTTCTAATAAAGAAATATAAGTGATGAGGTCTCTCAGGAGAGCCTCAATTTGGCAGCATGGGTGAAATGGGGCTGGTGACATAACAACTACTGCCAGGTTCCCAGCTGGGAATTTGGCAGGTTGTTTTCATTAAGCTGAGAACAACAAGCTGCCAGAGCTGTCATTATTTGTGCTTTAAATGAATGCACGGGCAGTGAGTGGTGCTTCAGTCTAGTTGGGGTCATCTGGGGGAAATGGAAATATATTAGAAAGCAGATCCTGGATGTGCTGACAGTGTGTGCCCAGACAATTGGAAGTGACACCTGTATCTAATTTAACAGGACTTTTATATTCCTTGTGTGGAATCCTGTCTCCCCCTATTTGATTTTGGCATTGATTTGATTCAAAAATGGGATTTCTACTCTTTTGTAACCTGCCTTTGAATGCTAACCTGTATATAAGGATCTGCAAGAGAATATAAAGACTCCGTTCCTTGTGCCTCTGCTGGGATGGAGTTGTGTGCTCTGGGGAAGGGCGAGTGAAGGACTCAAATCTCTGGGAAAATCTTGCAGAAAATGTTCATGTCTGCGCCCATTTTGGAGCTTCCAATGAACCCTAAATGCTAGCTTTAGAATGAATCCTTCTTATCCAGGTATCTAATCTCAGCTTGGTTTTGCAAGAATTGTTTTCTTTTAAAAGAATGTTTTGGTGAGCAAAAATATTGGTGTGAAAGAATAATAACCCGAATGTACCATAGGCAAGACAATTCCCTCTGTAGCTGCTGTAACAACACTAGTTTTAGGCAGATGACAGGTGTGTAACTAAAGGTATAAATGATGCATTACATAAAAGATGGAGAAAACCCCCATTTTTTTGGGCCTGAGAGATTGCTTTGGACAGCTGAGATCCCCAGAAGATGAGCATGTTTTTAATAGGACAGGTCTGAGCAGTCAAGAAACCTTGGAGCAAAATTACACCTTGGATTCTTCCTTCCATCCCCTTACACAAACAGTATCATCTGCACAATCAATGGCTTTACAAGTTTCCTGAAAGTATTTGACATCTTTTTGACAGGGTGTAATAATTTCAACCTAACCCATTCTTCTGCAGCTGATATGTACCAAGTTGCTAGAATTACATGGAAGTGTTTCATCCTGTTTCAGAGTGGGATTTTAAGCTGATGTTTGTTATTAATATTAAAGTCTAATCCTAGCAATTATAATTACAGCACAGCTAAAAGATGGGGAAATGCATTAGGGCATGACAGATAATCACTAAAATAATACACCCTGAGGGCAAGTAACATAAAAGATGATTACTACATACCAGGATGTTCAGCTCCTGGTTTCCAGTGATAAGGGGAATTCCTCTCTAGCAGCAGTGGGTCTCAAAGCCATCACAGGGTTTCCATATTCCTCATTTACAAAGTTCAAAAACCCTACAGGTATTTCACACCTTTAAAATACTCATGGTGTCATCTGCTCATACCCTCAGCTCAACTGCAAAGGTTTTTCCTGGGTGAACCACAGCACCAAAGGGCATTTCCTGCCCCTTTCCAGCCCTCCAAAGCAAAAACCAGAGCCTCACCAATGCCATCAGTGGAGAAATAATTCTCCATAAATACTGCACTGGATTCCAGGATTAGGCAGCTCAGCGGGGTAACTACCTTCAGTTCTGGGAGGTTGTGACTCTCACTCAGCCCCAGCTCTGCAACTTCAGAAGAATCTTAAATGTAGAACTACAAAAACTTAGGAAAAATCCACATCATCCTTAGCTTCCCATCACATCTTTTAGACCTTTTGTGCTCTTTCACATTGCCAGTGATATGGCACCAGATTAACAATCCCACAAGGCACACCTGTGGACAGAAAACCCTCCAGAGACTGTACTGCCCACTTAGTCAGGCACTGGTGAGCAAGGAGAGGAAAGAAAATCAGCTTGCCTCTGAGATTTGGTGTGTGTGAGGTGGCCAAAGGACATGGGGAACTCAGCTGGAGACTCTGGTAACCAGCTTTCAGCACTATCCCATCTTAAACTCCATAAGAGGCTCACTCCAGGGCACATGGCCAACCACAGTGAGACTGAATTACACCTTTAATTCTGAACTGCTTGAATGAGCACAGTCTTCAGTCTAAGTCCAAATACAGAAAAACCTCTCGTGGATTTAAATGTAAGCTGGAACATGCTATTATTGTGTTGAGCAGAATGCATCCCACAGCTCCTTCCTTTAATGCTCAGTGCCTACAGAATTTCAGACAAAGCTGTAGAGCACCTCCATGGCCAGCATCCCAGTCCAGAGAAATTCCTATTTTGCTGCTTGCTGGAATGAGGATATCAAAGGGCTATGAGTAGAAGAAAACAAAGTGAAGGTGAGAAATGGAGTCTGCCCCAACACCAGGTACGAGCAGAGTTGGCCAAAATTATAGGATTTGCACTTTTCTAAGTGAAAGAACAAAAAACAAACCAAACAAGCCCACTCTTTCCAACTTCCCAAAGACTTGGTGAATTCATGTCACCTCGTGTAATATTTTTTTAAGTTAAAATGAAACATTTCAATTTTTCATTGGCATTTTTATTATGAACAGACATGGAAAATGAAGGCTACAACATGCAGAGAAATAATGATGAGCCTCAAAAATAGTTCTACATACTTTCCTGCCAAAAAAAAGAACTCTTTCTTGTTGGCCCAGAGCCCTTTCTAATCTATCAGCCAGAGATCAGACAAATAATGAAAAATGCAGGAAATTGCAGTGAGCAAATACCATATAGTTTTTCTCGCTGCATTCTATCAGGGGAAGGGATAGCAGGAGCAGTGACTCCTGCAGACAGAGCTGATCTTCCACAAAAGCAATCTCTTTGTTTTGAAAACATTAAAGGAATGCGTTCAAATGGCATCTGGAAATGACATCTGTTTCTATTTGCACATCTTTGCCATTTTAGCAGTGCAAATCATTCATAAGGCGACATAATTAAAATATTCTTGAATTATTCCATTTGTGCAATACTTTACTTTGCGTGGAATTAAAGACTTTGCCATAATTTGAGAAGAAAACATGTTACAATAAAGGCTTGGCATTCTGACACAAAGTACCAAATTAACCAACTGGGGTGCTGATTCCAAATTACTGGAATCCCATGAAGACAGCTACCTCCAGCAGAACCCAAGGATAACTATTCATTCCCATTCCTCCTGGGAGCAGGGACACTGTCTAGGCTTAAAGCAGTGACAGCACAGCAATCCCATGAGGAAGGCCTTGAAGCAAATGGAGGGTGTTTTAGAGGAAGTTATGAGATAAATCCTTGGACCTCACCTCTCTCTTGCATTGCAAGCACACAATGATTAACCACCTTCCCTGGCAACTCTAAGTTAAATCCAGGTCCATGGTCACTGTTGGCCACTGGTTCAGAGGTGGGTCCTGTGAACACTCAATGTTAGGCACAGCCAGTCATGGGGAGGCCTCAGTTCTGTCCTGAGATCCCAGGCAGCAGCACCTGCCAACTGCTCACCTTTGCCCCCTTCCATGCTGGATGGGCCCAGGTTTATTTTGTGACACTCCACATTTGGTCACAGGCAAGAAGCACATTTGGAAATATGGCCTAGCCAAAAATAGCTAGGCTAAGCCTTAAGCCAAACAGGATGAAGTAAGTGCTCAGGAAGAGTTAGGAGAAGCCAGGCTCTGCCAGAGGAGGAAACAAGCCAGACATGGATGGTCTGAGATCTAAACATAGTGCCCTCAGACCCTAGGGGCTTCCTCAGCACAGCCACCTCCAGCCCTTCACTTCTAGGGACCATCTCTGCCAAGGAGAGTGAATTTTGGTCCCTCTTATCCATGCCCACATCCTCTTAAGATGAGTCAAGTTCTGAAGCTCATCCAAAAAGGGTTTCAGGCCACTGAACCAAGTTGTCTCACAATGTCAGTGACCTACAGCCCATAGCAAACCTCACACCAGAATGTGCCTATCCACATCTGCCTTAAGGGACCTGTGGAAGGTGTCCCTGCCATGCCGGGGGCCAGAACAAGATGACTTTCAATATCCCTTCCAACTCAAACCATTCTATGAGTCCATGACTTAATTAATTTTAGAAAGTGGCTGTTTATTTAAAGCAGAGTAACAATCATTTTAGAACTTTAAAATTTGATTACACCCTTCTGTTCGGCATAAATACTGATGCATCACCCAAGACTCTCCTACAATGTTTAAAGTAAAGGGATTAATATAGATTTGCTGCCATATAGACTAATCTGGTTCTGTTAAACAGTTAAATCAATCGTGATTTGAATTTTTTTAAGAGACTTTGTTGGAACACATCAATAACTGAGGCTCTTACAAACTGATTCATATTTGAGCTATTCCATTGGGACAGCTAATGCTGCAACAGTCATTTAGCAAGTAAATCCAAATCTCTGACATCACGGCAATCTGAAATAGCATGTTTGTTTTTTTTTTGATGTATGATACTCCCTGGGTTTGTATCTGAGTCTGATTATCCCAAAGGGAGAGGGAATTCTCTCACTTGCATTCACTTCTTATTCTTTAAGACTAGAGAATCCACAAATAGAGCCCCATTTAGTGCTGAAGCCACAGCAAAAAGATTTTAGGTGATAAAATCATTAGAAAATGAATCCTAGGGGAAAAAAGTCAAATTTCGTTAATTCTAATGCTCATGGAATTCCTCTCCTTTCCCAAGCACAGCACACTGCTAGGGCTGCACCTCCATCCACTTCCCACACCTGCTACAGCCTTCACAGCTGGAGTCAGGCTTGGGCTTAACCAAACATCACACCCTGCTCCATGAACAAACGTGCAGAGAGGAGAAAACCCACCATCACAACACCCCCAGTGTCTCTTGTCCTGACTCCTGCTGATCCCATGGCCACCTGCTGCAAACAGATGGGGTCAGGACCTGGCTTATCTTATCACATCAGCCCCAGGGGCAGCAGAACCAGGGCTGGGCCGCTGCAGAAGGTGACTAAATCAAGGATCATTATGTTCAGGCACCTGTGTTGAGTGTATTTTCCATTCGCCCTCAAGGCTGTCACAGGAGCACAAGGAACTGGAGTGCTTTGCCCTCACCCAGAGCTGCAGTATCAGTGATACTGCCATTCCTTGGGTTGGCAGGAGCCTGTTCCCAGCACGAGTGCAATCAGAATGCTCCCCCTGGGCTCAGCTTCAAATCCCATCTCTAGGAGGGGTAAATCAGCACTGGGGTGCTGCTGTGCACACATGAAGTGCATGAAATTAATCAGAGGGGTTTACAGCAAGGTCTTTTCCAACCAGATCATTTTCTTTCCTTTATTTTCCCTTTTCCTCTGCAAGAAGCTCCTAGTCTCTCTTCCTGCTTGTTACAACTTCCTTTGCTGCTGATGCTCTTGCACTCAGTCAATGTCAGAAGCCTCCAACACTGTCAGATGGCTTCTCAGGAGGTGATACAACTATAGCCTGAGCATGGAGAAGGCTAAAATATTTAGAATTAATTTTCCGATAGAGCCACGGCAGTCTCTGTGAAGAAGTCTCAGAAACAACCAAGTGTGCACAGAGAAACTGGCCTAGCACTTGTGCTCCAGTTTCTACATAAATAAAAGCCAGTCCCTGGGAAAGGATTTGCTCTGCTGTTTATCTGAGCTGTGTTTTGGAGCAGGAGAGGGAACACGTGTTTTAAGCCATGAGCCTGTGCTTCAAATCATGACATTTATTTACATGCTCAGAGAAACTCATGTACATGCCTCAGCTGCTGCGTAACTACTGCAACCCCAGTTTCCCTCACTTGGGTCTGAAAAAGGAAGCATAGTAATTCTAATTTTGTGCAGTTTTACAAGCCGCATGTAAAAATATTTACAAATTAGCTGATGAAAGCTCACCATTTATAATCACAAGTCAATCACAGGATCCAAAGGAAAACGTGAAGCCTCTGGGATGATATGAATGGTATGAAAGCTCTCTGCAGGAAAGGGATAAACTTTTCTGTGATGGTGACTGAGCACTGAAACAGGCTGCCCAGAGAGGCTGTGCAGTCTCCTCCTCTGGAGATATTCAAACTCACCTGGATAAGATCCATCTGCTCTAGCAGGGAGCTGGACTGGATGATCTCCAGGTCTCCTCTAAGTCCAACCAGGATGTGATTCTGGGATACAGGGAAGTTACAGACCTGATGTAAACACTCCAGGGCTTTCAGTGGCCACACAATCCCATCTGCTTGGCCTTCATCTTCTGATTAATAAAGGTAATACAAGGAATACATTCACTGCCTTCATGTAATCATAGTTGCCACAGGGATGTCAGGATCATTCAGTGGAGACAATGTTATTTCTGGTATGGCAAGCAAATGAGCAGCTGGTTGGAGC
>VXBQ01012116.1:19765-52202 GCA_013400175.1 Phainopepla nitens
ACAGTAACTCCATTTTTTGGTAAACCTTCAAGTGAAAAAAAAACCACCAACAAAGCAAAACCACATCCAGCTGACCACAGCTTTATAGTTCAATAGAGGAAGTTTTTTCTCCTGTTCTGGATATACTGAACCCAACTCCAGATTGACAGCATCTCCACTGCCAGTAACAAATACAGATAGATCACTTTTACCTCTGGACCTTCCCATTTAAGAGAAATGAGGAAATTAATCTGTCAGTTCTTCTAAGATGCAGAGATGCACTCAGTACACTTCAGCAGAAGAATAGAAAAGGGAATGGAGGAAGAGGAAGCACCTGGCAGCCACAAGTGAGCACTACTGCTTGGCTCTGCCAGTCCTAAAGGAAAAGCTCCAAGGCAGCAGGCTGGAAAACACAAGAAATTCTTGAGAGCACAAGCTGAATCACACCGTTTAGGTTGGGAAAGATCTCCAAGATCATTGGATCCAAGCATTTACCCAGCACTGCCAAGGCCAAAACACATCCCCAAGTGCCACATCCAGGGGCAGCCACTGTTGAAGCCCTGCAGGGATGGTGACTCCACCACTGCCTGACCACCCAAGGTGACGTGTCCCTTTCCCTAGAAGCAAGGTCTTGGTCTGCTGTGATTCACTTTACACCCAAATCAGCACCACAAATGTGTAAATCTCAGTCAAAGTCAATAAATATCCCTAGTGAAGGGCATTTGCCCAGTGCCCAAAGCAGTAGATGGTTCACTCTTCTCCCTTCACACAGGGACTTTCTCTGGAAAGTGGAGGCCCAGCTGCAGAGAAAGGTATTAATTCAGTGTGAGAGGATCAGAATCATAAGATAATCTAAATTTTTAATGATGGGAAAGCTGCAAACAAGATCCTCACACATCTCAGAGGATGGATGTTAATGCTCAGAGAAAGCCAGGAATAAAAGATACATCAATATGAAAGCTGTTGTGAAGAATTTCATTTTTTAAAATTGCTTAGCTCTCAAGTTTGAAATAATGACTGCTTAGACTCTGCTTTAGAGGAAGCCTGTTGGCTAAGTCAAGCCTGCTTTTTCCAAATGATAGTAACAGAGTGTAGATATGAAAAAAGTAAAAGCAAATATTCCTACTGATTTATATTTACAAATACACATTTGAAAAGATCAACCAGGTAAGGGGAAAAAAAAACCCAAACAAACAAACAAAAAAAAACCCAAACCGAAAAACCACCAGAAATAAATATTATCATTCCAAAACTATTTTCTTAACTGATTATTGTGGGCTATTTTTCACATGTCCAGAGCCTTAGGAGGCATTCTTGGTCAAACCCATTCCAAAAGAAGACACTGGATGCTCTTCCAGCTTCACAAGTGTTGATTTCCCTCAGCCCTGCCCCAAAAGCATCTTTTAGTTTTTGATGGAAAGGAGCAGTAAGAGTTGCTTAAAGTCCTCTCAGGGTAACTACTCCTAGACCTTTAATTAATCTCACAACAAGCTCAAGTTCCTTCCCTTTTCCATAAAACACCAGCCATCAACCTCTCCAAGTGCCTGTCTCCAGAGTTACAGCCCTGACACAGGAGATTTCTGACAAATTACAGGGACTATACATATTGCAAACATCTGTTCAGCTTGGGGAAAAATATGCACAATCTCTCCCCTGGGCTTCTGCTATCCATCATGACTTTGCTAAATACAGCAATAAACTCCAACCAAGTGCCAACTTTAGCAAACATGAACGTGGAGTTCAGAAGGAAACACACACTTAAACATCAACTGAAAACTCTGCCCAGACTCCCACAGCACTGTGGTGAACTGTCCAATCCATCTGACAAATCAGGCCAGGCATTGAGGTTAAACATGGATTGAGGTTCGTGCCCTTAAATAATCTGCATTTGAAAACGTTGGCTGTTCCCTCTCGCTTCAAATAGACATTTTCTCAGTATCCAGCCACCCTCCTTGATACAGCCAAGTTTGTTTAAAAAGAAGATAAATCAATAATAGGTTTCCTAGCAGAATAATTTTTTAAAAATGATTAATTCATTACAATAGTAACAATGATGGAGCTGCTCTAACAAATACATAACATGCTCCAAAATTTGAATCCCAAGTTTCTACAGATATTCACCACTTCATATACAAAATTAAGCTTTTCCAAATAAATTTTTTGGTTAATGCCAAATGAAATTTGACATGGCAAATACTGGCAATACTAATACTATTGCCATAATAATGATAACTGTAATTTTCCTTGAAAAATAAAACAAGTCCAGTTTTAAAATATCTGCATTCTACCTTTCCAGACAAAGCTGTGGTACTCTGGTAGAAGTGAATTGTAGAAGCACAGAGTCATGGACTGGCTTGGGATGGAAGGGACCTTAAAGTCCCTCCAGTGCCACCCCCTCCATTGGCAGGGACACCTCCCACTAGCCCAGGTTGCTCCAAGCCCTGTCCAGCCTGGCCTTGGACACTTCCAGGGATCCAGGGGCAGCCACAGCTTCTCTGGGCACCCTGTGCCAGGGCCTCCCCACCCTCACAGAGAACAATTCCTTCCCAATATCTAATCTAAAGCTACTCTCTGGCAGTTTGAAGCCATCCCCTCTTGTCCTGTCACTGATTGCTGTGAAGGCATTGAGCTAATATCCTGTTTCAAAGTGATATCCAGAAACAAATGTGCAATCCAGAAAAGATGAATAATTCCTGATACATAATTATAGGCCAAATTTTGAAATACCAAAATAAAGAGGAAGAGAAAGGGATATTTATTTAATCCTATGATCTTGCAGTCCAACACAACATTGAAGACAGGGGTAGTCACATAAGGCATTTCCTAATTGGCAAAGCCTTAAGGATAAATAAAACATTGGACTCATCTATTTAAAATGTTTCGACCTCACAAATAAAGAACAGAATAACTCTGCTAAAGCGGATAGAGGGAATAATCCAATCCCATAACCCTCTCATCAGTCCCAGTGACGTGCTCCCTGCATCAGCCCAGCCTGCTTTATGTTTTATTCCCATCATATGACCTCTTCTCTGACAAATCAAATCCCGGCCCGGTGTTTTGAAATTATGTTTTTTCCCAGCCACGGTGACCTGACCACTCCATGATACACAGGTTTTTTCCTTGAGGTGAGACCAGGATGTTTCCATTTTGCCACACAATCAGCCTGTCTTTGCAGCTTGGGATGACACAGGCAGTCAAGGCAGGCTGTCTCTTAAGCCTGTCTTTAGCCTCTTTGCTGTAAGGGATATGATGGCCCGTGATGCAAGGGGAGCTGCAGCAGCTCCACGCTCGCGCTCCCTGGCGTGGAGCCCGGCAGCAGATCGTGGATGGTTCTGCAGGGCCTCAGCAAGGGGCTAGAACTCCAGCCTCGGCATTGATCTTGATTACCTAATGCTGCTAACGCCTCCTGAGAACCTCAGCGCACCCTTCACCAAGGATTCTTGGAAACCTGTCCCTCTGCAGGCACAGGGGGACGCTGGCCCTCTCAAGTGTACATGAAGAGCGGAGGAGTCACTCCGTTCCACTGCCCAGGCAGGGGGAATGATGCCTCCTCCAGTGCCATGGTGTTTTACCCAATGACCTCACATTTCAGGGACCTGAACATTTAAATCCATGGCTGCTCCTTCTCAGATGGTGCTTGCTTCAGAAGCTGCCCATGTGCCAGGTACATCTGTGAATACTACTCGCCATTTGAGAGAGAGGACAGGAGCAATCAGGGAGGGAATTCTGCAACTGGGAACCAAAAAGAGGCAGAGAAGCAAGATTCAAACTATTCCTTGGGAGAGGGAAGTGCTGCTCCAGTTCAAACACTCTTCCCAAGAGCCAAGGCAACACTGAGAGCATATCCAGGCTGAGTGCCCACCCACAGGGAGCTCAACACAGAGATGGGCAACCACATCTCACTGCCAGACCCCCTTCAGTTTGCACTCTCCCTGTCAAGGGTCCCCAAAATGTCATGCTTCCCAGCTCACCAGCAACATCCCACTGACCACTGGAGACTCGCTGCCTGCTGCTGATCTGCTTACCTAAACCCAGACACAAACAGCATTTCAGCAGGATTTGCACAGATGGAAAGCAGCAAATTTGTGCCTAGAACATGTTTATATTAAAAAAAAAAAAAAACCAAAAAAAACACCCACTCATGTTTACTTACTGGACTGGCTGCAAAAACTCTTATATTGGAAAGCAAGTTTTATTTATTGGCTTTGTCCTTTGCAGGATGCATCTTACCTTTTACAGTTTGTTTAGGGATATTTTTCTTTTAATGTCCTTCTCTTCTGTAACTGTAACTCACAACTACAAGACACTATTTTTGTATTTACAGCTGCAATCTTTTACAAGGATTAAGTAAGGCTTCATTACAAGTACACAGCTACAGTGCTTTCTTCCTGAGCTACCTCAGAAGATATGAGCAAGAGAAAATAGTAAAACTGTAATTTTGGGTAAACAGGGACATCTCTGTGAGGGCCAAAGGCAGAAAATTATGCCCCATCCCTGGAAGTGTTCAAGGCCAGGTTGGAACAGGGCTTGGAGCAACCTGGGATAGTAGAAGGTGTCCCTGCCAATGGAGGGGGTGGCTGCATGGGCTTTAAGATCCCTTCCAAGCCATTCCATGACTCGGTGCTTTGTTACTAAGCAGAAAACCTTCTTCCATATTGGATAAAAAGGAAGCACTTCATTAAATGGTTATTTCTACCCTGTAGTAAGGCTGGCCCATCCACTTTAATGACACCAGAGGAATGAGCAGCAGTAACAGGAATTCTGCTGCTGATCTATAACAGTACCAGAGCTCACAGAAATTAAATGGCAGCATCAGGCCTATACTTCGCATTTGGGTTTTTTCTTGCCAAAGAAGTTTTTTTGGACACAAAATCTTCTCCATTTCTTCACTCAGAAAATCTGACAGAAAGACAGGAAAGAAAAGAACTTACAGAATGACCAGTCTCTTAAACTACGTATGTAATGCCACCATATGCATGACAAAATAGGGCCTAGTGCATTGATGACCCACAGACCTGAAAAGAAGTTGATGTTACACACATTTAAACTTCCCAGGAGCCACTTTCAGTCATCAAAACCAATGAGAAAAGCTAATGAAAATACAAAATAGTTTCTAAATTAGCGATTTCCCCCTCCCCGGAGACTGCTGTTCATCTGGAATGTCAGAATGGCACAAAGGGGAAGCTTGGGATCAATACCAATGGCAGCTGATGGGTTGGAAGGTCTGTGGGTGCTTCTTTGGAACTAGGAGACATAACTAACTCTAGAGATGACATTAATCATGATGTCCTATCACTGTATATCTTCCTGCTGTGTGACACAACACCCTCTCAGGGACTCTGTGCTCCTACCCTGAGCCAGCTATGTATTGGGATTGAGAGACTGAATAGTTACATGATTAAAAATAAAAATAATAATCAGCTGTAAACGAGTAAGGAATCTGTAAAAGGAGGTTGGGATGGCCAGGGAGGGTCATTCTCTAGGACACAAGGCCTGCTGAATCCAATCATCCCCATGCAGTGAGTCCTGGACCTCACAATGCTTTCAGGCCAACTCAGGCTGATGACCTTTGTCAGGTGTCCATAAAGGAATTTCTAAAAGACAACACCATCAGTCCACAAATTATGACCCACTTGCACCCACATGAGCCTCTCCATGGGGCTGCTGCTCTTGCAAGAGCTGCCATGTGATGCAGAGGAGGCTTCCAGCCATCCCCATGCCAGGCACACCAGGTCCCAGCACACCTGTAGAGGCAAACAGGCGGCACCTTTTCATCTGAGACACTCGTGATGGGCCATCCTGACCTACTCTGTGACACTCTCTGCTGTGCTGACTCAATCTTACACATGAACATTTACTCACAGAGGCACTTGCATAACAACAACCTCCACAGCTGGCAGCACCCACACTTCCCCATTTATTGGGAAGCTCATTTTTAACTTTGGAATAGGCTGCTTGCCTGGCACATAAAAGAACACCTCCTCACCACCCAAAAAAACCCCCAACCAACCACACAACAGCTCCACCTCAAGCCTTGAGGAGGATGTGGGAGAGTTCCCTGCCCAGGTGATTGCCCGACTTTGCCCACACACGACACGCAAGAGCTTCCACTGCACTTTCCTCAAGGAGAGCCAGCTCAGCCTGGAACACCCTGCCATGGACCACCCATCCATGTGCCTTGTCCTCAGCTGCCTGCTTGGGAAACACCTGGCTTAGCCAGCCCCATTCTCCCCGGGCTGAGATAAGAATGACAATGGTTTACAGGCCCCCTGAGCTGAAAGGGGAACAGTTTGCATGCCTGGCTCCCAGCTCACAGCCCGACTCAGTCACAGCGACAGGATTAAGATTAAGGAGTTCCCACTCCCAGTCCATGGTCAGCCTCCCAGCCTGTGCATGGTCAGGGTTGTTGCCTCGTGCCATGCTGCATAAGAATGCTGAAACACAGCCTTTATGCTGTTATGATTCATCTAATCTTCACAGATTTATGGGGCACAATAAATCGGTAACATAAATTTTACAGAGACCTTTCATTTGTTAAGCAATTCGTTCCCACCTCTGTGAAGAGAGATGTTTCACCAAAAGCACAGTCAAGTTTTCTGATTTGAGCCTGCAACTGAGTGCTTGAGTTTCATACCCTGTGCTTTTCAGCTCAAAGTTCTGAAACAGCAAAGCATACAGAGAATCAAATCCTCTTGTTCCCCCCAGAACAAAGAAAATCCCCAGCAGCAGCCAGAAGAGCTTATTGTAGATGTCTGTGTAAGCCAAGGGAATGACTTAAGGGCTTGACCCAGCATATGTATCTGCTCATCCCTGACGTGGCAAAGATTCTTAGTTTTGCCTAGTGAGAAGATTCTTCAGATTTCTATTTCAGAACTGAGGGAATTGCAAGTGATCTGGTAATCTGGATCTATGCAGCGACAACAGCCTATCTATAGAGCAACCTAGAGAATTTATACTAACAAAGCTTAATTCATTACCTGCTTCTCTTCCAAACTTACTTGCAATGTTTCCCTCAAGTTTTGATTCATTCTCATGGGTACATG
The DNA here is from genome assembly GCA_013400175.1 of Phainopepla nitens. Lineage (NCBI taxonomy): Eukaryota > Metazoa > Chordata > Aves > Passeriformes > Bombycillidae > Phainopepla > Phainopepla nitens. Next base: position 26,788 of record VXBQ01012116.1, read on the forward strand.
CATGGAATAACTTATTTGCACATTTGCTAATCACCGTTAGTCCCAATACATACAAGAATCAGATACCTTGTGTCCTGCTCAGCCATTATTCCACATTATCCCTTGATGGTGCTATGGAAAAATGAAGGCACATATATCCCTATTTGTCACTCCAGCATAACACCCCTGCAGCCTTTAAATAAGGCAGTCTTGGCATGAGAACATCTTTGCTACTGTGAAGTCAAACAAAGCTTAACTTAGCACCTGAACAGCTGAAACCATCTCGACTTAACGGGAACACTCAAATCACCTGCCTTAGGACTTCTTGCTGCTCTGTAGTGCTCTGGCACCACCTGTCTGGGATGATGTCCTCGGTAGGAACACTCAAAATAAATGTGGCTCTCCATCAAAAACTCCACCGTAAGAGACAAAAAGGGTGTTGGTGAATCACAGTGCCCTGAGAGTGGCATCTGGCTCTTTGGGTTGCCTGGTTTATGGAAAGAGTGGAACAAGAAAGTGATTTTGATTTATAACCACCATCAGTTTGCTGGTTTGCAACAAACATGGCCCAACCAGCTCCAGGATGTTCAGAGGTCTCTTGCCCAACAGGTTCAAATATTTGGCTCCATTTTATGCATGTGAAATGAGCAATTTGGGCAATCCTTAAAAATAAATACTAACAGCGCTTGGAAAATAAATAGGTTCCCAGTTCCAAGAGGGATTTTAAAAAAAAAAAAAAGTAAGGAAATACTCAGTACAGATTTCCATTGCAGGAAGTTTTACACCCACTATTTCCCATGACCAAGTCCCTGATATTCTCCAGTGACTGGGAAGGAACAGCATAATGAAGGAACCCTCACCTGAGAATCTGGCCAGACACATTTTTAAGGAGACTGACATATATCCCAATTGCGTTCTGTGGGTCAATGACAAGCTCCATAATTACCATGTGTATTTTGATCTTCACTGATACTCACCAGCTACAGGAAATTACACACTGTGCTGTACCTGCTGCAAGCTTATCCCTTTGCTATCCTGTTATTAACTGTTCTCCCTTTGGGACTTGCAGCATCTCCTACTGCAGCCACTGAAATGGAAGAAAATGCCAACACCAGCTTGGATGAAGACTTTGAAGGACAGGCAACACACACAGGCAAGGAAACTAACTGGGTTTTTTTTTCCCAAAAATAAGTTAAACTGTCAGTGTTCACTGGGGAAGCCCAGAATTCCAGATGTTCCAGTGGCCAAACCTGGGAAAAAAAACCTGACAAAAACACAGGTTCCAAAGGCAATGAGAAGGTGTTTTGGGGCAGGTAACACCACAGGTTGTGCTGCTCCTGCTCAAACCTGAAGCAAAGGGCAAACACAGGGGATACTTGACAGGGCCACCAAGAGACTTGGCCCAACATGGCTCCTGTTGGTTTATTGCCCCACCCCTGTGGTTTGTTGCTTCACTTTGCTCTCCAGGGGAGGAGAGAAGACAACAAAAGAGCAACAAAACCCACACTCCCACGTTAGAATCAGGTGAAAACGTTTCACTAGAAAGGCAAAATGATTTTTTCCTTCCTACAGAAGGAACACTCCTGGCTAAAAATGCCCCTTGTGACAAACACAGCACAGCATCTAGAAGCTTTAAAAGAGGCCTCGCTCAAAACCATCATTCTTTTTAATCCAGTGCTCAGTCACCAGGATTTGTATAAGCATTGACAATGTGTTCAGCTCTGCAGCTCCTCCACCCCACTGCCAGGTAACAGGATGCTAATCATTCCCTCCCTCGGCTCCGAGGGCTTCTTTTCCTTGGAGCTATAATGAATGCAGTTCTTGTAATAACTCTGGGGTTCTTTCCCAACCCGCCTTGCTGCTGTTGGCCAAGATTATGATATATACACACATTGGATGGGCTCTGAGCAACAGAGCTAGTGGAAGGTGTCCCTGCCTAAGGCAGGGGGTGGAATGAAATGAGCTTTAAGGTCCCTTCCAACCCAAACCATTCTATGAAATATATATATATACACACATCACAGCTCACTTTCATCACATCTTCCTTGTGAAAATGAGAGCTGCTTACCCAGCCTTTTCTAAATTTTCCATAGGAAACTTCACCTCTGAAAACACTGAAATATTCTTTGGTTTTGCTTTATAATCTAAAATGCTGATTAAATGTTTTCATTTTGAAAAACAGCACTGGAATTTTGAAATTATTTTCTTTCCCAATTTAAAAACTTAAGCAGTTTAATCAAGCAGCTCCAAAGACCAAGCTCTGCATTACAATCAGAATAATCATTTGCCTTATGGGTAACTCTTCCAGTGCAACAGGTATTGTTTGGGATTTTTAAAAATAATCTCGAATGTCCTGCATTCTTAGTTTTACTCAGAGTCCTCATGCACATTTAATATTTAAATTTTACTAAATATTCAAATTAAATACCCTGTTTATAAGGAAATCAAATATTTGTCTACAAAACACCACCTTTGGCCAACATGGCAGTTTTATCATGTTTCAACATCCTCATCCATGTTTACTGCTAATGTAGTTCACAAAATCCTTCCAAATTATCCTGATGGGAACCAGATCACCAAAGTGATCCAAGAGAGAAATGCTTGCTTTCTCTTTTCTTTCTTTCTTTCTTTTTCTTCCTTCCTTCCTTCCTTCCTTCCTTCCTTCCTTCCTTCCTTCCTTCCTTCCTTCTGGGACACATTGGTCCAAAAGCTCTGGTTCTCAGTACTCCTGGAGAGTGCTTTGGAAGGAGAAGGGACAGATAAACTGAGGCACAGAAGGACAAACCAGCAAAGAACATCAACTTCTCATGAAATCTCTTGTTGCAGCCACTTTCTCACTCAACTTCATCTCTCTTAGGGCCCAAAGGTGTGATCAATGACTGGAGGAAGTTCAAATTAGAGAGTGAAGATGGAGACTCCTTACCTCTGAGTAAGAAAGAAATGCTTAGACAAATGTCTTCACCACACAGATCTTTCAGCAGAGATGATAAAGACACCAGAGAGAGATTCTGCCGTAAGGTAAGAGAAGTAAAAGGAATTAACTTTGGCTCTATATAAAACATGCCTATCATAAGGCAGAAAATCTTGAATTTTCCACTTAATTTCTGTGTAATTTAGCAGAACTCTCACAATGCAGACAGAACACATGTGCAAAACAATGGAGTTGGGGAAGGGGCTGGAGCACCAGTAGCAGCTGAGGGAGCTGGGAAAGGGGCTCAGCCTGGAGAAAAGGAGGCTCAGGGGGGACCTTCTGGCTCTGCACAACTCCCTGACAGGAGGGGACAGCTGGGAGCAAGGGTCGGGCTCTGCTCCCAGGAAACAGGGACAGGAGGAGAGGGAACTGCCTCAAGCTGCGCCAGGGGAGGCTCAGGTTGGATATCAGGAAAATTTCTTCCTCATAAGGGTAGTCAAATTCTGGAAGGGGCTGCCCACACACTGATGGCATTACCATTCCTGAAAGAATCCAAAAAAATAGGAATGTGGTGCTCAGCGACACAGGTTAGAGGTGGATTTGGCAGTGCTGGGTTAATGGTTGGACTTGAGGATCTTAGAGGGCATTTCCAACCTTAGTTAGTGGCTCTGTGATTCTCTTTATCCTGTCTTCTCTCAAGCAAAGGGTAACTTCAGTAAAACAAGCAGTGTATTGCACATCTATCACAGCACAGCTTGACATTTCTTCCTCTCTTCCCTGCCACAATGCCCTATCCTTGGTTAATGCAATGGAAATTTTTTAGCAGGTTTAAAAACCTATTAGTCAGGATAGAGCTCTGAGCCTGAACATCACTCATGACCATTTATTAATTCTGAAACAGGGTGGGATCAAACCCCCAAAAACACAGGAATTAAACCTGCCCCACTACTGGCAAAATTTCCACCAACTCTGAGAGATCCATAAATTATTGCCAAAGGTGGCCACTGCCTTGAGTACCATCATGTTGACAGGCAGGTGTTGAGACAGGATCTTCACCTGTCTCTCAACAAGACCTCCCGGAGTCACTGTAGGGAGCGATGGTTCTGGCTCAGCTTCTGGTGCTCTCCAGGCGGGTCTGTCCCCATTCCAGCTCCAAGGGGTTCACTAACCTCGCTCTCGGGGTGCCCACAGATGAGCATGCAGGAGTACGAGCTGATCCACGCCACGCAGGAGGACGAAAGCTGCCTCCAGCAGTACCGCAAGCGCTGCATGCAGGACATGCACCAGCGGCTCAGCTTCGGGCCCAAGTTCGGCTTCCTGTGCGAGCTGCAGAACGGGGAACAGTTCCTGGAGGCCGTGGAGAAGGAGCACAAGACCACCACGGTCATCGTGCACATCTACGAGGACGGCGTCAAGGGCTGCGAGGCCCTCAACAGCAGCCTGACCTGCCTGGCGGCCGAGTACCCCACCGTCAAGTTCTGCAAGATCAAGGCCTCCAGCACGGGCGCGGGGGATCGCTTCTCCAGCGAGGTGCTGCCCTCCCTGCTGGTCTACAAGGCCGGGGAGCTCCTGAGCAATTTCATTAGTGTTTCTGAACAGTTCAACGAGGAGTTTTTTGCTGTGGATGTGGAGGCTTTCCTAAATGAATATGGGCTGCTACCCGAGAAGGAGCTTCGGGCACTGGGAAATGGCACGGATGAGCCAGATGTTGAATAATTAGAACCAGAGTCCTCACTGCCTCCCTTTCCTCTTCAGTCAGCTGCAAATGAATGTCAGTAACACCCATCCCACTTAGAGAAGGCTGTCTTTGCTGACTTGTAACAAATAAAGATATAAAAATTTAACTGTTAGCATGTGAATTCTACTTACAACACATACAGAAGGCAGTCCTGTACATACTTCTATGCCAGACACAATAGGAAGAACAGCAGTGATATTTAAGAAATATAGGAAAAACAAATTAAAAATTGAGGGCCATGCCTGTCTCCACAAAGCATAAGTCCTTCATCTCAGTGGGGACAGGACTGGTCCATGCCTTTGTGCACACAAAAAGCCATCTCCATGCTCTGGAGTTACAGCAAGTCCTGGCTCCTGATTCCCTTCTATCAACTTTGGCAGGAACAGGCAATTTTCAGAGCGGACAAATAGCCCAAAGTCCTTGCATTCCTAAATGGCTCAAGTATCTAGGTCATTATTTTATTCAACATTTAATACTCAATACTGCTGCAAAGAGAGAAATAAGCTCGGTGCTCCTGTAAGTTTTTCACCCAAACAGCTGGCACAGACAGACACAGCATCAGCTGATTTCAGTTCATCAGTGCTCCCTATGCTGAGCAGCAGCATTCAAAATGCCTGTGAGTTTCTGGAAAAGTATGTTATGCTTATGTAATAACTCTGAATAAAGCTTATCAGCTCTCAAAACCTGCCACTGGAAGTGTGAAATATATTGGTAGTACATAACCTTACCCTTAAAAACACGTGAAATATTAGCAAGTACTCATTAGATATTTACTGAACTCAAAGTTTTAAGTTTTGTTAAAGGGGAGCTGCTGAGAACTACAGTTTAACAATCTGACTGAGGGGAAAAACCTGGGGTAAACTCACTATAAACATTCCTCTCTCTAACACAAAACAACAAAACATTAGAAACAGTTCAGTGACTTCTGCACACTGGCAAAGCTAAAGGCTGGGTTTGACTGGGGATGGAAGTATCTGTATCTTACTAAAGACCTTAACAGCACAGATTAACTGACAATATTTGAGATTATCAACATGTTAAAGACTATTTCCCTTTTGTTTGTTCTTTTTTTGAAACTATCAAAATGTTGCTGAATTGCTACTTGTAAGATTGTTTTGCCATGCATGACTACTTTAACAGAGCTCCAGAAACCTCCCGTCATGTATTCTAAGCAGTACAAATGAAGTTTCTCATCATCCCTCGTACAATCTTCTCTAACCTGTAAAACAATTCATGACTCTATTGCACCAAGAATTCAAACAGCATGCTCCCAAAATGTTATGATTTCCATGCTGTAAACTGCTGAGTGAGAGATTGTCCCAAGTCTCTCTGATGGAACTCCGGGGAGAAGAAAGCTTTTCCCTTGGAGCAGTCCTCTCTCCCCTTACTGAAGCCCTCAAGTAAAGTCACTTTCATCCTTACCTTTCATCTGTCTGTTCAGAATATTTGCAAATCTACCCTTTGTAGATACACCCAACAGCATGAAAATCCAATGATCTTATAGGAGTTTAGGTAGAAAATACTGAATTATCTTTTGTCCACCACAAAAGCAACCAGTTACCTGAGTAGCAGGAGAATATTTCTCTCGCATTTTAATGATATGTTTTGAAGAAGAGATATGGAAAATTTCTATCCTCTACACATCTAAAATATCTCCATGTAAGTTGTGGGAACTCAACTTCCCTGAGAACTTTCACTCTTTATCCAACTTGGTTTAAATGCTATTAGGCTGTACATCAGCAGCCTCTTCACATAAGCTTCCTTTTTTTGAGAACAAGGCTGAAAGCACAAAACCCCAACAATAACAATCCAGAAGCTACACCTATAGCTACTGTAAGAAATAAGTTGACACTCCAATTTAAGAGAGAGATTAAACATGCTTAAGCAGGATTTTTTTCAACATGTAATTTAAAAAACAAAAACCAAAGAGCAAACACACATGTGGCACCAAGCCTCGACAAAAGCCCATGACTAATGAAGTTGCAAATAAAACTCTGATCACAGCAGTTATCAGTTTCTGCAGGGAAAAAACCCAACCCTAAAAACAAAAAGCAAGATTTGATTCAAATATTCATTACTGTATGAAGTTTTTTGAGTAGCAAACAGTAAATGCTTCAATAAGCACATGGGAGCAGCCTTCCTGCTACCCTGGACTGTGGTTACTCTTCCTTTTGACTCAAAGTCACAGAGACCCTGAGTCCCCAAATATTCTGATAGAGCAGAGGGGGAGAAGAAATTATCACTGGTGTCACTGCTGCTCAGACTGAGAGCAAAGCCTCTGGTAGATGCCAGTGTCCTGCTGTCAGTTGGGATGGTTATTTTTCCTCCCAGCAGCCTGGAGAGGCTGTGTTTTGGATTCAGTACAGAATCATTTTGATAACACACTGATGCTTCAGTTGTTGCTGAGCAGAGCCTACCCCACGCCAAGGACTCTGCAGTGTCCCAGGCTCTGGCAGCCAGGAGCTGCACCAGGAGCTGGGATGGAGCATGGCCAGGACAGCTGATCCCTGGGCAGAGGGATATTCCACACCAGGGGATGCCATGGCCAGTCTGAACTGGGGCAACTGGCCAGCAGGGGCTGAAGGGCTGGCCATCAGTGGGTGGGTGGTGAGGGACTGCACTGTGGTCACTCATCTGTCTGGATTGTACTCCCTTCTCTCTTTTTGTCATCTCCCTTTTTCATTATTATTACTACTACTATTATTATATTGTACTTTATTTCAATTATTAAACCGTTCTTATTGCAACCCAAGAGTTTTATCTTTGTTCCAATCCTCCTGCCCCTGGCCCCAGGGAAGTGAACATGCCCTGTGTGGTCCTTAGTTTCCAGCTGGGCTCAAACTATCACAACCTGTCACAACTTACCACACCAAACGCTGCCCTAGGATGTGAGGAATTGTAAACCTCAGTGACCAAGACCACTGAGGCTTTTAAAACTACATTTTCAAACTCCATGGCACAGAAGATAATGATTCTGTAAAACTATTTTGTGTCATAAATTTTAGAACTGTACTTAGAAGAGGCTGATTTTCAGATGTGGAAGTCCAAACCATTCCTCTGAACTCTACATATTAAAATAAATATATATCTACAATCATGGACATGAGTAAACAAAGCTCAGTATCAGTCACAGTGGAGTTTTCTCAGACTGAAAGCTTCAGAGTATTATACAGGTATGAAAAGGGAAAACCTACAATGAAACCTGAGCTAGAGTTATGCAGTAGTCAGGAAATAGATTTTTTAAAGGTTGTTTTCCTTTTCTCTTACACACACAGTTTATCCTAAAGCCCTCATTTTCTTACACTGTCAATGGCACAAATGGTAGAAGAAAGGATGGGACAATGAAATCCCCTCTTGGTTAGTCTTGTAATTCTTAGACAAGTGAGAACCTGCTTTCTTCTACATCCACTATTTCCTCATGGTAGGATGACTGGGAGGCTCAATCTGTAGGTACAAGCCAAATTAGTCATTTTTTCTTTGACAGGGTTGATTAATTTCTTATTGCACAGATTCAACTGTCTCCTATATTATACCTGACATTCACCAGAGCAACTTCTTTCTTTGTCTTCTTCCAAGCCCAAACTGGAAAATTAGATCCCTGGTACCTAGTTAGTTCTAAACTGAAGGATTAATTTGACCATCACCACAAAGAAAAGGATCATTTACTAAGCACTGAATAAGCCTGCAGAAACTAAGAAAAAAGAGGAAGAGTTCTTTGCAAGGGGATCCTTGGAACAATACATCCCAACAAGCTCTATTTTTGACACCACGAGTACTAAACAAGAACAACTGTAGCAGGAGTGTTTTAGGACAATTTTCTTCTCTCCTGTCAGAGATGCTGTTCTTCACTTCTGTGGGTGAATTTTGTGTTACAGGCAACTAAAGAATAATCATTTTGTATTTTACCTCCGAAAGCATACCCTATTCTCCTTAAAAAAAAAAAAAGAAAGAAAAAAAAAAGACAGGACCTTTCTTCCAATTACACTCCTGTTCCTCCTTCTAACAAAGACTGTAGCAGAGCAATTTTTAAACCAACCATATTCTGAAGCATGTTACAAAATTACTCCCATTTTCTGGATAACCCTCAGCCTCCCCTGGATGTCATTCTACCTCCTGATTCCTGCCTATTGATTCCACTCACTGGCACAGAACAAAAAGCAATTATAAATCCCATAGCAGCTGAACCCAGTGCCTCCATTACAACACTCACCACCTTCCTCCAGGAGGCCCCACTTGAGCAATGCTGAGCACAGAAGGTCAACATTGCCTTTCAAACTATACTCACAATACTAAAAGCAGCTCTTTTTTCCAAACATGCAAAAACAGAATACACAGGTGAGGTGGTGTCAATAGCAGTCAAGACACCTTTCTCAGAGTTGCCTTTAATAAAGGTATCCCAGTACATAATTGATTATGCTTTAGAATCAAAGAATTTATTTTTTTCTTTATGTTCCACTGCCTTCAAACAAAAAAAGAAATTTGCATTGGTATTAAAATGCCTTTAATTCTTTTCTGTTGCAGTTCAGGTCCAAGTAAACATCACATGTCATATACAAATTATCTTTATTAGCCTTACTAGAATTCATTCCCTTCTTCCACCATCCTCATGTCAAGTAAACATGCAACTGGCCAACACACCAAGGAGAATCTCTCATAATGGAAAGCTCTCTCTTTTTATAATCTGAAAACCTTGATTAGCAATAATTTGGATAACTTGCCTGTATCTACAAGATAACCCACAAGGCCTGCCTTGGTGTAACTGTTGCTGAAATTGTTAAAATTCCAAGATAGCAATGATTGTATTTGAGCTGGACAGAGAAATCCTCATCAGGAGGCACTGAGTCAAAGGCAGCAGCATACACACAGCTCAGCAATGCCATGCATTTCACTGATTTCTGAGTTCTCCAGTCTTGAACCAAGCTATTTACAGGCTGCCTTGGTCTAGTCTTGAAATTTTTAGAAACTATTTGCATATGCAAATATGCATTTTATAATAGTCAGCCAGTATTATCTAAAACAATGCATATGGTGAAATGCTGGCTTCACTAAAACTAATTTCCCCCAAATAACTGCAATCAAATAAGATTTCTCTTAGCAAAGGAACCCTTAAAGCAGGGATTGTAGTACCAGGTCATTATGCAGGTTTTACCAATACCCTGAGAAACACCAGGAGTAGCATTTTGCATTAAAGGAGCCAGGAGAAAGAAAATGAAGGTTCTATATTTGTTTAAGGGACCTCTCCAGAAAATAATATTGTCATTTATTTATACAGAGCAACAGGGTTAGTTTCTTGTAAACCTGATTCACCCTCTACTTGATTCTGTAAGTGCATAATTCTACTTGATCTAGGAAGTGTATGATGGAACAAGCTAACTGAACCTACCATTAGAGTTTACATTGCACATCTACCTGGTGGGATTTAGGCAACAATTCTTAATTACTAATATATTAACCCAGCTATTTCCATCTTGTGAAACGTCCAACATCTCCCAGGAGCTGTGGTGGCTGGAGTTTAATCACTGGAGATCAATCACTGAAGTAGTTGAAGGAGAAAATCAACGCCAGGACTGCAACAGCAGCTGCCACGACCAGCCCTAAATCCAGAGGGAACACAGGCAGTGAGGGAAGGGCAGCACAGCCAGCCCTAAATCTAGAGGGAACAGGCAGTGAGGGAAGCAAAGCACAACCAGCACCAGAGGGAACACAGGCAGTGAGGGAAGGGCAGCACAACCAGCCCTAAATCCAGAGGGAACACAGGCAGTGAGGGAAGCAAAGCACAACCAGCCCTAAATCCAGAGGGAACAGGCAGTGAGGGAAGTGAAGCACAGCCAGCCCTAAATCCAGAGGGAACAGGCAGTGAGGGAAGCATAGCACAACCAGCCCTAAATCCAGAGGGAACAGGCAGTGAGGGAAGCAAAGCACAACCAGCCCTAAATCCAGAGGGAACACAGGCAGTGAGGGAAGGGCAGCACAACCAGCCCTAAATCCAGAGGGAACACAGGCAGTGAGGGAAGCAAAGCACAACCAGCCCTAAATCCAGAGGGAACACAGGCAGTGAGGGAAGCCAAGCAGAGGCAGCAGCAGGCAGGTAGGGGAGAGCAGGACATGGGGAATGAGCAAAGGTGAAACAAAAAGAGCTACTCCAAAACTACTTTTATTAGCGTGCTCATTACTGATGCAGCTGAGGAGATACACAGAAAACCCCAAAACACCTCAGTGATGTTGTAAGGGAAAACATTTTTACATTCAAAGCAAACACATATTTACTGCTCCTATTTAATCTTCCAGTTACTATATTCTATTTCTAATAAATAATAGAAAGCAGAAGTAACTGCTTTGTTGACTGAAGTGTAACTATTTCAATACAAGCAGACCCACAGCAAAGAGAACTGTACTAGGTGCAGACAGATCTCCAGGAGCTGGACAAGGCATCACCGTGGAGAAGTTGCAATGGAAAGGAGAGTTCTGTGGCTGCTGTTCCCTGAATTCCTGAACTGACAGTTAGGATGCTGTGGGAGCTAACAGTCCTGAAAGGGCCCACTGCAGGTTCTGGAGTGCCATAGCAAAAATTTTGAAAGAAACATACCCATATTTTGTTGGAGCTTCAACAGCAGTGTTGCTTTTGTCAGCTGTGCCTGTTGTGTGTCACTCGGGCTGTCAGTCACTGGGCAAATATCAACTGCATGGAAAAGAATAACAGTTGTGTTTTACAGTGAATTAATGCAAAAGGCCAAGAACTTCAGATCAACTTTATAAAGTGTATTTATCACAGAAAAGTTTATTGCAGTAGGAGTGGTACAACAGCAATAGCACAGTGCTAAACTATGCTGTATGTCTGGAAGGGTAAAACTAAAGAGACAAAATGTATTTCAGGAGGAGTTCTCTTCCAAAACTCATTTTCCAAACCCTGCTTCCAGAGTAACATTCCCAACTCTCTTTGCATAGCCTGGGGAGAATCTAACTACATTAAACACCTTCCAAGATCAAAGGTTCCCTTCAGAGCCATCTGTCCTGAGTTCAGGGTACATGGAAATCCCACTGCATGAGAGGGTGAGCCCAGCAGCACTTCCCTACCCAACAGCCAGAGACGCATTCTTTCCAACCACAAAAGGTTGTTTTTGAATGTCCCCCTAAAAATACCCTTTCACAGCAGGCATGGAGGACTCATTTCTCTTTGGAAGAATTACTAAATCCTTAGTCTGCCCAGCCAGGATGTGAGAGAGCTTGAGTCTATTTCCAGGCGGATGGGACTCAAACCTGTATCTATTTCCTTTGCAAAGATCTCCCTAATCCCTTGGCTATATCCAGCTTGTTAGAAGGGCAGGGGAGAAAGAAGGGGATTAACCTGCAGTCCTTCACCCAGCTTGTTTGAGCCACACAGAGCCAGCATGGAATAAACCACACACCCCTCAGTGACAAGGCTGCTTAATGGTGGTGGGCCAAAGGCCTTGCCAAAAGTTTGGATTAAATTCAGAATCTACGACCACAGGCACCTTCTGCACAAGCAAAGGGCAACAAAAGCGTTTGTCATGGCAGTGAGAGCTGGATGTGTCTGGGAAGAACAGGACAGGCAAGCTCAGATAAGAGAACAAGCCTGACAGACAAGGAAACCCCCAACAGTACCAGATATCAGGGTTTAGAAGGCCATGGGACACTGAGCTGAATAAAAACAGATCTCCATTTCCACAGAAGGTTTGTCCACCAGCAATAAAACACAAATTACATGCTTGAGTAATAAGGCACATCCTCTGTGTGATTCATATGCAAATGATTCATGAAGTACTTTCTCTGTCATTAGGCTATGGTGGAAATGGATAATCTAAACATGATCAGAAAGGTTGTTTCTGTTGAGTCATGTGGATAATTGTCTTCAAAATCTCCTTAAGTCAAACTTGCACAAGACCTGTTACACAAAAACACCCAAACTAGGCTTTTAAAACCTGTCTTTAGGTTTTTTATCCCTAAACCCATTGCACTGGTACAGGATGTACTGCAGCAGAGAAATCACTGTGTGATATGAAACACAACAGGACAGTGAGATTATACACAGATACACAGACGATGCTTGGAGATCTCTCTGTAAGCAGCACATATATGTAAAATCAAAATGATAATACTTTGGTGCAAATTTCAGTGTGTTTTCTAAAGAGAAATTATCAAATATCCCTGAATCCCACTGGTCCTCAATAAGGCCACGGCTGGATCATTATTTTCTTAGTGCCAAGAAAAGCACTCCCTCAGCTGCCTAAAATATGAGCAGAAGTCTTCAGCTAGAGTAGAGTTATTAATTGTTGCAATATAGGCTTTCAGTAAGTATCTTAACTAGCACAGTAAGAGAACTTCTGTCCAGAGTTTTGAATTCTGTAAAACATCCCGCTTTGGGATAATGTGACTGCATTTTCTGGGCCATCTCTCAAGTCTAGCTCCAGCAGGTTCCTTTCTGCTGTATATCTGATGAGCAAGGCAGGATGGTCTGTGCCCTCTAACTTGAGGTTTCTTTGTGCCTCCTTGTGCTGAGGGGACCTTTGGAAGCTGCACACCAAGGCAGCTGCACATTCCTCACCTGTTCAGAGGGGAAAAAATAAAAAGACAACTGGAAAAAGAAGAAAGAGCCACCCCTGAGCTATTTAGCTTTACCACAGGCCTTTATGCCATCACATTCTGGAAGATTTGCATGTGGAGCAGCAAAATCACACAAAGGAGTTTTCGTAGCAGATGTTTTCTGGTACCAATTAGACGAAACCTTAATTCTTCAGTTTCCTAGCCAAGATGGGGAAGTGATTACCACTGCTGAAGTCTTATTTCTGTCTATCCACTCAGGGTATTTAACAGCCCACCCCCTGCACCAAGGAGGAGCAGGGATTTAGTAAAGCCAATCAGAGATGCAGAGCTTTCAGTTGCCTGTATTAGAGCACTAAATACCTTGAAATTACAGTGTTAGAGCTATTTAAGGCTTTCATTTATAAATAGCTCGGGGTTTACTTTCTATTTTCCGCACAACAATTTTAAAGCATGACCCAGTGGTGTCTCCACTGGAGAGCTGTACAAGGAGTCAAGGGACAAAACTGCAAGAGACAGCAAGAGAGCCCAAGTTCAGTAAACACATAAAGCTGACCTCAAAAATTCATGTTTTGACTAAAAGCTGCTTAAAAAATAAATCTTTCGCCTATACTGATTAGATCCTCTTCTTCTAAAGTGCATATTTTAAAAAGCAACAAACCTCCAAATTATTTCAAAAGCCTGCTCCTGTTCTTGAATTTGAGAGAATTCTTTTTATCAGCAAACCTTCCCCAGCACCTCAGTATGAACAGCATTTCCAGTTAATTTGAGGTAGGTGCCTCAGACCACAGGAACTGTGACACAAACAGAAAGGCTGATGACAAAATTCCCTACAAACCAATTACTGAATATTGACTATTACTAACGAAATTAGAGCTAAGCTTAGAGAAACAACACATGCTTCCCAAATCAAAATGATGCACTGGAAAAGCCTTTGCACAAGAGAAACCACAAATTCTCATAAGAACACAAAAACAAGTTAGCAGCAATCCTTAGACATTTCATACCAAAGTAACAATAAAAATCAAATCCCATAATAAGTGTTTTTTTTTTTTTAACAGGACTCTTTCTAAAATGACCTTCCTGGTGTGATAAAAGTGTATAAATAACTTGTGATTTTAATAAACCACAAGTGACTGATGCCTCGACATTAATTATCAGAATGAACAGTGCTGTGCTCACAGCATTATTGGTATCACTGCTATTAACAGAGCCCATTCCATGGATAAACTTTATGGTGGTCACCAGGGCAAGGCCAGGCTTTCCCAAAATCCCCTTGCATGTTTTTTCCTCTCCTCTTCTATTCCTCTTTGTTTGTGGGTTTGTTGTTTTTTTGGTTTTTTTTTAATAAGAAAATACACACCTACTTTAATTTGTTTTTCTTTAAAAGAAAAGTAATATAAACTCCCCCCCAGTTAACTCTACAAGCAGCAGACTACAGGAACACCCAAGCTCCTTTTGTGACCATCACTTCACACCTATTGTTGGCATTAATCTTTGGGATGCCCTGGTTTGAGTGGCAAGGTGTTTCCTTCCTACCTGCAGCTCACACAGCCTTACATAAGCAATAAAGCTGAACTGAATCATCACCTCTCTCCTCCCACACCTCTCTCCTGTGCTACAACAATACTCATTTGCTTCTCTAAGCTACACTGATTCCTTAAAGCTCAGTAGTAATTAGTTTTAAGAGTATTAAAGTTACTCTAATAATGCCAGAGAGATTTTTATTGGCTTTCCTGTTTTCCTTGAGGTTCCTGTACACCTCTTACTCCTCAAAAGGATGAGTCAGTTCACAGCTAACAGGTCTAGATAAAGCCTGGGGGGGAGCTGATTCATTTAGAAAGACAAGAATTTATGGTTAGCTCTGAAATTAGGAAACTCAAAACCCCCATAAGTTAACATGTAAGTCAAGGAGAATATTAGTACTCACACTTCACCCTGCAGAGCAAGTCATGGTCACATTGCCCAGTTTTTGTTCCTAAATACCAACATCAAAAAGTGTTCATAGTTCTTATGTGAGAATTAGCGTTGGATTTTTTATTTATTTAAATTATAAAACTGGAACCTGCAGCTCATATGCATGTTGATGGGGGGGGGAAAGGGGAAGTAAAATCTCTTCCATGAGACCACAGGAAATATCATTAGGTGCATTTCAATGTCATATTTGAATTCTACCTTGAAATCAACATTGCAAGGGGAAAAAACCCAACTGGGAATGATACTGACCAGAAATATTCAGAAAGAAGAATTCAGTACCTAGACTATGTCAAAATTTCTGTATTAAAGGGAATATAGCAGTCTCATAATCAGACCATAAACTTGTAAGACATTCAGCAGAAAATGAAAAGTGCTCTCAATTTTGTCTTCATTCTGGGTAAACCACAAATCTTCAGGTTTGGGCACTGCATTTGGTACATAAATTAAAAAACTCAGAATAAAGAAAAGTACTTGGCCTTTTTTAAACATCAGGTTTAGCAGGAAAACTGAAAGACACATTAGACTATATGAATGTTTTGCTAGAAGAATTTTTAAAGTGTTTGTAATTCTGTAGTGAAAAAACAGTAAGTTGACCAAATCATTCAGCTTATTCTAACTTGTCTCAAAACTACATAGCACTAAATAAATGAACTACTGAACATTATATATATATTCATGTAAAAAAAAAAAAGCTTTACAGCATGTTTTTTAAGACTTTATTTGTCAATAAAGGAACCCCTCTAATTCATGAGCAGAGTGGCACATGCAAACCTTGGTTAAACATCTCTTCATGTTTCTACACAAACTGTAAGAAACTTGACCATTTCCCACAATATATTTAAGCTGTAATGAATTGTTATAAATCCTTAGAGTTGCATATGAAGTAAGTTGACTTTAGGCATATCTGGATAAAACTGGCCTATGCCATCAGTCAGCATTTTCCTAAATATCTCAGATATTTACCTGTGCTAATGTCCTCAGCCATGTGCATATCTTCAGCTTGCACAGGCTGATCCAACATCTCCACAAAACGTTCCTGGATTTCTCCAGCAGCCTCATCACCAAACTTATAATCACTGAGCATCACACTGGATCCAGCAACTGGGACAAACAGTCTCTGAGGCAAGACATGATATTCCCTCCCAAAATCTAAAAGGAAAGAGAGAGAAATACCATCCCAATAAAAACCTTGACAGTTATGATAAGATTGCTCCCTAATCTCTGAGCATAAGATAAAGTCATTGCAAAAGAAGAGCTCAAGGTCTCTGTGTGGAAATCCTGCTTTCAGACATGCCAGCTTTAGCTGGCTGCTGTTATATGGATTGATGTCCTTACATTATTAGTCTTTCCAGAAATACCCACGGCAGCTCCAGAACACACCATAAAACGCAAAGCAGAGCTTTTCTCCTGTTTGGAATGACTTGCAGGAGGGCTCTGGGAGAGCCTGCAGGGAAGAGCTCTCCGAGGAGCAGGATTTCAGCAGCACAAAGGGTTGCAGAGGTGTCACACTCCGAGCCACAAAGTTCGGGTGCCACCTAGAGAAGGAACTCAGAACTACGTGCAGTGGAAACGGCTCTGCCCAAGAGATTCCATCGATTTGTCAATTAACTCCT
Source organism: Phainopepla nitens (assembly GCA_013400175.1). NCBI lineage: Eukaryota > Metazoa > Chordata > Aves > Passeriformes > Bombycillidae > Phainopepla > Phainopepla nitens. Next base: position 43,565 of record VXBQ01012116.1, read on the forward strand.
CTTTGGTTTAAACACAACAACAGGACAACGACACCACTGCACTGACTTAAATGAGTTTAAAGATCCCCACCACGAGCTCATAGATCTGGTCTCTATCAAGTTTTAACACTCTTCAATATTAATTAGGAACACCATACGTGGATTTCAAAAATAAAAATAGAAATAAAAACTTAAAGTGTGCAAGGTACAGTTGGAACTTCAGAGACAAAAGTTTCAACTACAGAAGTTTTAAAAATCACAAAATTTCTGATGAGTAAGGAAGAAGCTGGGTTTGCATTTTGTGGTCACAGGAACTGAACACAAACGTGGTGTGAAAGCTGTGATGCCAAAGGACACAAACTTGACAAAATAATTTCCAGATTTAAGAAAAAGTCAAGGCTGAAAAGTGGCAATTATGCCTTTTACTTTTTATTCTGCTCCAACCATACTGGAACTTCACTATAACAGAATTTTCTACAACCACCGAAATTCACTGCAAATATAAACTGGTGTTGTTTTGTTTTGTTTTTTTTTTTTTTTACTTCTTACTTTTTTTCTGAGGTCCTTCATTTAAGATCAAATCTTCAAACAGTATTTCACACCGATCACTCAATGTGTTTATGATGTCTCTTTTCAAAGCCTGCAAGGACACAGTGAAATCATCAGGAATCAAAGCTACTTGCAAAGCTTTTAACCAGGAAGAAATAACCAAAGAAGCCCCATATGTTAAACCCATGATGAAATAATAGTTTTTTCCCAGAGAATGAAAAACTAGTGTGAATTTTCAAACTAATAAATAATAATTTGCTAATAAAGAGAAACTAACATCAAAAGAATTGGTATCAAGAAGGAAAACCACAAACACGAAAAGCTGAGGAAAGATTTAGGATTGTTAGGATAAGAACTGACAACTTCTAGGTATTTATCAGTAAAACCAAACAAAAATAATCATGAGGCGTTGACTCAGTGAGGGAAAAAATAAATTATTGAGCAAGCAAATCTGAATTTTACATCTACAAATATAAAAATACAGTCTACAACTTTTTTTGAAGAGAATTCTTCAGAGCCTAATCCGTTTGACAATTGTACAAAGCCTCCTCAGAGCCCAGCCTTACCCACAGCATGCATATCCTCTAGAAGAGAAAAACTAACTAACTCCACACGGGTGGTTTCTAAAATAATCCCCCTGTCCAACATTTTGACCCCAGTGTAGACCATTCTGGCAAAGAAAAAACAAGTCCCACGTATTCCAGAAGAATGTTTCTGATGGACTAAGACCCTGCTCAGTACCTGAATGGCTTCTTTGACCTTGGGCTTGTTGCTGTGGATGTAGGCCCTGCACTTCACAGCTCCTCGGAGGTTGATGGAGCCACTGCACACCTGCACCGTCGCCGTGGACCTGGCGCTGGCACCCTGGCACTGAGGAACAAACACAGCCACTCTTATCCCAGGCACTTGCAGCAGAGTCACTGAAACCAGCAAACCAACAGCAGGAGCTCACACACAACCTGTTTCCCTCATCGTGTATAACTAATTTTATTTTAGTTATTCATTTGGTTAGGTAAGACTGAAAATTTTCTGGTTTTTATCCTCCAGGTGTTCCAAACACTTGTGTCTATGAGATTTTAAAACTTTCCAGGCTTGTGGCAAATAACAGTATTGCTTTATTAACTTATTAACAAGCCTTTTTCAGACTTATTTTAAACAATGAAGCTTTCGTGTTTGCTATAATCAGCGTAACCCAGGGTGTGCTGGGAGTCATCCCAACAGTCAGTACCAAATTATACATGTGGTCTACACTGAGAGCTGCATCAAACTGTTGCCTAGAAATGCTCTCCCTAATTACTACAACAATGAGTGTGAGCATGAACAACTCCAGGACAACACCTGGAAACAGTGGGATGCACAACTTCCACACCAACGGCACACACCACTGCTGCCAAAAAAGAGTTTTCCTCTCCCTGCAGCAACTAACCTCAATACAATAGACAGTAACAACAAAAGAAGATGAGATACTCATGGAGTCTTTAAAATGGCATTGGAAACACATCCAGTTCTGCTGAACATAATTTTGAGAATTCAGGAAACACCTGACAAAACATAGAAGGCTACGAAACAAAGCCTGGACACATTTGGACTTCAGGGTCACCAAATTCATGGTTCTTCACAACTCTGGCAGGGAGGAAACTCCTGACACAGATCCAGCAGCTCCAAATGATGATTCAGCTCACGGGATCTGTGCCTTAATCCAGAGCTGGCAGCTGAGCTTCTGACAAAAGGATCCAAGTGATCGTCCAAGCTAGCCAGGGCAAGCTGTGGATTGAAGTGTGGGGGTGACTCTGAACTTCAGATGCAAAGTCACTTGAAATCAATGTATACAGGTACCTACAGGTATCCTACCACCAAAGGAATTACTCACAGGACTTCTTTTCCATAACCTGTTTTCCAGTATTTCAGCTATACTATGCAATTCATGGACAACATGGTTATCACACCGCAAGAATTTCTAAAGGCACAAAATACGCAGATCTGTTGACAATCAGTTTCACATTCAATATCCAGGTGGGAAAAGAAGTCTTAGGAATAAATGAGCAAGATTTCTAGACAATAATTCAGAACTTTTTTATTTTATTCTTTGCTCTATTTTATAATTTAAAGGCAAGCTTATACTTTGCAAACAGCTAAAAACTTACCAGCTGTGTCAGAACCTTGACATCAGAAAACTGAGTGCTGGGCTGAGTATTTCCTCTGAACTTTTTCTGAGGGGAAAAAAATTCTTTGTGTCACGAAACAGGAAAAAAAAAAGTCACTGAAGCAGCTCCCTCACTATGGCATAGAGTGTTCCTTAGTTTGTAGCCTTTGAGAGAGAAAAATAGCACTTAGAAACCAACCAGGAGAATAAAAGGCCAAAACTGAAAGGAGAGATGAATGCATCAGCAAACGAGGTGACAGACGTAGGTCTTTGAAATGTCATCACCCACATTCACACCTCACTCCTGGTCTGTAATAGAAACATGTCAGTCACTTCATATATAATTACTGCAGTAATTCACACTGCCCTAGGAGGGAGAGGCAATCTGCAGGAATGGAGCTGAGAACAAGAGCAGTTCTGGGTATTGGTTACCTGGAACAACAGGTAAGCAATACCAATATCAGATCAACAAATACTGCACAGGAGATGTCTCAGTCAATGCTCTGTCACACAGAGCAACCCTACATCTATTAGAGCTCAATTCCCCCTCGTTTGGTACTCACCTGCCCTTCCAGCAGTTCTGTATCGTCGTCTTTAACTTGGCCATTGATCAGAAAAACACTGTCTTCTATCTGTTTTGACCATCGGTTTAACCCATTCTTTAAAATAAGTGAAAACAAACAAACAAAAAAAATCACAAGAAAGAGGAAAGAATTTCACTGAGGGGTTGGACAGTACAATGCTGAAAATTACAGAAGTATATGTTTTAATAGTTATCCTGAGAGAGTTTTAAAGTCTCTGAAAAATCTATGTTCTTCTAAAGGTAAACCTTAAATGCACCACGTTCAGAACAAATTAAGAAACAAGAATTCCAAAATACTGAAGTGCCACCCCAGGGATTTGGGGGCTGTAGAGAGGGTTGCAGCCCATTGAAAGTCAACTCACAGCAAAAGCACCCCATAGCCCTACACAAATTTGGTGTAACCTTTCACCAGGTGAGGCATCGAGAGGTTACTTGGAAGACTCATGACAATTACTACATAATTTTGAACGAAGGAAACTTCTCACTGAGCACAGCAGAAGCGTTACATTTAAAAGAGGAATAATAGCTAAACATTCCCCACAGATTAGTCCTACTCCTCTCCTGCACTGGTGCAGGCAGTGGGTTACCTTGGTATTCTTCTCCAGGTCGTGGTTGGGTGAAGTAGCAAGAAGTGGGATGTGGATGTTGACATTGACTGTGCAGCCCAAAGCCACCCAGGAAGCAGTCAGAGCACTCTGGTATTTCCAGTCTGCTGGTTTAGCTGAACTCTGGGAGCAGAAAAGAAAAGCCATGAAGCATCTCTCCAAAGCACTGTCTTGAGGCTTTTTTGGGGTTTAGTATTACTTGGCATGCATGAAAAGCTGTGTGTGGCACAGCAGGATGAGCTTACCTTTGGGTCCTGCACGTCGTAGGTTCGGCAAACTACTCTGTGCTACTTAAAGAAAAAGATCCAGGGAAAAGCAAGGGAACAACCAAGAACAATTCACAATTAACTTTGTCCTCTACTAAACTTCCCTGTCGAGCTTATTTATTCTCTGGAGCAGGTTCTCACCTTCCATCAGTGTAAAAAAGTGGGAAAAAAGTTGGTAATCTCCAACTACCACAGTGATGCTGTGCCATCTCTTACAAACAAATTAAGATCAATATGTATGAACAGGAGAAGCACCGAGGGACCAATCTGTAATTTGTCCTCATCTCTCTCTCCTCTCAGAGAAAAACCCTTGCTTTCTCTCCTTGCATTATGTAATTACCAACAGCTCCTGCATTCTGCTGCAGCTCTAGTATTGATCCCACAGGCCTGCTGCTCCCCCAATTCCATGCAAGCACCACTGGTAACAGCAATTCAAGAAGCCAAACAGTAATTTAGATGGGTTTTTTTCAGTTTATGCATGCCAAGACTGACTGGGAAAGGTGTAATTTGGTGCTGTCACACAGACAGACCTCATAAGAAATGATGGAAATTTTTCAAGGACAAGAGAGTCAGTAGTCTTAAACATGGCTAATCAGAAAACTTCATTATTTCAGCTTATATATGTCTTGCTGAACTTAAACAGCCTCTTCCTCCCTAACTCTTGTTTGTTCAGCAGTAACCGGATAAAAGAGGTTGGGGTAGCAGCCTCAGTCAATAAACCTTGCTCATAAAGGATACTTCTTTGTAGCAGAACAGATTTGAAGTGCTGCTCTGTCTGAGACCTCCTCCTCAGCAGGTTTCCAGAGCCTTCTTTTACTCAAGGACTTTTCCACTGAGAAGATTAGCTAAAGATCAAAAATATGTTGCAAAAATATGCACTGTAATTCCTGGAAAATAGTCTTGTACTAAAATTTTAAGTCCAAGCAACATCAAAATTATGTGTAAGCAGGAAATACAGCTTACACGTCACCAAAATGTCACAATGTTAAAAGAACATTTGGCAGGAATTCAGAGGCACTTTCCCCCAAAGTTAAAGACTGAAATCTTAATTTAGCTCCCTTATAAACCAAAGCAATCAGCACACATTCACGTGTCCAACCTGTATGCTTTCTGTCCTTACAGACATCTTACAGTTTTGTGCCTATCAGCTGAGTCAGGAAAGCTGTGTAAAATTATAAAAAACTAATTATAAAAAACAAATCCCCTCCAATTTTTAATTCAGCAATCACTGATCACCTGGACACAGCTCACCTTTTTTAGCCAGCTACCAGTTTCATGAAGCACAACTGAGATGGAATTACACTGAACTGCCAAAATTGACTCTTGGATCTCAGGCTGCTAAACCTGCTCATGATCACTCACTATGATTATGTTAGAAAAATGATAAAATGAACACACATTTTCAGAACAGAAACCAAATACGGCAGTAGATGCCTCGATATTGTAACAAAAATACATTTTAAGTCTATCAGATCCTTCTGGGTATGTTTTAAATTTAATCCCACACCTCTGAGTCAAGTGTGCACATTCTAGACAAGACGTTTCTCTTAAAGGAATCAGAATTACAGATCTCTTACTCCTACAAACACCTCTAAACTGAATGATTCATTCAGACAGGGAAAGCTAACATGCTAACATCACTAGCACCTTTGCCACAAGGATTTAGCTTAATATAAACCTTGAGGATGTTTTCCCTAAGCCAGAATGTCCTCATCCAGTAAATACAGATAAACACAGTAAACAGAAATTCAGATTTTGCCATTGCAGTAACAAACAGGAGGTTAACAAACAATGTCCCACAAGACAGGGATTTCTGAGGTTCCAGTCACAAACCCACACATCAAATCACAATTCTTGGGAAATAAAGCAACAAACCAACTGTATTTTAGTCAAGTCAATGACAGAAAAGTCCTCTCACACACAGCTGATGATGCTGCTGTCCTTGCAGCAGGAACTCCGCTTACCTTGCGCAAAGCATTTTGACCGTCTTTTGCCAGCTCTGGAGTTGCAATCATAAACACACCAAGAACCAGCAACCCCCCAGGGAGCATTCTGGACACCTTGAAAATGAAAATGAACATTTATTAATAGGATTGGCAATCCAGAAACCATGTAACTTGAGATATCAAAAACCACTGTTCAGACAAGTCTGCACCAAGAGCAGAAGTTAACTAAGGGAGACTGGTTTGCACTTACAAGACCCTCTCCATGCAGGAACACATCCTGCAAGTGTTTTCCCTTCAGTAATATCAAGTGTCCTTTCATCAAAAAAACAGAAAACAATAAGGGTATTTCTGATTAAAAACATCTCTGCCCAACAGATGGTTAGGAAGGCTCTGTCACTTTAAGATGACACAAGTGCTGAGATCCTTTGTGTCCATCTTACTTCCCTCCTGTTCCTACCACCCCTTTTTCACCTCCCAAGGTGAGTTCTCACCTGACTGGCATGTGTGGTGATCCACTCCTCATCCAGGGATGCCAGCTTGGCAGGGCCCAGGCTCTCCTCCTGCTGCTGCTCCTTGGGGGGTGTCCGCACAGCTCGGATGACATAGTCCCGTTGTGGGGAACACTGGCCAAACACCAACAGAAGCAAACACACCTTGAGACTGCTGAACAGGGGTTCCCCACTTCACAGGGATGGATGGAAGGACAATTCCACACTTACCTGCCCTATCAACAGGCCAGTGACATATGGCTTCACCTTCGTGCTGAGCTCTGTCAGGTACTGCCCAATACCTTCCTCGACAAGGTAAGTTCTACCCATGGCTCCAGCTTTAAGTGAGGTGCTTTAGTTCCAACCTACAAAACACACAGTGCATAAAGTGAAAGAAGGTACACACGCTGCAATGGGTACAGGAGAACAAGGCTCACAGAAAGATCCTTTAGAACTGTTTGATTGAAAAATCCCTGCAAAGTCATTGAGTCCAGCCAGTCCCCCAAGGCCACTGCTGACCCATGTCCCCAAATGCTACATCCAGATGGCTTTTAAATCCCTCCGGGGATGGGGACTCCACCCCTGCCCTGAGCAGCAGTGCCAGGGCTGGACAGCCCCTTCAGGGAAGAAACTTTCCCAAAGTCCAACCTGAGCCTCCCCAGGCCCAGCCTGAGGCTGTTACCTCTCCTCCTGTCCCTGCAGAGTCCAAACCCCCCGGCTGTCCCCTCCTGTCAGGGAGTTGTGCAGAGCCACAAGGTCCCCCCTGAGCCTCCTCTTCTCCAGGCTGAGCCCCTTTCCCAGCTCCCTCAGCCTCTCCTGGGGCTCCAGCCCCTTCCCCAGCTCCAGTCCCTTCCCTGGACATGCTCCAGCCCTTTCATGTCTTTCTTGCCATGAGAGGCCCAGAACTGAACCCCGGATTTGAATTTTGAAATGCCTTCAAGAAACAGTATCTTGCTGCATGATACTTCTAAAGCAGGCGCTCTTCCCTTCACACAGGGACTTGCTAAATTCCACACCTGTTGGTGAACATGCCCTACACCACTTCCATCCCAATCCCCAAGCATCTGGGGACATTCCAATGAGCCACCTTTGCAGATCCCCCCTAGAACTCAGGACACGGGGGCTGCCACACACTCCCCTCCCTTCCCTGTAGGGTTGGTCTGAAAATCCCTTCGTGCCTGGAGAGCTCTCCCAGAGAATTAAGCATTAAAAAGCTGAAGCCCAAGAGCACCCAAGGGTGAGAAAGCAAAGGGCATCCTGAACCTCCACAGGAAAGGTGCTCACACACCTCAATTCATGCCCCCAAAGCTCAGCACTTCCAGACCCCGGGGCTCTGCACCTGCACATCCCCAGGGATCAGCACCTCCCCATCCCCAGGGATCAGCACCTCCCCATCCCCAGGGATCAGCACCTCCCCATCCCCAGGGATCAGCACCTCCCCATCCCCAGGGATCAGCACCTCCCCATCCCCAGGGATCAGCACCTCCCCATCCCCAGGGATCAGCACCTCCCCATCCCCAGGGATCAGCACCTCCCCATCCCCAGGGATCAGCACCTCCCCATCCCCAGGGATCAGCACCTCCCCATCCCCAGGGATCAGCACCTCCCCATCCCCAGGGATCAGCACCTCCCCATCCCCAGGGATCAGCACCTCCCCATCCCCAGGGATCAGCACCTCCCCATCCCCAGGGATCAGCACCTCCCCATCCCCAGGGATCAGCACCTCCCCATCCCCAGGATCAGCACCTGCACATCCCCAGGGATCAGCACCTGCACATCCCAAATTTCGGCAGCCGCCTCTGTCTCAGCCTAGAACTGAGGTGGCCGCTCCTACGTCATCGGTAAGCGCCGCGGCGCAGAGAGATGACGCACGCCAATGCCGAGCGGAGCGCGGGAAAAGGGCGCGCGAGGGGCCGCCCCGCCATGCCGGGAGTGGCGGAAGCGGCCGCGCTTCCCCGGCAGCTCCCGGGCGCACGGGGCACCTCGGAAGCACAGACAGCACCGTGACCGTCATGGCGACGAGGCCGTGTGCTCTCCTATCCCGGCCGTGGCGCTGCCGCCACACCCATGATGGCGGGC
>VXBQ01012116.1:52211-91627 GCA_013400175.1 Phainopepla nitens
GGGCGGCACGGCCGTGCCGGAAGCGGAAGCGCGCCCGGCGGCGGGCGGTGCCGTGCCGTGCCGGAGCCATGGCGGCCGTGCTGCAGCAGCTCCTGGAGCGGGCCGAGCTCGCCAAGCTGCCCCGCGCCGTGCAGGGCAAGCTGGAGCGCTTCCTGGGCGACCAGCAGGGCGAGATCGACGGGCTGCGGGCCCGCCACGAGCGCTTCAAGGTGGACAGCGGTGAGTGCGGGCGGCGGGCCCGCGGAGCGGCCCCTGCGCTCAGGGGAGGCAGCGCGGATCGCGGAGCTGTCCTGCAGAGGCTCTCGGGGGGTGCCCTGGGGGCTGTGAGCCCGGGAGGGGGCTGGGAAGGGGCCTGCAGTGGGATCTGATCGGTGTTTGTCCCTTGCTTTGGCTCCTGGAGTATTTTTATTTTTTTTTTGCTGTTGTTGTTTTGTTTTGCTTTGCTTTGCTTTGTTTTTCTCTTGCTAAGGAGCGCTCAGGGTTAAAATTGCGTTTGAAGTGGGCTTACAGAACAGGTTTTCGTCACGTTTTTGACTACCATAGGTACGCACAGGTGTGATGAGGAGCAGCTGAGGGAGCTGGGAAAGGGCTCAGCCTGGAGAAAAGGAGGCTCAGGGGGGACCCTGTGGCTCTGCACAGCTCCCTGACAGGAGGGGACAGCCGGGGGGGTCGGACTCTGCTCCCAGGGAACAGGGACAGGAAGAAAGGGAACGGCCTCAAGTTGCATCAGAGAAGGTTCAGGCTCGTTATTGGAAAAAAGTCCTTTATTGAAGGGCCTGTCCAGCACAGCTGCCCAGGGCAGGGGTGGAATCCCCACCCTGGAGGGATTTAAAAGCCGTGTGGATGTAGCATTTGGGGACACGGGTCAGTGGTGGCCTTGGCAGTGCTGGGCAGTGGTTGGACTCTGATCTTAGGTGTCTCTTCCAACCCAAACAGTTCTGTGCTTCAGTCTGCTTTGGTCCTCCTTGTGGAGGAGAAATGCAGCTTTGTTCACAGAGCTCTCAAACAGTCTTAGGTCTATAATTTACTGTTAGATTCTGTTCTGTAAAATGACTCTGATGGAGTTGATATTTTTATATTTGAGATGAGTTGATCGCAGAACAGTAATACCAGCAGAGAGCAGGAGACAAGAGCGTGAGGTTCTGATTATAGATGTGAATATGAGTTAATTTGTAGAGGATGTGACACAACTCTGATGTAAACTTTACTTCTGCCTTTCAACTTTTCAGTCTCTTTCATGGTAGAAATCTTGGTAAATGTATTACTGAAGTGTGGTGTAAATTAAGGTAACCCACAGATATTAGCAAGTTACTCTCTTCCAGATCTGTTCTTCTCCTGTGTGGCAGGAGGGGCAGCATTATTTGAAATTGTAAAGTATGAGAGGAAGAAGATAAACAAACATTCCCTCAGTGCTTCCTTAGGAGCCCATCCTGCCCAAGAGTGGGATAAATTCTCCTTTTACTGAGTATTTTACACTGCAGCTCCATGACACAGTTACTGTTTCAGATCACAAAAATTCACATCTAATTCTTTTTTTTTTTTGGTTCACTCCTAAGGGAATAGAGCCTAAGGATTAATTTTAAGAAGTGTTCATTAGAAGTTTTCCCAGATCAAACCCCTTGATACCAGGGGCTTTGTGGATTTTATTGCATATGTATAGAAATACTCCAGAAGTAAAAGAAGTTTTAAGCTGCTGAGCCCACACTTCATAATTGGGCTGATACAATGTCTCTGGTTACATCAAAAATGTTGAAGAACTATTCAGATTAATTAGGCTCTTATTTGATGGGTCGTTTCACAGACTCATGGAATGATTTGGGTTGGAAGGGACCTTAAAGCTCATCTCATTCCATGGGCAGGAACACCTTCCACTAGACCAGGCTGAAACATATCACAGTTTCTGGAAACATACCACTTGTCACGCTAGCAAAGTGTTTTAAACCACATTCCTTCAATGTGGAAATGCAGGGTTTTGCCTTCAAAAATGTTGATTTTTTTTTTTTCTTTTCCTTCCTTCAAATTCTATTGCAGTCTTCGTATTTTTGTGTATATTTTCTTTAGAATGATCCTTGGTAAGGGTGAGAAAGATATATGTTTGTTATGTGAAACTGAGACGACTTTGTTACTTTGCAGAACAACAGTACTTTGAAGTGGAAAAGCGACTGGCTCAGAGTCAGGAAAGGCTTGTAAATGAGACCCAGGAGTGTCAAACTCTGCGGGAGGAGCTTAAAAAGCTTCGTAAGTGTAACTGTGTAACATCCTTGGGTGTTGGGCGAGACACTCACCCTTCAGTGCTGTGGGAACTGCTTCAGGTTTTACCCAGGAGCTGAAAATCTCTCATCAGATGTGTTCTGGTGGTGTGTTCAAGTTGGCCTTTCTTAATGGGATCTTTTGTTCTCATGGGAAAAAAGCCCCTTGCTGGGCTGTAACACTGCAGTGGTCTGTGTACTGATCCTCACAAAAGGTGCTTGTGCTCTGAGGAGTGCCTCAGTCTGCCTCAGTGCCCTTGCTCCATCCAGGGGGAGGTCTGGCATTCTTCTCTCTCTTGTGTTAGCAACGTTTGTCAGTGAAGTTTTGTCTCTGTTGCATTTGGAGAGTGGTTCTGTGGAGATCCCTCACTGCTGTTCTTCCCCCCAGACGAGCAGCTGAAGGTGCTCAGTGAGAAGAACAAGGAGCTCGAGGCGGCCCAGGACCACAACGCGGCCGTTCAGGTACTGCTGGGCCTCAGCCAGAGCTCAGATCCTGGGGCTGCCCTGGCCCTCTGCAGCCCAGAGTGCACTCAGCTCCCAGTGGAGCGTGGCAGGATCAGTACCAGTATGAGCTCATGGAGATTTTTACGTGTCCATGGGGTGTGTGTGCGGGAAAATTGCGGGAACTTTTAAAGTAAAAGGTGATGTTTTAGCAAACTGAGTGACAGGTGAGCAGGTTCTTCTGTTTCAGTTCAATCCAAACTGTGTCAGATTGTTCCATTCCAGCTGAAACCTGTTGTGAAGTGACTTTAAACCAAACCCCCAAAATTCAGACTAAAGGTATAAACAAGAGTTCTGCTTTCCCCTGTGCTTTCCCACACTCTGGCACAGTTTTGCTTGTGTTATGCCCAAAGGTCACTGGGTTGCAGGATGAGTCACTTGAGCTGACTGATCCAGCAGAACAGTAATTTTGAAGCAGGAAGCTCAAACAGGTTTGTTAGATTGATTTTTTTTTTTTTTTTTTTTTTTTTTTTTTTTTTTGTTTTGTTTTTTTCCACCATGAGAAGATGGATCTCATTGTTTCCCCAGAGGAGCTTACCTGGGCTTGACTGAGGTGCTTTGTAGTGATACCGTGAGGGCAGAGACGGTGTAGCCTGTAAACGATCCAAGATTATTGACTTTGTTTTGATTTTTATATTGATGCATGTGTTCATTCCTTGTTTACTCTGTCATCCCTTTTATTTTACCAAATAAAGCTGTTTCAGTAGATTCTTGATTATCACAGCTGTCTTTCCAAGACTGCTAAGTTGAAATGCAGTTTTGAACAGCTCCGTTGTGATTTGTCTGCCCATCCTAAGCCTCTTATCCCAGTGTTCAGTTGGCTGGGGTAACTCACTGAGATTCAGCTCCCTGCTGTGAGATTCTGAGTGTAAGTATTGGCTATAAACTGTTCCAGAGAGCTGATCACATTTCTTTATTGCCCTTCTGCAATCCTTTTCAGAGCCAGTTAACTCGAGAGAAGGAAGAACTGGAAGCTGAGAAGAGAGACTTGGTCCGAACAACTGAGAGGCGATCTCAGGAAGTTGAACATTTAAATGGTACAGCCAGGAACACAGTCAATAAATACCAGGAAATAACACAGTAATTGCAGAAAAAACACCAGTTTGATGCTTGTTTTTCTGGATTTAAAAATGTGCCTTATACAGTATCTTAGTGCCCAACATACAATTACATACAAAGTATCTTGCCTGTTGTCATTCTTTACGATTTAGTAATTAAAGCTGTTACTCAACAGCTTTTTCTAATACTGATTTGCCTCCTCCAGAGGATGTTAAGCGCTTAAATGAAAAGCTCACAGAGGCAAACACAGAAAAGGCAAAACTTCAGCTGAAGTTGGATGAGCTTCAAACATCAGATGTTTCCATGAAGGTGAGTAGGGCTTTATAAGCACAGTGTGTGTTCTGCATTGTTTGTGTGTGATATAATCACCATTTTGTTATGATTCCTTGGAAAGCAGGTCAAGTGAGTACCTGTTACTCATAGCAGATTCTTTTATTATAAAATTGGTGACTGTGACTAGAAGTGAGATCTGTGTTCCTGGAAGACAGGGGGTATCAGGCTGGGCAAGCATGTCCTGGCCTTTTTGGTGGCAGTGGTGGCTGCTTCTTCCTACTAGAAAGGACTCCAGGTCCATGAAGGGAGGTAGAAAGGAGGAAAACAATTAGCTGTGAACCTGTACCATTACTCTGTGGGCGGAATAAACTCCATAAAGAGGAAGAAAGGACAAAAACCTCAATATAATGATTAATTTCCTCTGAAAAGCTACTAATCTAGTTTATGTTCCCAACTCATGTAAACTTGGAGGAAATTAACTCAAATGGCAAGAATTTCTTATTGCTTGATAGTTGTAACTTACTACCAGTGTGATAAGGAGCACTGCCTGTATTTACCAAATTACAGTACATTTTTGCTACTGTTCCTCTAATCAGAGTAGTTTAATTGGCTGCTTTGTTTTCTGTGGAACCACTACAATCACACTATGCAATTCTCTTTCCAGTACCGGGAGAAAAGGCTGGAGCAAGAAAAAGAGCTGCTACAGAACCAGAACACATGGCTGAATGCTGAGCTGAAAGCCAAAACAGATGAACTGCTCCATACTGCCAGGGAGAAAGGCAATGAAATCCTGGAGCTCAAATGCAATCTAGAGAACAAAAAGGAGGAGGTAATGTAATTACTGAATTGTCATTTCTTAGAAATTATACCACCTGATTAACTGTATTAAACAAAGCCAATGCTTTCATGACTGTATTTGAGTGACCCTTTATGCTCTTTCAGCAGCTTTTGGGTTTGTTTTTATTTTTAAGTTAAAAACAAAGAGACAAGTATTTTCCAAAATAAACTGGACTAGGAACTGAAAGTTTTATATAGTGTTCTTATTTGTTTTCTGAATAGGTTTCCAGAATGGAGGAACAGGTGAACAGCTTGAAACAGTCAAATGAAAACCTCCAGAAGCATGTTGAAGAACTTTTGAATAAACTGAAGGAGGTGAGACAGCTTGAAATATATCAAACAGCGTTACAATTGCTTCTACAAATCAAACAATGAAATGAGTGAAACAGAAATAGTGAAATGCTCCCCTACCCTGTCTTCTCTTTCATTTGCCAGGCAAAAGAGCAGCAGGCAAGCATGGAAGAGAGATTCCACAATGAACTGAATGCCCACATGAAATTATCCAATTTGTATAAGGTGAGTTTGTTAATTCCAGTATAACTGTAGTAGGGACCAAATCTTATGTAATGCAGACCAATTTGGGGTTTTTTTCCCCACAAAATTTGTATGTGGAAAGGCTAACTTCCGTTGCAGGACTTTGTAAAACATGCAAAACATTGTTTTCTTTACTGCTGTCTTAGTCAGCATTTAGACTCTTACATTGTTTGGATTATTTTGGAGAATAAGCAAAACTGGGGTTGAAATAGTAATTTTATGCCAACTGTTTTGAGGCTTCATGTTGTAAAAATGTGGTTATGTCTTAGGAGCTATTGTAAGGTAAAAGTTCATGTGGAAAGTATGACTGTGAAAAGATTTTTCTGGGTTAGAAGTTCATTTCTGAACACTGCAGATGTTGGTGACTTGGTTAGGACCCAGCTGAATGTCCTGTACTGTGTCAAAGACACACCATCTAAACAAGCAATATTTGTTCTGTTTGCTCAAAGAGTGAAAAATACCCTGTAACCTTCTGACTAAGTCAGCTGAAATGCACAACTGCTTGCTCTTTGGTTTGCACATTTGAGTGCACAGGTTACTGAGCTCTGCTTTGTGAGCTTTCTTCTACAGATATCCAAATAAACATTGCACAGCTTTGCACTTGGGAGATCTCAAGCTGGAAGCAAAGAAACAAACTGTTATATAAGTCCCTAAAAATACCATATTTTTCAGTCTGTTTGAAACAGAGTTTTGGAAATTAGCAGTTTTCTTTAGTCAGAAGAAGGAAAGAGCCAGCAGCAAAACATTGTATTGGGAATTGTCACATCGAATCAGTGTCTGATCGATGCAAACTCAGGCAGTTTGCATCAAAGTGAGACAATCCACATGGAGAGGATTGACCATCTTAGGTAAATCTGTCAGCATTTTACACAGAAAACTGTGTTCACAATCTGTGGTCAGTTTAAGCTTTCTTGTAAACATGGGGCTGCTGTTGCTGTGTACTAAAGATGAGCTAAAATGCTTTCTTCAGAGTGCTGCTGATGACTCAGAGGCAAAGAGCAATGAGCTGACAGGAGCAGTGGAAGAGCTGCACAAGCTCCTGAAGGAAGCAGGTGAAGGTAAGCTGGCAAAGGGAGGAGAGCAGCTGGGCTCCTTGGACTACCTTGATGCTCTGAAAAAAGGGGGGGGTTTGTGTTCCTGAAAGGAATTTCATTTGGCTTTTGGAGTGATGGAAATATCAGTCCCTTTGTAAGAAAAACTGTACCTGACTTATTGAATTTACTGATGATTGGGAAACTATTTTCAAATACACCTGGAATTTTACTATGGATTTTGATGAAACGGTCTAATTTTGCAAGATATGTCTTCACTTTAGCTTTTTAGTTTAGGTTCCTTTTTACTACTAAGGACATTTGTTATTTTTGCCCTTTTCTGGGAGTGGTTCATGCTTTTCTCACACTGCTGAGTTTTCTTATCAGCATGAACTTTTGCAGATCATATAAAGTAAAACTTATGGTGCGCAGGTAAATTTCAATACTTTTAAAATAAAAACCAATCACAACACGTGACCTGTTTGTCTGGTTTAATTTTAGCTAATAAAGCAGCCCAGGAGCATCTGGCTGAGGTGGAGGAGTCAAAAGCTGCCCTAGAAAAGGAGCTTAGAGAGAAGATCAGTAAGCTGGAGAAGGAGCTGGAGAAC
Source organism: Phainopepla nitens (assembly GCA_013400175.1). Lineage (NCBI taxonomy): Eukaryota > Metazoa > Chordata > Aves > Passeriformes > Bombycillidae > Phainopepla > Phainopepla nitens. Next base: position 59,304 of record VXBQ01012116.1, read on the forward strand.
GCCAATGATTTACTGTCGGCTACGAAGCGCAAAGGTGGGATAAGCTGGCACCTGAAATACAGGAACTCTTGGGCTTTTATGGTCTCTCAAGGATATTGTGCTGAATTTCTGTAAGAGCCAGCTGCATTAATCCAATGTCCTCTTTAGTAATTTCTAATAATTCATTTTAGAAGCTTTTTCACATATACACATATGCTTGTATGTGTACATAAATATGCTCTCCTCAGCAGAAAGCGCATTTCTGTCTTAGTTTTTAGCAGGTCTTTTGTTAATCTGTTATCTTTTCAAAGAAAATGGAGAGGAAACTTTTCTTCAAGGCTGAATCAGTGTGCTTTTAGTGGCTTTCTGGAGAGGGAAGTGGAGATGATAGCTAGTCTTATTTTCCTCTTTAAAAAAAGGCAGCAATAAACAAACCTCTGTCCTTAAATTTCTGTTTAACATTAAATTTTGCTCAGTGTTCACTGTTTTAGCTCTGTCTTTTTTGTTGTTTGCTACCTATCCATAATTTCTAAAGGATAGAGAGCAGCAAGGAACAGAGGTATGGAGTACATTTGCTCTATCTTTGTGTTAATTTAATGAAAATAAACCACTGCTCTGCTACTCCGAACCTCTGACAATGTGATAAAAAACCTGAGATTAAGCCTTGCTCTGGCTATTTCAACCACTCATGTTCTGAAATTATTTAAATTTCAGGAGTCCTAGTAGCAACAGCTTTTCAGCAATTCAAATAAAGCCAGTCAGATATATTTAGGAGTATTTCTGGTGGGGATTATTGCAGCTTTTGGATGGTAACTGTGGGGTTGTGTCTCCAGGAGCCATCCTGTCTGAGGAGGAACTGGCAGCCATGTCTCCCACTGCTGCAGCAGTGGCCAAAGTGGTCAAGCCTGGCATGAAGTTAACTGAGGTGAGTGAGCACAACCTCTCCAGCAGCAAAGCCCTTGCATGCCATCAGTGACGCTCTGGGAACAGAAAGGTTCAGGCTTGGGGCACTCTTTGGGTTTGGGATCATGCTTGATGAAGGCAAGGAAATCTTACTTGAATGCTAACTTGCTAAGTTACTGGGATTTTTTTGAACATTCCTTAGAATTTTTCTTTAGTAGATCAAATTCAGAAATAGGTGCATTTAGGTAATATAAACTTCCCATATTCATTTTTGGCAGGAGCAGCCTTTTTTTACTTACTTATGTAATTTTTTAATCTGTACTGCTGTGCTTTTGGCCTATACTTGCAAAAAATTTAATATAATGAGAGATCATACAGGTTCTGTTTGTGTAATTTGTGTTGTTACTGTTTGTTAACTGCTGTGTTGCTGGTTTTGGTATCTCTGTTGTCTTAAATTTGCTTAAAACTTAGGCCTTTCACATAGAATTCTTTTATTGCAGACAGTTGCACTGTAAGGTCTGCCATTTTAAAATTAATATGTGTAACTTCTTTGCTGTGATATGAGTCCTAGAACCATATTTTAAAAGTCCAGCTTGTTTTCCTGAATTAACTAGTTCAGTTGTATAAAATTGCAGTGCCTTAAGGTATGAATTGTATCATTACCAGTAGTTCTTTTTAAAGAGATCTGTATAGGCATATCAAAAACAAACCAAAACCTTTTTCCTGTAGCTGTACAATGCCTACGTAGAAACACAGGATCAGTTGCATATGGAGAAGCTGGAGAATAAGAGAATCAATAAATATTTGGATGAAATAGTGCAGGAAGTAGAAGCCAAAGCCCCAATCTTGAAACGTCAGCGTGAAGAATTTGAGCGTTCACAAAAAGCTGTTGCGAGTCTGTCTGCAAAGCTTGAACAAGCTATGAAGGTCAGTGTGAAATAAAAGAGCATGTATAATTTTGGAAAACAAATGAATTTTCAAATCTTTAAACCTTATCGCTGTTGTAAATGTATGAAATGGATCTTTCAGTCAACTTTTATAATGGGAAAATATGTGTTGGACTTTCTGGCTTGCGATTTCTGTAACTGTACAAAGTGTTTTACAGAACCAACATATTTTGTAGTTTTTTACAGTGGTGATTTACAGCCTCTGATTTTCTGAGAGAATAGGTTCACTGTAAACAAAGTTTAGTGTTTATTTGGCATAGAATTGGACTTCAGTGTTCCCTTCCCGCTGGTTTTAAAGCATACACCAGCACATTACAAAAGGATGTGGCTTTTGATTCCAGAACACCTGGACTTTAACCTCGGGAGTGTTACTTTAAGGAGAAGTTTGGTTCCCCAGGCATGTCTGCACATGCTGTTATCTCTCTGGAAAGGAATGTGTCCAGTTGAGGTGTGATTTGCTCCTGTTGTTGTGCTTGCAGGAGATCCATCGCCTACAGGACAGCGCGGACCAAGCCAACAAACACGCCTCCTTCTTTGAGAGGGAGAGCCAGAGGCTGGAAGTGCGAGTGAAGGATCTCTCCCAGCAGGTAGAGGAAATGTTGCTGGCTTAAATGTGCTGTTTGCAGTTGGTGTATTCATGTGCTGCTGAATTTCAGATGTTTACTTGGAAGTTGCATTCAGCCAAAGTCATGGAGACTTTGGCTGCCCTAAAATACCTTGGTGACATGAAAGTTTTCCCTCAGGACAGCTTGGTACTTCTGCTTTCAAAACTGGAATGAGTTTAGCTGGATAGAAGTGGTGCTGCTTTAGGATAATATTGTTAAGCATCTGACATGGGAAATTCATCTATATAATTTTTTTATTAGTTTAGACAGTCCTGTGATCTGTTCACAGAACTGAACAATTTATGTTTATGTATTTACTTCTGATTTGTTCCCTTTTGTCAAGCTATTTTTTTCTGTCGTATAATTATCTTCTAAGGTTTTATTGATTATAAGTATTTGCACATTGTAGGGAAAAACCTCTTAATTTCCTAATCCTTTATTCCTAATATGTTGTTTTTCAGAGCAAACTTTAGAGTCTGTGCAGGCCTTACACGAGGACTGTTCTCTTTCAGATCTGTGTGCTGTTAATGGAACTGGAAGAAGCCAGAGGCAACCACGTGATTCGTGATGAAGCAGTTAGCTCTGCTGACATCAGCAGCTCTTCTGAAGTGATCACTCAACACCTGGTCTCCTACAGGAATATCCAAGAGCTTCAGCAGCAGAATCAGCGTCTCCTGGTGGCTCTTCGGGAGCTGGGGGAAGCAAAAGAAAAAGAGGAGCAAGAAACAACATCATCTAAGTAGGTTACCTGTTCCTTTTCATTAACTTTGTGCTAAATAGTAACAGGGATTCATTCAAGCATTTTTCAGTTTTTTATTTCTGATTGTTAATGTGTGCAGCAGCTATGTAACTCATAAAAGCAAGTTCTTATTTAGATACAAGACCTTCAGGTTCCTATTAAAATGGCTTTATAATTTTATATCTTATTATAGGTCCTGTCATCAAAACCTGAAGTAAAAATACTTGTCAGTCTTCTAGTGACTGATTTCACACAACAGAGCTGTTTTTCAAAAAGATAAGTTGTTAGCTGAACAAAAAACTGCATGTGTGCATATCTAAATCACTACTGTAAAGGCCACGGCTGAGAATCCTGTATGAAAGGTTCTTAGCCTGCCTCTCTGCTCATGCTACTGACATTTTTGAAGTTATTGACATGAATTGAATTCTGCTGTTCAGGAAAGAGGCCTGCTTTCTTTTTCATCTGCAAATGGCAGCCCAAAGAGCTGTCTCCTAGAACTTTGCAGGATTCTGTCACAAGTTCACAGAATCATTAAATTTGGGAAAGATGTCCAGGATGGAGTCAAGCTATGCCACATATGTCACCAGCCCAGAGCACTGAGTGCCACATCCAGGCCTTCCTTGGACACCTCCAGGGATAGGGACTCCAACACCTCCCTGGGCAGCCCCTGCCAATGCTTAACAACCTCTTCTGTGAAAAAATTCTTCTTGATGTCCAGCTGGAACCTCCCCTGGCACAACTTGATGCCATTTTCTCTTGTCCTGTCCCTTGTTTCCTGGGAGCAGAGCCCCTGGCTGTCCCCTCCTGTCAGGGAGTTGTGCAGAGCCAGAAGGTCCCCCTGAGCCTCCTTTTCTCCAGGCTGAGCCCCTTTCCCAGCTCCCTCAGCCGCTCCTGGGGCTCCAGCCCCTTCCCCACCTCCATTCCCTTCCCTGGATCTGCTCCAGCCCCTCAGTGTCCTTTTAGAAGGAAGGGGCCCAGAACACCTAGACATGCCTCTGTGGTGTTCAAGGCAGCTGTTGTTGTTCCAGGATCTCTGAGCTCCAGAGCCAGCTGGACGAGGCTGTCAGTGAGCTGCAGCAGCTGCGGGAGTCGCGGCAGCACCAGCTGCAGCTCGTGGAGTCCATCATCCGCCAGCGGGACATGTTCCGCATCCTGCTCACCCAGACCACGGGGGCCATCATTCCTCTGCAAGGTACCCAGGTTGCAGGGGCTGGCTGATCTGCTGTGGCAAGCAGAAGTGTTGCTTTAAAATGCCCTTTTACCTTCCTGTAGCTTCAGGTATGTTACCAGAGGAGATCTGTCTTACATCTACTCCAAAGCGCCCGAATGTACCTCAGTCCATGGCGACTCCTGCTCCAGTGTCCATGAATGAGTCCGTGGAGACCGTGGAGGCCAAGGCTGCTCTTAAGCAGGTACATTTTTCAGTAGACACTGCACATAGCTGTCCCTATTTCTTTTTACTTGCTTTTGGTAAGCACTTTTATGTCCATCCTTTGCTGTAGTTGCAGGAAGTTTTTGAGAACTATAAAAAAGAAAAGGCAGAGAACGACAAACTTCTGAATGAACAGAATGAAAAGCTTCAGGAGCAGGTCACAGACTTGAGGTCACAAAATGCCAAGATATCCACACAGCTGGAATTTGCCTCCAAACGGTAATTCAGCTACATAATATCATTGTCTTACATGTTTTCTGGCTGCTTGATACTATTTGCTCACTTAAACATTGATACTGTGTATTATGTGTAAGAAGATAAATAGAATTAGTGCAGGTGGGGTCAAGAGCAGGAGGTGCAGTTGAGTGAGACATGTATGTGCAAACTGAAGCATGAAACCATGAAACATAGAGCTGTGTGCATGCCCCTGTTGAGTTGGAGAGTGCAGTGTGGCAGACTTGCTTTGCTGTGTTCCCTGGAAGGTACGAGATGCTGCAGGATAACGTGGAAGGCTATCGCCGGGAGATCACCTCCCTGCACGAGAGAACCCAGAAGCTCACAGCGACCACGCAGAAGCAGGAGCAGATCATTAACACCATGACTCAGGACCTGAGGGGAGCTAATGAAAAACTGGCAGTGGCAGAGGTCAGTAACAGTGTGTGGCACTGTGGGATAGTCCAAGGTAGCACCAGAGTTTTCCTGATGATTATCCTGAAATGTCCCAAGTGAAGGGTGGAGATGTAAGAACATTCCAAGGTGTTTCAGTTTGCAGGGAAAGCGGAATGTCTAGTAGTCCTGTTCTTACTATTCTTGGCTTAATTAACATGGATTTTTAAATAATACTAAATTTAATGGATGGATTTGGGATTGACAGCAAAGTTTTTATTATTTGCTGTCTTAAAGGTGAGAGCAGAAAACTTGAAAAAAGAGAAGGATATCTTGAAGATGTCAGATGTGCGCCTGACTCAGCAACGTGACTCTCTGCTGGTTGAACAAAGAGGACAGAACTTGCTGCTCACCAATTTGAGAACAATTCAGGTATGTGGTGCTATTCTTATGCCCAGGTTGGGTCTGTCTGTCAGGCTTTGCAGTAAATACCCATGAAAATCAAATAAAAGACTCATGGGATTGGGTCTTGATGTGGTTACAAATCAACACAATATAAAATACTTCAGCAACTTGTTTCAGCAAGTTTGGGATTCCTGTCCTACATTTTGATACTCTTGTTATTTACCTGGGCAAAGTCCTGAGAATTCTGAGTTGATGAGGAGGATTTTCACAATAAAATGGAAACAAAAGACATGAAACAAAGTGAAAGGAGAAATTTGTTATGGTAATTTTTATGATAGCAAAATTTAACAGTACCTGATGTGGTAGTTGATTTTGCTGTTACTTTATATTTATTTTTATACCTTTTGTCAGATTTATTATAATGCATATTGACACTTATAATATATTTAAGGATGCACATTTTATCATGTGACTGAACTGTATTTCTCTAGCAGATCTTTTGGAGGTTTTTTAGTCCATGGCATTAGACTGCATGGATAATAGATTTTCTTCTAATAATGTTTATTGTATTAACATTATTAATAAAACCTTTCAAAATTAAGTCAAACATTGTAAGCACTCCTCTTCATCATTTTCTGTATCTATCTATTATTTAATTATTCTTGGGATGGGAGAAGGATTGTGACAACTTTTTGCAAAGTGCTTCAGTAATTCAGAAGAAAATTGAAGTGTGTTGTAAACAAAGTGCATTGTGCTCTTTTCTCAGGGAATACTCGAGAGATCTGAGACAGAAACAAAGCAGAGACTCAATAATCAGATAGAAAAGCTGGAGCGTGAGATATCTCAGCTGAAGAAGAAACTGGAAAGTGAGGTGGAACAAAGACATTCCCTTACCAAGAATCAAGAGGTGAGTGTAAATGTGCTGCACTTGCTTGGAGGAAAATAAATCCCTAGGGGCTTCTGCCAGAGTGCAGCATGTTCTTCTCCATGCCTGACATATAGAACCACACTTGGCCTCTGTGCCATTTGGGAATAATTTAAACTGAAGAGCCCTGTGCCTGCAGGTTCATATCCTGGACCTCAAGAGGCAGCTGGAGACGGAGACCAACCGTCACATGAACACCAAGGAGCTCCTGAAGAACGCCCAGAAGGAAAGTGCCATGCTGAAACAGCAGCTCAACAACACTGAGGCCCAGCTCACATCCCAGTCCTCACAAAGGCCTCCAGGGAAAGGTAAAATCTTCCTCCACAGTTAATTTCTCTTTCTGCTAAACATTGCCATCTGCAGAATGGTAAAATTCACAGTCCGTAATAATTAGAATTGGGACAGTACACTAAATAATAAACCACTTTGTTACTGCAATCACATATTCAGGCAGATGACAACCAGCATGATCTGTTAATGTAAAATTCACATCCAAGCAGTCTTTGACAAAGGGGAAAAATAATGCAAACTTCTTAAAGGATTCCTTTAATTTTTATTTGAAGGTGCTTAAATGTATTACATTACATAACAATGTTACATTACAATGTTTTTTGTAAGCCCTTATTTTTTTGAGGGCTTACTGTTTTATTTAGGATAGCTTTGTGAAAGTAATTATCACGTTATTATCCTAAAATTACTTCAGTTTTCAAGAGAACAGTGAGTTTAAAACTAAATTTGACTTCAGTTGATGAATGTGTTCTAATATAGCAGGTCAGCCTAGTACAAACGAAGATGTGGATGATCTTGTAAGCCGGCTGAGACAAGCTGAGGAACAAGTCAATGACCTGAGAGAGAGACTCAAGACTAGTTCCAGTAATGTAGAGCAGTACAGGGCCATGGTTCTTAGCCTGGAGGAATCCCTCAATAAGGAAAAACAAGTAAGTAGTTAATTACTTATTTTTATTTACTTTAATTGTTTTTTAGAGCAAAAATTTGATACTGTTTGTGATTTTCCACATTTTCAGCACTGTTGTTCTGTTAGATGCTGAGAATACCTATTCTGGCTTTAAATTGTTAATAAAATTCCAGTTTTGTATCAGAATAATGTATTTAACTGGATAAAAAATGGATCTCATGATGGATTTTAATGAAGGTGACAGAGGAAGTTCGTACAACAGTTGAAGCTCGTCTGAAGGAGTCTTCAGAATATCAGGCACAGCTGGAAAAGAAGTTGATGGAGTCAGAAAAAGAAAAACAAGAACTGCAGGAGGAGAAGCGTAAAGCTGTGGAGAACATGGAACAACAGGTATGCACTGACTCCCCCCAGAGTCCCCAGGAAAGCTTCTTCACAGGAAAGCTTTTTCCCAAAGCTTCCTCAGCTTCACTTGGGTTTCATGGGATAGCAGTGCCCTGAACCAGGTCTTTGAGTGTACACAGGGTACCTGAGTTTGTGAGAGGCTTCTAAACCATGAGCAGGACATTGACAGTGTCACTTCAGTGGAGTGATTGTGTGTTTAAAGCTGTTACTCTCTGCCTGAACTTTCAGCAGGAAAATGTATGTAACAGGCTTTGTGAGAGGTTTCAGAAGGAAACAAAATGATAGTAACTAGAACTACTGCAAGCCCAACTCTGAAAGTAAAGGATTATGTTTTTTCCCAGGAAAGAGCTCTGTATATTAATTAATCAAAATATAGAAAGTATTTGTCCCTTTTAATACTAATTTTAATCTGTAAGTAATAAAATAATCACCATTATGAATGACTGTGTTCAGTACTCTGCAAATACTTTGCCATTTTGTCCTGGGTTTTGTTCTTACTTTGTTTTTGTTGTTCCCCTGTCACTGCAGCTTTCAGAATTGAAGAAGAGTCTGTCAGCTGTGCAGTCAGAAGTTCAGGAAGCTCTTCAGAGAGCCAGCACAGCTCTGAATAATGAACAGCAGGCCAGGAGGGACTGCCAGGAACAAGTATGTTTGTGGTGTTTGCCTGTTTTAGCCAGGGTCAGCAAAATTCCTGTAAGCTTTCAGTTGAACTCAAAACTAAACTTGCTATTCAGGGACTGCTGGAGGCAGGAAAAGTGCTGGGAGAGCACATTTTCTATTTTGGGAGCAGCTGCTTATTGAACACTGTAGATTTCTGTTCCTAAGGTCTTTCATTATGTAAAAAGATTTCTTTGGGAATGTAATTAACTGATTTTAATGATTACTGCCTCCATGCCCTGAGGAGGGAGGGAGCCGAAAATGCTCCCAACAAGACAATGGCGAAAGTATTTTTCTATTCCAAAAGATAATTGTCATCTTTTACTACTGTGGGGCAGTGTGATATTTAGCAGCAGCTGGTGAGATTGTCTTGTTACCAACTGTTTTTTAAAGGGAACTTACTTTTCTGCAGATGACAATTCCAGCAGCGCTAATTGGTGTCAAGAAAAAACTTTTGGCTATTTAATCCAACCCCAAATGTAGTAAACGGGCATTTCCACGTTTCCTGTGCTTGAGAATAGCAAAGGTTTTGGGCAGTGGTTTTCTTTTTGTTTGTGATCACTTGATTTTTGTCTCTCTGTACAAGTCAAACATACAAAATAAGAGTAGCAGAGTTTATTTGTTCTGGTTTTGTGCAGGCAATGATGGCTTCTGAAGCTCAGAACAAGTATGAGCGGGAATTGATGCTTCATGCTGCTGATGTGGAGGCATTACAGGCCATCAAAGAGCAAGTTGCCAAGAACGCAGCCGTGAGACAGCAGCTGGAGGAGGCTGCTCAGAAAGCAGAGTCTGAGCTCTTGGAATCCAAAGCCTCCTGGGAAGAGAGGGAGAGAATGCTCAAGGTGTGATGGGCTTTGTTGTGTCAGTGGGTTTTTTTCAGTTAACAGAAATTCAGCCGCAGAAATCACAGTCAGTGAATGATTTTGTTGTAGGATGAAGCTTCAAAACTTGCATCCCGCTGTGAGGATCTGGAAAAACAGAATCGATTATTACATGAGCAGCTGGAGAGCATGAGCAATAAGATGGTGACTTCCATGAAAGAAGCCATCCCAACTGCAGCAAATGTTTCTCTTAGTGAGGAAGGCAAATCCCAGGAACAAATCTTGGAAATTCTTAGGTAACCTAACTCTGGCTTCCTTCTCCTGGGGGTTATAAATTAGATTTGGACTTAAGTAGTTCTGTATTACTTTATACTTGAAGGATAATGTTAAATTTCAAGTGCTTGTTTGCTGGGGGGAGGTGGCTGTACTACATGAGAACGTTTTCCTGGTGTGATGTGGTGTTGAACTCCTCCCTGCAGGTTTATCCGTCGGGAGAAGGAAATTGCAGAGACAAGGTTCGAGGTGGCACAAGTGGAGAGCCTGCGGTACCGCCAGAGAGTGGAGCACCTGGAGAGGGAGCTCCAGGAGCTGCAGGACAGCCTCAGTGCTGAGAGGGAGAAGGTGCAGGTATGGCTGGGGATTAATGCCTATGATTTCAATGAGTACAGGGCTGCTCTGGGGCTACCTGTGCCCAAAAATGAATTTTTGAAAGAATTTTGGGTTTTGTTTACCTGGAATTGCTTGTAAACAAATGGAGTATCTTGTTCTGAGTTTTGAGAGAGTGTGGCAACTCCAAAATCTCACAATTAGGGAAAATAAAGATAATTTATCTTCTTTTTTTTCCCATCTCCTGCTTGTCTTGAATGTACATGTGAATAATGAATGCTTTCCAAGGTGGTGTTATACCAGATGCAGGTGGAGTATGTGTGCATATGCAGGCAAAGTAAATGACTGAGTTGACTCTTTCCACAGGTAACAGCAAAAACCATTGCACAGCATGAAGAATTAATGAAGAAAACTGAGACTATGAACATACTCATAGAAACCAATAAGATGTTAAGGGAGGAGAAGGAGAGGCTGGAGCAAGATCTACAGCAGATACAAGCAAAGGTTAGTACTGAGCTTCACATAAACCTTTCAGATATTAATTGTATGAATTAGATGTCAGATTATACCATTGCTAATTACAGTAAATACATGATTTACATTATAATTATTCCTTGAAGTCATACACTGACGAGGAAACTCTCCATTTCATATTTTAAAATATATTGGTCCATCTACAGCATTGAAAAGCTTGAAGTTCAGTTCCATTTAGATGAACCTGAAAGTCAGTGTTTATCCTTGGGTAGAGGTATACCAGGAACAAGAATATTATCAGCAATTAAATTAAAACTGGTACAAGAATACATATAAAACAGACCACAGATTTATTAAGAGTTTAAAAGGGAGAAACTGCTTATTTTAATGGAATCCAGTTCATTGAATTTTAACATTAATAATCTCTCTTGTACCAAAGTACAGAATGAGCATCTAAGATTGGGAAATTGCACCAATATTTTTCTTCTCTGTGGGATCATCCTCTGCTGTTGTCCTTGTCCTTTTCTCCTCCTCCAGCTGGCCACTGGAAGGCAGAGAATTAGAAAAGAAGCTCTATCATGACTTGCTGAGGGATTCCTTCAGTCTCCTTATATGCAGAGTGTAACCCTTTACCTGATTTTTCAGGTACGCAAGCTCGAGGCAGACATCCTGCCCCTGCAAGAGTCGAATGCTGAGCTCAGTGAGAAGAGTGGGATGCTGCAGGCAGAGAAAAAGCTCTTGGAAGAGGATGTTAAACGCTGGAAAGCCCGGACTCAGGTAGGGAAATTCCTCCTTTCAAAGAACATAATGTGGACAAAAAGACCCACTAGTGAAACAACTAAAAAAAATGGTACATTTTCTTACGAAGAATAAGAAAACTAAGAAATGTGTTTGGATTATAAAGCATTGTTCACACAGCTTCAAAGTTGGCTATTCCATATCAAAATGCAAAAGCAGTGGCTCTAATTCAAAGAGATTTTTCTGGCTATAACTGTCTAATTATTTACAAAACTGCCCATTTTCTTCCCCTTTCAGCACTTACTGAGCCAGCAGAAGGACACCGATCTCGAAGAGTATCGAAAGCTGCTTTCTGAGAAGGAAGCAAATGCCAAGCGTGTCCAACAGATGAGTGAAGAAACAGGCAGGCTTAAAGCAGAAGTTGCCAGGTGTGGTATTGGTCAATTTCTAAAAAAGTTTTGTGCAAAGCAAAATATTCAAATTATAGCTGTATCTGGAAGTGTAATTTCTTTAGTGTCTCCATGTAACTGTGAAACTTTTGATGTTCTTTCTGTGGCTTGCTAACAAGCAGGTAAGGTGAAGTGAGAGTTGTTTTGCAAGCTGTCTATTAGCTGAAATTATTCCAAAGTAATGTATTGTCGAATAACTTCTATTCTGTATTGCAAAATCCTAGGAAACACAATCCACTACAGATAATGCCTGTGATGTTACATAAATAAGAGATATTGAAATGTACATATGTTTTCAAGCATCTCAATTGCATCTCCCTCTGATCTCTTGTCACTTAGAACTAATGCATCTTTGACTACAAGCCAGAATCTTGTTCAGAGCCTGAAGGATGAAGTAACTAAAACAAGAACAGAAAAAGACACTTTGCAGAAAGAGCTGGAGGCTAAAGTGGCTGACATACAGGAAAAAGTGAAAACTATAACACAGGTCAAGAAAATTGGTCGCAGGTACAAGACTCAGTATGAGGAGCTGAAAGCACAGCATGATAAGGTAAGTAGAACTGAAATGGAGCATTCCTTAGAGTGCCTGAGGTTTGCCCAGAATTTTTAAACCGATCACTTGGCACACAAAAGCATCTTGTGAAAGTAATGACACTGTGATCAGATAGTTCCCTTCAGCCTTGTACCCCTTGATGCCTTTCAGATGGTTGCTGAAGCATCAACTCTGCCTTTGACAGAAACACAGGAAGACCAAGTTTCTGCCCAGGAAGTACAAGAGCTGAAAGACACTCTCAGTCAAGCTGAAGTGAAGGCAAAGAATTTGGAGACTCAGGTTGAAAGCTTACAAAAGGTAAGAACATTGAGTAATTTCAGAGTACTGTTCTCCACTGCAGTCTTAAGTGTGTAACAGTGAAGAATTGGAGGATGTTTTAATGTGTGTCACAGAAATATGGGAAGTGACCAATTGTGCCTCTACTTTCTTGGGAAAGAGGGATCTTAACGCTGATGTCAATCCTGTATCTAGTGTGTTTCACATTATTTCCTGGAATAAGTGGGAAAGAGAATGCTGTTCTCCAGCTCTTGCATTCAGAGGATGAACTCCTATTGATAAGAAGCCTTTTACCCTTAATCCACTGGCCAGCTAATACCGGCTCCTTGGAACTTGGACCCTGTATTTGCCAAAGTGGTTGGTTGTGACCAACAACTGCAATCTTTCTCCCTAGACAATAACAGAAAAGGAAACTGAAGTTAGAAATCTCCAGGAGCAGATAATGCAGCTACAGGCAGAACTGGCCCGTTTCCATCAAGATCTACAAGAGAAGACTACACAGGAAGAACAGCTCAGGCAACAGATCACTGAGAAGGAAGAGAAAACGAGGAAGACGTTGCTTGCAGCCAAGCAGAAAATTGCACAGTTAGCTGGTATTGTAATTCTCTTCTTCTGTCCTTAGAGATTTTAAATTATTTCTCTGAAAAAAACATAAGGATGCTTGAAAAATATGGCCTGCTTCGTATTTTACTGAAAAGTGTTTTCTAGACTAAATGTTACAGGGATTGTTCTAAAGTTTAAAATTTAGTTCCTCCAGGGAATGATTTAAGTACATAAGGAGCTGCACACTGGACATGGAGAAAGTTTTGCTTACTTTTGGCCAGCCAACATGACAACCCCCATTTTTGATCCTTCTGTTGATTAGGGTAATTCTCCCCTTCCCTAAATGTACAGGTGCAAAACACATCGTCTCCTCTGTTTTTAAATGTCTCTGAGGGGAATGATGGTATAAAAGCTTGCTGAAAACATCTTGTTCGTTTGGGACTACTTCTTTAAGTTTTTATTTATCTATATTTATTACATATATTTTTCTATCTTTAGTTTATTTAATTGCAATTAAAAAGAAAAATGGCCATATTGTCTCCCAGATTTCTTTTTTATAGCTTAACACTTTTAGGATTTCAGAATACGTCAGTGACCTGGTGAAACACGCAGGTGTTCAGTGTGCAGATTCAGCAAGGCTGGACCCTTCCCTGTTCCACCAGGTACAAAAGAGCAGCTCACAAAGGAAAACGAGGAGTGGAAGCAGAAGAGCAGCTCCCTGGAGGAGCAGAAGACGGAGCTGGAGGTGCGGATGAGCGCCCTCAAGTCCCAGTACGAGGGGCGGATCTGCCGCCTGGAGAGGGAGCTCCGGGAGCAGCAGGAGCGGCACCACGAGCAGCGCGATGAGCCCCCAGAGTCCACAAACAAGGTACAAAACACTCACAGCCCTGCCAGGCAGCCCTGGGACAGCAGCCAGACCACCACTGCCCAGCCTGGACTCAGGTGCCGCCATGCCCTGCTCTTGCAAATACGCAGGTTGGCTTCAGTAAGAGTTCAGAACTTAATTTAAATTTCCTGCTCTAATCAGAATTCCCTACAAGCAGGCAGTTCTGCTATTCACTGTGGATCAGCCAAGGAGCACATGTACATTGAACAGAGGATGCCCTCTATTTTTGTATTTTGCTCATGCATTCAGTATAATGGGCTCATGTCTCAAAGCTTCAGAAATACCTGAGCAGTTACCAGGTTATTTTCCAGTCTTGGTATGGCTTGTATGATTTGGTTTGGGGAATTTGCCATAATTACAGAGTCTGCCCAGGTAAACACCCGACAAGCATTTCTCTCACAGACTTGTTGGCAAAGTGCTGAAGTGTTTTCCCTGTTGTCTGCTCTGTTTCACATGTACATGACATGATATTTCTGATTTTTACCTAATAGGTCCCAGAACAGCAAAGGCAAATCTCACTCAAGTCTACTCCAGCTTCAGGTGAAAGAGGAATGTGAGTTCAAGGGGTTTACAGAGTTTCTGTGGTTGATACTTCTTGGGTTTGTCATTATGTAGTTGCTCTTCTTTTTAGCAATCCACTGGCTTTTCATAATTTTTCCTAAACAGCCACAAAGATACTGACTGACATAATACATTCCTCCTGTTTTCTCAGCTACATCTAATCAGTAGGGCTTTTAAGCTGTAAACTTGCATATTAACCACCAGGAACATGGTATCTGGGAAACATGGAAGATTTTTTAAAATGTTTCCAGACTTCAAGATTTTTGAAGTTGTATAACTTTGATTGTTAACGTCAACTTTTTTGGTTTTGGGAAGGATTTTCTTTGTGCAAGAATGAGAAATGGACTGAACAGGTAACTCTGCTGACAGATAAAATAGTCATTTGCCTAAGCAGTGAAATGGGAAATATTGCTGTACTCCTGAGCTGGGATAACAAGCTCCTTCTCAGCTGTTATAAATGCACCCTTTAGACACCAAGATTTTCAAAAATGTCTCCTAAAATTTGGCTGCCCCTTGTCTCAGCCAAGAGATGGCATTGCTCTGTATTAAGTGAATCAGTTTTGATGTGAGATGTGTTACTCACTGTAATAAAGTCCCAGCACAGCCAACAGTATGAACATTTTGATCTGTAGCTAGATTCCCACTTGATTACCTTGGAAGAAATCTGTCAGTGCTCCAAGCTGGATAAAATGCTATTGACGGCACAGTGTCTCTCTTCTTTCAACTAGAAGTTTGGAAGACAATTCCTTATGCTGTTGTCAGGCTTTTAAATTTAAAAGCTTTAAAAAATAGTGTTTCCAGCAATGAGACTGTATTTGTTTGTTATTTTAAAAATCTGCTTTCTGTACCATGATGAAACCAATCTCCTGTTTTTCAGTGCCAGCACTTCAGATCCTCCAACAGCAAACATTAAACCAACTCCTGTTGTGTCAACTCCCAGTAAAGTGACCGCTGCTGCAATAGCTGGGAATAAATCTACTCCAAGAGCCAGCATCCGTCCCATGGTGACTCCTGCCACAGTCACCAATCCCACCACTACCCCCACAGCCACAGTGATGCCAACAACACAAGTGGAGACTCAGGAAGGTAAGCTTTTTAGTGTAGTATAAGGATCCTCAGTGCTCAGAAGTGCTACCTTTGCCTTGAAATGTTGGTGGCAGTCGGTTTGGAAGGGCCTCAGACAGTGTCATTGTCCCTGCATGTCTTGGAGTGTTGCACTTCCGTGACCATTCTACTTGCAGCAAAGTTCATGGTTCGTCAGCTGGAGGTTTGCATGACACTAATTCACCCACAAAACACTGCATATGCTTGTTCAGGGCCTGCTGAGAGGGAGCATGTGCTCCATGCTGGATGAGTGAAGAGCCTGACTGTGCGGCTGTTTGCCTTCCAGCCATGCAGTCGGAAGGACCCGTGGAGCACGTCCCGGTGTTCGGCAGTACCAGCGGCTCCGTGCGCTCCACCAGCCCCAACGTGCAGACATCGCTGCCCCAGCCCATCCTGACTGTGCAGCAGCAGACACAGGCCACTGCCTTTGTGCAGCCCACCCAGCAAAGCCACGCTCAGATCGAGCCTGCGGCTCAGGAGCCAGCCATCGTGGAGGTGGTGCAGAGCTCCCAGATAGAGAGGCCCTCCACCTCCACAGCCGTCTTTGGCACAGGTTGGTGTCATTTTGTAGGCCTGCCTTGCTCAGTAGTTCCTTGTAAGTACCTCCAGTTGGACCCTTGGCCAACCAGGCCTCACTTCAGTTCAGGCCTTTTTCCCCTCCCTTAGTTTACTGTACATTTTAAGAACTTCTGAAGTTAGGCTTCCTTCTTGAGCTGTCAGAAGTGGTACCTCTAAACTGCTCTTGGTACTGCATTCTTTAAAGTAGAAAGAAAATAAAACTTTGGGTTTGTCTTTTTCAGAGCGGCTTTGGAGTTTAATACTTTGATTAATAATTAAATATATAATACTTTAATAATTTAATTAAACCTTGCTTGCTCTGTTTCCGTGGCACTATGAGCAAGGCTAATTTTAGGAGCCATGAGTAAGCTACTTAAGCTTGAATTTAAAATATAGGAAGTACTCTAAAGCTACTCACTGTAATACACTGTTCACATCTGTTTGGCCTACACAGTGTAAATAGAACATTTGTTCCCAAAAAAAACATTCCTGTAAACTTCTGGGGTTCTTTTTTCCAGCTGATACTCTTAAAAATTTTGGGTGTACTTGTCCAAAGCAAAGATGTTGGAAGAAATATTTGGGTTGTACCTTGAGGCTTATACTTAGGGTCAGTTAAGTTGTGAATAAAGGGGAAACAACTCAGTGCAATTCTGATGGTTTGTTGTCATTCAGTGCAGAAATGGAGGTGATCTTCAGAGGAAAATACCAAAGCTTTTGATTTCTGGTTTGTACATGTGTTGTTCTGAAAATAACGGAGAGGTCTTTGAAGTTTCAGCAACCCCCAGTTCCTCACTGTCCAAACGCTCCCGAGAGGAAGAGGAAGACAACACTGTGGAGAACTCGGACCAGATCTCAGAGGAAACAGTGGATGCACCTACTTCAAAGAAACTGAGAATCATGCAGAGAGTTGGGCCTGAGGTTTGCACAAGCAAGAAGTGCTGCTATTTAATCTATCCCTTTGTAGGATTTAAATATGAAGAAACAAGTGTGTTACTTCATAGCAAATCAGTGAATTCTTAATTGACTTTCTAATCTCTTAGGGAGATTATATTTGGGTATCTAAAAAGGCAGAGGTTCAACCAGTTAGGATGAATGATGTAAGTCTTAAGCTGAAGGATAGAGGAGAGAGGGCAGTATCCTAGGATTGGGGAGGAGGAAGTTCAAATTTCTTTCAGTGTGGTTCAGAATGTCTTTACAGTAATTCTGGACAAAAATGCAGGGTATTTAGGAGATGGGAAGCAAAGATGAGTTGCTGGAAAAGCCTACAGAATGTTGGTGTGAGGGATTTGGGATATGCTTTGAAAAAGGAATGAAACTGAGACAGAACCTCACAGTGTTAAGGAAGCCAAAGATGTTTTATTAACTCTGTGCCAGAGGGATTGTCATAAGAGAAAAAGGGCAGGATTGTGTAGAACACTATCACTTAAGGATCTGGGAGGCTGGAGGTAGAATGGGAGCCTTGATGATTTGTTTTTGGTCTTGAAAAGATTGAGGTATGCTGAGATCCAGTAGACTGGAGAAGTTGTATTTCTCCAGGGCAGGGAAGTGAGATTTTTGATAAAAGCGTGGCTAAGGAAGTGGTAGGAAATGTTGCTCATAATCTTTGTGGGAAAAGATAATTTTTAAAGAAGTAAGGAAAAAAAAATCTCAAACATGTTTAGGGCTAATTATGTGTTTTAAATTAAAAAAATGTTTTTCTTCCAGGAGGAAGTGACAGCGGAAGAGAGCACTGATGGAGAGGTGGAGGCACAAACCTACAATCAAGACTCACAAGACTCCATTGGAGAAGTAATCATATTTGAAGAGCAACAACCTTAAGCAGAAATAGCCATCTTCCCCATCTTCCCCCCAAACTCTCTGTATATTTAGAAGTGAAATCTCAAATGTGATCCTGCAAGTTTCCCATGGAAACCACTTTAAATGTTTTAAAGTTTAGGCTTGAACTGTTCAGTCACTGGCAGTCACCTGTCATGTTCCCTTTTGTCCTCTCCCCTGGTCAATTTTTAAGGAACAACAATAACTGTCCTCTAAGCCTCAGAGTCTGCTTCTCCTTCTGTTGTGTGTGGTGCATTGAATTTTGTTTGTTCTGATGACTGCCTGTGGTCTTTGGCAGGCTGTGACACAGGGGGAGTATGCGGCCATGGAGGACAGCGAGGAGACTTCCCAGTCTATCCCCATAGATCTTGGATCCCTGCAGTCAGACCAGCAAAACACTTCTTCATCTCAGGATGGCCAGTCCAAGAGGGATGATGTGATTGTAATTGATAGTGATGATGAAGATGACGATGATGAAGAAAATGAAGGGGAGCAGGAAGTATGTATATAATGGAATTCCTTTATGGTTTTGTCTTTTGTCAGATGTAAAACTCACCAGACAGGACTAATTTAATCAAAATATTTTTGACTGATTAAGTGGTCTGTGTTTATGTTGCCTGAACTTGTAGTGTTTTAAAGCTACCTGCTAATTCACTTTAAATTTTACTTCTACCTTCCTTTATCTGAACCCTCAGGCTTTTCCTTCTTTTTTCTTACCCTTGTCCTGGTGAAGGTGGGGAGAGAGGGAGTGTCTGGGTGGGTGTTGATCTGTGCACCACATCCAGCCTATTCCAATCCCCTTTCTGCATTTCCCTAAGGCTCTTCTATTGTCTCATCACAGGATTATGATGATGAGGAAGAGGAGGATGAGGATGATGATGAAGACACAGGGATGGGAGATGAAGGTGATGACAGCAATGAAGGAACTGGTAGTGCTGATGGCAATGATGGATATGAAGCAGATGATGCTGAGGTGAGATTTGTACCTTTCTTTTATGGCCTGTTCAATTTCTTGTAACAAATCAGTGCCGTAGGGCACAGATGTGAATGCTCGGAAGAGAAAATCTTGGTATGAATTCATCCCCAAAAGCTGAAACTGATAGTGGGTGATGGTAATTTCCTGTAACTGGTGTTTTCACAAGAAAAATCAGCTTGGAATGTTTAAGAGGGCTGAATGAAAATACAAAGTACAGGAACCAGCAACAAATACTGTAATTGCAAAGCCAGTGAGGCTTTTGAAGAGCTGGATATTGCACTGTCTGTTGTTACTTAATGATGATGGCTGCATTGTTCAGGTTTGTGTATGCCCAGGTACTCAAAACTTCTGAGATCTCATACAGTTGAATATATTCACCTAATGCCGTAGCTACCTTAAAAAATCTTTTAAGATTGTCATATGTTTGGCTTTCTTTACTTTCTGAATACTTTTGTCCTACTTATATATTCTCTTTACAACCTATAATTTGTTTAGTTATACTCTTTATGTTGGATTTTAGGGTGCTGATGGTACAGATCCTGGAACAGAGACTGAAGAGAGCATGGGAGGAGCTGAAAGCAACCAGAGGGCAGCAGATTCCCAAAACAGTGGTACAGTTATTCCATATTTCTTCACAGTCTGTGTATGTAGGGGAAGGGAAATGTAGAACCTATTTTCCATGTATTAAAATCTGCACTTAAAAGTAAAAATATAAGTGAAATAGTAAAGGCCATTTCAACGTGCAGTGGGAATTCTTTTGAAATGTTCCTTTCTGGATTTATTCTAAATTCTTTTGAAAATCCTGCAAGCTCTGTTTGCTGTGGAAACTTTATGGCTCAGTGGATTAATCTGTCTCTAAATCAGCATCTGACTAATTAATACTTTGTTTCAGTGCTGGTGTTGCAGCTGGCACAAGTGCAAATCTCACTTTAAGTGATTTTAAATAACACTGCTGGACCATCTCCAGCCTTGCAAGGGCAAAACGTTTTAATGCGTGGCAGAGTTGGAAGATTTGCCTTCATGATTCCAGCTTGATTCCTAGGGTTTGGTTCCTAAGGGTTTTCCCCCTGTGTGTTGTGTTGCAGGAGAAGGCAGCACAAGTGCTGCAGAGTCCACGTTTCCCCACGAGAGCCTGAGGGAACAGCAGCCGTCGTCGGCGTCCGAGCGCCAGGGCCCGCGGCCCCCGCAGTCCCCGCGGCGGCCACCACACCCCCTGCCCCCACGGCTCACCATCCACGCCCCTCCCCAGGAGCTGGGGCCCCCAGTGCAGGTACAGACCGGCTCTCCAGCACCTCAGAAGACTCTGAAAAAAATTGCTGTATGATTTCTTATAAATGAAATCCATTGGGAAAAATGTTGCCAGCTGTTCAGCATCATGGAAATGGTAGCTGAACAAAGCAATATCAGTGTGTGTCATCCTGCAGATGATGGCTGGACAGGGAATGTACAAATCCATCCCCAGTGCCTTACTGCTTTTTATCTTTATTATATTATACCAGTGCTATGTCAGTCAGTGGCTGATGATATTTCCACTCAAAAAGCTTTTCTTGGCCAGGTTGTAACTCAGATTGGAAGGGTTTTATTAGTCTCTACCCCAGTGTAGATGGGGCAAAGGAATGTTGCCATTTTTTTTCCAAGTTAAACCTTTCACAGTCAGTACTTGACCCACGATTATGCTTTGTTGGAGACCTGCAGATTTTGTAAATCGAAGCATCACAACAGGAATTCTTCAAAAATATCCTGACTGAAAGGTCCTTTACCATTAACTTGTGCTGAGGCTTGGGATTACAATATTTCTATGTGCAAGTTTTCTGTATTCAGTAGAGACTTGAGTGAAATATTACTGTCACTTGCCCAGAATATACACATTGTCCCCCAGAGGGTGCTGGGGCACTGAATGGGCTGCCCAGGGAATGGGCACAGCCCCAAGGCTGCCAGAGCTCCAAGAGTGTTTGGACAATGCTCTCAGGCTCTTCCTGGGTTTCTTGGGCCTGTCCTTCATGCAGGGATTGCACTTGATTATCCTTCTGCGTCCCTTCCAGCTCAGGATATTCTGTGATTCCATGATGATTGCTCTGCTTACTCATTTAGCTGCTGTCCTTGGCTCTGACTGAACACTTGTGTGTTGTTAGAATCCCAGGACCACATTCACACTGCTTCCCTCTTTTCTTACCCACAAAGAGAATCCAGATGCCTCGAAGACAGTCGGTGGGGCGAGGACTTCAGCTGACCCCTGGGATCGGTGGAATGGTGAGTGGATCAGAATCTACTACTAAAGACCTGCTTTGAGGGAGCATTCCTAACTCTTGGGATTTAGTTTGATTTTTAAAGAAACCTGGATGCTGACTTCAGGAGGGAGTGGTTTCTGTAGTCTTGCAGAAAATATCCTACTCCTGTCAATTCCTCTATTAATGGAAGGCAAAGACTAGAAAACTCCCAGGAAACAAAAGGCTTCAAAGAAGGCTCAACTGGTTTTGTCTAAGATGATTTTATTTACTTGTTTTTAGTCAAAGTGTCTGTGTTGCTGGAAAAAATAATAATAAGTTCAGCCTCATCCTAAAGGAACAAGGCTAATTTATGCTGTCTACATCAGCTATATTTGGCAGAACAAATGCAGATTCAGTGAGAGAAAAGTGAGAGACTGACTGACTAAAGTACCTTTTGTGAGATCAAAAGCATCAGCTTTAGATGTCTGAAATTTAAATAAGAATTTTGTTAGAGCTAAATCTGTCTTTGTTTTGCTGGACTATGTGGAAAAATCAACCTTTAACTCAGCTGGTAAAAATTGGAAATACATTGTAGGCTCTCATATCAGTCTCTTTTTTTCCAGCAGCAGCACTTCTTTGATGATGAGGACAGAACAGTTCCAAGCACACCAACTCTTGTAGTTCCACATCGTACAGATGGATTTGCAGAAGCCATTCAGTAAGTAGATGTGAAAAGAAAAAGGTTTTTCTTTATTCTATTTCTTTCTATTTTTCAGTGAAGTGAAAATAAATTTAAATTAAATGAACTTGTGATTGGAGCAGCATGCTAGGTAGTAGGATGGATAACTGCATGTGCAGATAAGTTATTATTGTTTGAATTGTGTATCATATAACTGATCAGCAAATCAGGAAGTGAATATTCTCCAGTGTATTGTAACCTGGTGATTTAAGAAGAAATTAAACAAACAATAAAAGTTCTATCCAATTTCCTCCCTTGCTCTTCCTCCCTCCCTCCCCATTAATATTGCTAATTAAAGTAGGAAAAGTTACCTCCATTTTTGCTTTTGGGATGGTCTGGACATGTCCAGCAATCCACTTGAAATTGTGAGAGTTCATAGAATGGATTAGTAAAGAATATTCTCTTCAGGACTGTTGTACTGATTTTGAATGCATTCCTAATAATTTGAGAAGCTAATTGCTGTTTATCTAGCTGTAGCTCAGCTGATTTTTTTTGGTCAGTATTAGCTCATTTTGTCTCATGCATGATTTGTTCTCTTGGTCAGAAAGTTCTTCCCCCCCGCCTCAATATTTGGGGAAGTTGCAGAATTCCCTAAGTTTGTATTTTGCCAGTTCCCCCCAGGTAGCTGGAGTTCCTCGGTTCAGATTTGGGCCCCCTGAAGATATGCCACAAACCAGCTCCAGTCACTCTGATCTTGGGCAGCTGGCATCACAAGGAGGTAAAGCACTTCTGGGCTCTCTTTTCCATGGGTCTTTGAGTGAAAAAGAGAGAATTCACTCAAGAAAACACAATTCTGCTTCATGAAATTGTTGAAGTGTGGAAACCTGCAACTCTTAAATAAATGTCAGCAGAGAGAGAATAACAGAAAGTGAGATGGTGTTATTTTCAAGCTGCTACATTTCTAGGTGTGTTAGGATTTTGAAATTGAATGAAATATTGAAGGAATGGTTTTTAACTTCAGTTTTACTATTTTTAAAATAGTGTTGTAGCTTCCCTGTAGTGAAACAGTGGGAGAAAACAGAAAATGCAAAGAAACCTTTGGGCTATATCCTTACCTGCTCAGAGATGGCCAGGCTGTTGTGTTTATTGAGTCTGATTCTATCCCTTTCCCTGGCATCCCTGTTGGCATGGAACACAGGCTGTTCTCTGAAGAAAGCTCACAGCAAAATAATGGCATAAGGCAAGGATGACAGTTAAAAAAACAAGCAGTAATATTTTCATCAAGGTTTTACCTTCCAATAAATTATGATCAGCTCTGACAGTAAGTCAAAACAAAATAACAAAAATGTTCTTAGACAGAAGTGACTGGTTTTATGAAATAGCCAGAGGGAAGACATTGTTTAATCCTTACTTGGATGAATTATCACTGGAACTTTATGTTGCAGGTTTAGGGATGTATGAAACCCCACTATTCCTTGCCCACGAGGAGGAGTCGGGGGGTCGCAGCGTCCCCACCACACCATTACAAGTGGCAGCGCCGGGTAAGTGACAGAGGTTTGCAGAAGCAGGGCACGATTCCCCGTGGCTGCTGCGGTGCTGCCGCTCCTCAGGAGCGCCGGGCAGGCTGTCCCCGGGCAGGCTGTCCCCGTGCTGGCACGGGGCTCTGCGGGCAGGGCTGAGGTGTGTGTGCCCCGCAGTGACGGTGTTCACGGAGAGCGCCTCGGCCGACGCCTCGGAGCACGCGTCGCAGTCCGTGCCCATGGTCACCACCTCCACCGGCAGCCTGTCCACCACCACCGAGCCCGGCGCCGGCGACGACGCCGACGAGGTCTTCGCAGAGGCGGAGTCTGAAGGGTAAAGCTCCCCCGCCTTGGTTCTCTTTGATTCACTTCTGGCACGTTCATTGGCACCCAGGGGCGGCTCACGCAGCGTTCGTAATGCCGTGAAGCAGGGCAGCCTGACTCTTCATCCAAAACCAATGGTTTTCTGCTGATCTTCTCCTTGGGATTTAACAAAGTTAATACAAAAGTCACCAAAAAAAAAAAAATTTTGAGAATGCAGTGGACCCTGCAGTAGTTAAATACTGATGGTAAAGGCACAGGTTGAAGGATCAGTTTGTAGATTAAAGACTAAGGTATTCCTGTGCAATACAGCAAATCCCTCCTCATGCAAAGCATATGATTAAATCACCCAGTTAAGACAACGCTTGTACAAAAGATGAAGCACAGGGCTGGCATAAGCAGTTCTTACTGAATTCTGTAGACAAATAATTTTGTCTTTTGCTTTACAAGTGCAGCTTTTAATATTTATATTTTGTATTATGATGAAGTAAAGATCTAAAAGGGGACAGTTTATCATTTTATGCTGTATTTTACTTTTGATTTTCATTGAATATTTGTGTTCCAAGACAGGGTTTTTTTCCTGGACCATTTTGAAACTATGCAAATACACTTATATGGTTCTCCTCCCCCTCCTTCCCTTCTAGCATTACTTCAGAAGCAAGTCTAGAAATTGATAGCCAGCAAGAAGAAGAATCTGTTCAAGCATCTGATGAGTCAGATCTTCCTTCAACTAGTCAGGACCCTCCTTCAAGTTCATCTGCAGGTACAGAATAACCACAATAACAGTTTGTACCTTTTCATTAAGAGTGGGAATTCCTTTGTCCAGCATCGTGGCTGGTAGCCAGGATACACAAAATAAGATAAAACTCTTAAAATCACAGACTCATAGAATGGTCTGAGGTAGAAGGGATCTTAAAGCCCATCCAGTCCCACCTCTGCCATGGGCAGGGACACCTTCCACTAGCCCAGGTTGTTTCAAGCCCCGTCCAGACTTCCTAGGATCCAGGGGCACCCACACCTTCTCTGGACACCCTGTGCTAGGGCCTCTCCACATCACAGACAAAATTCCTTCCCAATATCCCATTTCACCCTGCCCTCTGGCAGTGGGAAGCCATTCCCCCTTGTCCTGTCCTTACAGCCATTGTCCCAAGGCCCTCTCCAGCTCTGCTGGAGCCCCTTCAGTCACTGGAAGGGGCTCTAAGGTTTCCCCAGATTCTCTTAGAGCAAGATCATATTTTGATGCTTAAAATTCTTTGGTACTTTGGCAAACCACTTTTCCTTGGACTGCAGTAACTGGAGTAGGCCAAGTAAGAATAAGATTTCAAGGAGCAATCTTTACTGATACTTTGGTGATTTATCCACCGGCATATTTGATGTCAGCTTTAAAAATATTTTAAATTCAATTGCGAAACAACAATAAGTTAAACTCTATAGAGTTATCAGTTAATCCCCTTGTAAAGATAGCAAAAGAAGTCCCAGGCTTATTTGTCTTGAAGCTTTTATTTATATTAGAGGAGAGGTCAATGAAAATAGGGAGGCACCTTCATCATTCTGAAGTAAAGAAAGCATAACACATATCAAAACATGTAAAGATGAAGAGTGAGAACCTGGCAGGCTCAGCCACCTTTCTGCACTACCTCTCCCCACAGACACCAGCAGCACCCAGCCCAAGTCCCTGCGCCGCGTGCGGCTGCAGCCCCCGACGCTGAGGACGGGCGTGCGCGGCCGGCAGTTCAACAGGCAGAGGGGTAAGTGCTCCTGGCCAGGCTGCTGCAGGCACAGCTCCAGCCCTCTCCTCCTCTGGGCACCACAGTGACACAGCAGCCCTGCCCTCGAGTTCGGTGTGTGATCCTAAGAGCTCTAGTTTTGGGTTTAGTGTGTTAGGCTGAGCAGGTTTCAGACAGGCAAACTTCTTCTGCAGTGGCACCGGGCTCTTAGCAGTAGAGAGAAAGTAAAGGGCATTAGATCTTACACTCCAAAGT
The DNA here is from genome assembly GCA_013400175.1 of Phainopepla nitens. NCBI lineage: Eukaryota > Metazoa > Chordata > Aves > Passeriformes > Bombycillidae > Phainopepla > Phainopepla nitens. Next base: position 84,889 of record VXBQ01012116.1, read on the forward strand.
TTTAAAAGAAGGTTTCAAAAATTCCATTAGGACAGCAGTTCAGAAACTTCTGGTTTTAGCATTAGAGCAATTTCCATTTGGTACATTAAGGGTTCCAGTTATATCAGTGTGTACTCATCGGAAAAAAGCTTTATTGGAAGTATTACAGGTTTCTTAGTGCAACAGTTAAACCATGACAATAAATTATTTTTGCAACTTCTGTATTAAAAAATAGCCTTAGATGGATTTTATTCTGTTTTGCATTATTTTAACATTGTAGAAGACTCAGTATTAGCTTTTAAGTATAGATTAGCTAGTATTTTAAGGGAAAAAAATAAGGAGGTGGGACTAGGATTGATTTTCTTCCATCAGTCACCACTTCTTTTTAATAACAGAAAGAGAAGACTAACTGATTTTAGGTGTGGTAAGAATCCTCTGCTCATTGGTTTGGCTCAGGATCACAAGTCACCCCCAGCCTTTTGCATGACACAGGTGACCTGTACATGTATCATCAGGCTTAGGGGAGAGAGGGGAACGTGAACTGTATCAGAAAGGAACAGCTCCACTGCCCTGACAATTCCTTAGGGAAGGATGAAGTATACTTGTGCAATGATTGATTAAAAGGGTGGGGATTGTTTATACTAATGCACTTGTCTTCTGTCCCTGCACAGGTGTAACTCATGCCATGGGAGGCAGAGGAGGCCTGAACAGAGGAAACATTAGTTAAATGAAATGTAAAGTACTTCCAGCTGTGTATACAAAGTGCCAGTTTGCCTGTGGTTGCTTAGTGTAATGAAGCCAGAGCTTGAAGCAGCATTTCATACTTAGAGTTGTGTGTACACATTTCAATGTCTTTTATTAATAAAATTAGAAAAAAAACCGGTGACATTCAAACAGCATCTTGTTTGAAACTCCTCTGCTGCACATCACTTGCTGGGACAGTTGTACCAGTCTTTGGATACAGTCTTTCCTGTGAGAGCAGTAACAGGTCGTGCTATTCTTTTGCCGATATCCAAACTGTAGTACCGATCTGAAAGAAAGAGAGGTCACAAATAAATTCCAGAAACTACATTTAATACATGGGAAGAATTCACAAATTCAAGCCTGCATTTGAATGTCACTTAGGCCTGAATAACAGATTTTCCATTCTTTGTGCATATAGGGAGCTGAGAGGCTCCACCAATAAATTTCTGTCCTCAGCTTTATTTTTCAGGTGTCCTTGGTTGCAGTAAGTTTAATAGCACTGCTAATAATTAAATCTGTCCCAAGAGCAGGAGCAGGGAAGAATGTTCTTGTATTGCTAGAACACATAAATAGTCTTAAGAATTCGGAAATAAAACAACAATCCTGCACTCAGTACAGAAGTAGGGAGTCCATGGTCCCTGAGTGTGAATGGGCCTGTGAGGCTGATTTCTCCAAGGTGAGGAACTGGATCTTACTGCCTTTAATAGCCTGTATTTGGGTATAGCTTGTTCCTAGAGCTTTTTTTTTTTTTTTTTTTTTTTTGAAAAATGCAGAAAATTCTGAGGAATGCTTATATGGGATCATGGCTGGGGGCATGAGTCTACCTAATCTAGGATCATAAATAATTTTTTTGAGCTAAGTCAAGTGGTTCATCTCCCTCCTTTTTGTGTTTTGTCAGAAACATAGTTCCATAGAAGCCATTGAAAAACTTGCTATATAGTAATCCAAAGACTTCAGTCTATCACTAACATAATCCTTCATTTAAGTGCAAGGTTTGTCACTTTACAAGGCTGACCTCCCTGGCAATGCACTCCCTAGTTGGCTGCTTTGAACCTCTGTACTTCATTGCTGCAAGCTGTCCTGTAAGTACTGATTTTTAATAGAAACATCTCTTGATTACGGGCAGCATTTTAATTCTGAGGACTTTTTAGCAGTGCTGAAAGTAGTACCACAAGTGAGAACAGGAGCTTCTTCCCCACCCCCATGTCTTTTGAGGTCTGTAGTGATGTGCTTTGGTTTTACTTACTGTAAGAGAAGGCATAGTAATCGTAGCCATCGGGCTTGTTCTGGTTGGGCACGGAGAGGGTTGAGTGGATAACTTTGGGGAGCCCTCTCCAGTACGTCGTCATCTGGATTTCCTTGCGCAGAACTCCTGCAAGCAAAAGGAACGCTCGGTGAGGAGCGGTGGCACTGCGGCAGCTGTCCCACGGCCCTGTCACCTACAGCCATTAAAACCTTCCAGACACAATGCTGTGCCAGAACCTCCAAGAGGTGAAGGCAGGTGTGTAGGAGAACCTCAGTGCCCACATTACCAGAGGCGTGGGGGTTGATCCTGACGGTGCGGATGACGGTTGGCATTCGCACAGCGCGCTGGAAGCGTCGCCGGATGACAACTCTGGGGACAAAGGCTGGGTATCTGATGGTGACCCGGGCTCTTCTCTGACACTTCTTGGCTGGTTCTTGTCTGTACACGTACTGCTGCATGTTCCCATCTAAAACACGTATTCGTTTTGTTAGTTTTAAAAAAAAAAATCAACCCTCCCCCTCACAAAAAAGCACCTGACCACCAGCTTGATCAGGTATGAAAATGTCATTATATTCATATCACACACAGGAAATCAGTGACAAATAACATTCTTGTCGTGGCACTACACCATTCATGTAATTACTTTAAAAAAGGAAATCAGAAATGGAGATGGAATTTTCCACACATAGTTATGAACTGGCAAGATTAAAGCCTTCCCTTCTCTAATTGAGACTAAACTAGCTTTACCACCAGATAAACCTTTTTTCAATGTTTAGCCACTACAGTGCTGGAATCCTGGATTCTCACCCCTACAGACCTGGTTTAAAATGCACCAAAAGACTTCCCAAGTACTAATAAAATTTTTTTAAAGCTCTTCAGGCTATTTTTGAGCACCTCAAACACTAGCATCATTTATGTTTTTGTGTTTGAAAGAAATAGGTCTTGGGTCAAGAGAAACGGTGTTTTATTCCTGACTAAGGCAATTCCAGCACCTTTTGATGTTCCCTGAACTTCGGGAATACAAGACATACCTCTTTTGATAAAATAAACAGATTCTGGTCTGCTGTTGTATCTTGCCACAGGGAGGGTTGCTACTATTCTCCCACTTAGCCCTGCAAATCCAGTAGCGAGAGGTTTGGGATATCCTTTATCCATAACACCATTAGTGAAGCGCCAGTACAGGGGACCCTGAGCATTTAAGGAGAAAGAAAAGAGTTTTAGAGGAAGTTAATTCCTGGTTATTGAACTGCAAAACAAAACATGAACAACAATCCATAAATAAGCACTAGCACTATGATAGCAACATTGTAAATCTGACTGGAATCACTCCTGCATCCATTACAAATGGGATAGAACTACTACAACTTCGTTAAGTACCTCCTGCAGCCTTTTAACCTTTGAGTAGGGCTAGAGTATGTTAGAGGCTAATTTTTAAGAGGGGTTACTGAACAAAGGGTTTCCTTTCTAAACCTCTTAAATTTTTTGAGATATAATAACCAGCTTGAATTCCAGAACGCAGTGACTTACTGGGAAATAACTGCATAACAGCTTTAATGAGGTGTGAGCATTTCATTAGCATTTTATTTCAGGTTGGGAAACATACTAGGAATAATCTTAAACATTTTTTTTCCCCAGTATCCAATCTAAACCTCCCCTGGTGCAACCTGAGGCCCCTTCCTCTCATCGTGGTGCTGTTCCCTGGGAGCAGAGCTCAACTCTCCCCAGGTGTCCCCTCTTGTCAGGAACTCGTGCAGGGCCAGAAGGTCCCCTCGAGCCTCCTTTTCTCCAGGCTGAGCCTCCCCAGCTGCTCCTCATCAGCCCCGCCCCATCCTGCCGGCCGGGACCGCTCCCACCTTGATGAAGAAGGTTTTCCCATCGCAGTTGCACCTGGAGAAGACGGAGTCGATGGGCGAGGGGATGCCCCAGCCGTCGCTGATCCGGCGGGGGTTGGTGGTCGGCGGGGTCCGGCCGTTCAGCAGCCAGTAATAGTGACCTGGGGGACACAGGCGTGAGGGGCGCCGGGGACAGGGAGGGGACGGCACGTCCTGCCCCGGGGACGGCGAGGGGACGGCACGTCCTGGCCCGGGGACGGCGCGTTCTGGCCCGGGTACGCGGCTGAGCCCGGCCCCGTGCGGGATCTGGGGACGGGCTCTGGGCTCGGGAGAGTTTCGTGAGGGAGGACGGGCACCAGGGTGAGTCAGGGAGGAAAAAGAGGAGGAAGAGCGACGGGGCAGGTGAAGGAGGAGAAGGTGACGGTGAAGGATTGGGTCCGGGAAAGGTGAGAGAGGAGCTCCGGCGCTGTGCGGGAAGGAGGAGGGCTGGAGCCGAGGTGGGCGAAGGAGAAACGGGGCCATGCCGGGGCAGGTGGAGGATGTTCGGAGCAATCTCACCTCGGAAGACGGCCAGGGTGCCATTGGGCAGGGCCACCATGCCATCCGCTGGCTTGCCGCTGCACAGGTCCTTCTCGTCGTTCTTCCCCTCTGCAAAACACAGCCAGGTGGGTTTGTTTAAAGTTCCACAAGAATGGCCTTAGCTTTCCCCCTCAGCCCCGCCGGTGGGCCAGGGATTAATTCCTCATCGGAGACATGTTCTCGGGAAGTTCGGCTCTGCTGCTGTGGGCCCAGCAGTGCCGAGTGAGCAGGTGTGAGTGTCTTTGCTTATTGCCACCTAAGTATCTGTAATTCAGGAAAACACCTACAAACACCTCGTTTGCTACATCCCTGATGGATTTGCTGCATGCTCTAGGATTTTATTCTTCCTTGAAGCTGCTTTAGTGGCGTCTCTTGTCTCTCATTATATACGATTGAAAAATTGCCCAAGAACTTGCAGGCTATGTCTGATTAAAATAAAGAAAGGGCATGAAAAAGGCTGTGGCAAAAAGCAGAGGCAAGAGACTTCTTGTCTCTTTTATATGACATTTTTAGTAGGTGACTACAAAACACCAGGTTAGGTACCATGAGGGAGGATGGATATGCAGCCTTGACTTCTAGCAATTTTTTCACAGGATTTAGAAATTTGTAATCTTTTTCCCTTGACTTTTTGTCTGCATCTTCTACAATAGCAAACAAGAGAAGAAGCTTATAGCAAAAAATTTTCAGTATGACCAGCTACTGAAACCAATTAATTTAGATCATATTCTAAACTACCTGGAGGATTTAATTAACTCCACAGCTGTGAACTGAGATTCCAGTATTCAGGACACGGGCAGCTGTGGTGCTGTGGTTGTGGCTGCCCATGGGACACCGCCATGTTCCCTTGAGTAACTGATGCTTTCCTACCTGCTGGAATGCACTTACCTTGTGTTTCTCCAGGGTACATTGGCAGGTCCCCAACTTGTATTAAAGGCTTGTTTATCTCAGGCTCTTCTTTCGCTGGCAGAGTTTCAGGTTCAGTTGGGTGAGGCTCTTCTCTGGCCTCAGTGACCTCCTGGAAATGTATTGTTGGCTTGGATGTCCCATTAGACACAAGATACATTTCTTCTATTGTGTCCTTTTTATCTCTTGTTGTGGTTTCTTTGGTAACTGTAGTTACCTCTTCTATGGTAATACCAGGGGCCTTTTCAGTGACATCTTCCATTTCTTTTACAGGCGTGGTGCCTATTTCTTTGACAGTTGTTACCTCTTTTTTACCAGCTGTTGTCATCTCCACAATAACACAAGCAGCACCTGGGCTCTCTTTGTCTGCTGCTGGCCTAGCCTGCTCAGTGTCTGTAGCTGTCTCTTTTTCATTTGGTGTTACAGCCTCACTGGGTTGCGGAGTTGAATCTTTGATGGTTGTTACCAGCACAGTGGGATTGGGCAAGGGAGCTGTGGCTGCTGTTTTTGCAGTCTTAGTGTCTGTAGAAGTTGTTTCTGATTCAGCTGCTGCCGTGACAGGTTCCTTCGCCGTAGGAACTGTGTTTGGAACATCATCCATACCTTTAGGAGAATCACCTGGTTTAGCTGTTGTCACCATAGCCACAGTAACTGTGTCTTTCCCAGCTGCAGCTGTGAAAATGTCTTTAAGCAAAGTAGTTCTGTCTTTCTTGGGTGTTGTTGTCTCCTTGTTCTCCATTGTGGTATCCGAAAGCATCGTGCCTGCCTCAAGAGTGGGGGAGTCCTTCCCAACAGTTGTGGCTGCAGCATCGCCCGGAGAAGCCGTGGCTTCACTGGCAGGAGTGCTGGCCTCAGAGGCTGCAGGGTTGGTCAGAGAGTCAGCCTCTTCTGCTTTAGGGGTGGTGGGAGAGTCTGCCTTGGTTGTAGTTTCTTTTACAGAAGTTTCTTCAGGTTTGGGGGTGGTGGGAGAGTCTGCCATGGTTGTAGGTTCCTCAGGAGCTGTTTCTTTGGGTTTGGGGGTTGTTGGCTTCTCTGGGGTTGTTTCATCTGCTTTAGGGGTTGTCTCCTCCTCTGGGGTTTTCTCCTCTGCTTTAGGTGTTGTCAACTCTTCTGGGGTTGTCTCCTCGGGTTTGGGGGTTGTCAGCTCCTCTGGGGTTGTATCTTTGGGTTTGGGGGTTGTTGGCTTCTCTGGGGTTGTTTCATCTGCTTTAGGGGTTGTCTCCTCCTCTGGGGTTTTCTCCTCTGCTTTAGGTGTTGTCAACTCTTCTGGGGTTGTCTCCTCGGGTTTGGGGGTTGTCAGCTCCTCTGGGGTTGTATCTTTGGGTTTGGGGGTTGTCTCCTCAGGTGCTAGGGTTGTGGGCTCCTCTGGGGTTGTCTCCTCTGGTGCTGGGGTTGTGGGCTCCTCTGGGGTTGTCTCCTCTGGTGCTGGGGTTGTGGGCTCCTCTGGGGTTGTCTC
>VXBQ01012118.1:0-49972 GCA_013400175.1 Phainopepla nitens
CGCGTCGCCACCGGGTCGGGCCGCGTCTCCACTGGGTCGTGAGGCAATAAGAGGACGGGAGGAGCACGATAAGCGCGTGCCGGGCACGCGGGGCTCGCTCGCGTAACGGGAGGTGGGCCGGGGACAGCGGGGCCCGGGGACAGCGGGGCCCGGACTCGGTGCTTGTTTACGCCGCCGCTTTCGGCAGCGTTTCTGGGAAATGGCGCAAGGCAGGGACAGCGCCCGCGCCTGCCCCCGGGGCCGGAGGCGCCACTGTGCCTATATAGCCCGGCCCGGCCGCGGGCCCGCAGCCCGGCTGCGCGGCCGTCACCCGGCGGGACAGGCGCTCGGCACAGTAGGCGGAGGAGACTGTAAGTTGCGATGGCACCGCCGGCGGTGGTGTCACCTCTGCTGTCACTGGGGAGTCGGCCTGCGCAGCAGTGGGCCCGCGTGCCTGCCTGGCAGCCCTTCTCGGCATTTGCCACAGGCGCTGGAGAAGCCTGGGCTTGCTTTTTCGGCAAATAATGGATTTGCGCCTGCGGTATCAGCACAGCTCTGGTGTGCTGTGTAAAACGCTGCTCCACCAGTTGCACCTTTCTTTGGAGAGTAAGGATTATATACTGCCCGTGGCTCTTAGGATGGGCACGTCTCGTTGAACTTTGCTCAAAGTATTGGTGCCACTTCTCCCCTGTGTGGAATTCTGCTGAGGGGTGGTAATATAAAGACGTTTGAGACGTTGTGTCTGCGCAAGATAATTTGCTGAAGAAACAGCAATCAATTTCCTATATAGCACTACGTGCTTTTGAGAAGTGTCGCATATTGCTCAAGATGAGCTTCAACTGGCCTTTAGGGAGTGGCATGTTGAAATGTCGGGGCTTGCTACCAAATGCCCTGAGCAGTAGACGTTCCCATGAGATTATTTGATTTGATTTGAATGTTTATCTGTGTTTACCAAAAGGATACCTGTGCTTCATTTGTTTTAAACAGCTCTGTGTTTTTGCTCTAACTTGTTTATGGCTTGGGGTTTCCATTGTTGGTTTTTGTTTTGTTTTTCTTTTTCAGACAACACTACATTACGGGACTTATTTATTGACATATATTTCTTGGAATGAAGTAGAAAGCAACATAGAAAAGGTGCAGTTATTTATAAGTAATGACAGTTCATTTTTCCTTGGACACACATTTATTCTCTTTGATTAACCCAAAAAATGTTTGGTGGAAGCAGAGAAACAAATACCTGTGTTTCAGTAGACCTAAAGCCTGCTGGAGGATAAATCATGCTGCACACCTGAGAGTTTTTCATACAAGTGAGCCTTGGTGTAAGTGGGCCAGAAGCAGAACATTTTGGTATAACAAGTACATTTTTAGCCATGAGTTTTTGTACTACAGAGTTTCCAAACTTTTAACTTCTTCTTGTAAAGGACTTACAAGGGTGAGCATTCGCATGTCACGAATTAAGAATACTATAGAATCTGTTTCAAAGGCAGTGTCTGGCACTCACAGTGAGCTGGTGTCACGGATAGCTCGATTGAAGTCCCACTCGGGTACTGTGGGTAAGGCAAATAAAAGCAGTGCAGATGCAAATAACATCAGCACAAATCTAGAAAATGATAAGCAAGTTACAGATGTCAGAACTCAGGACGATTGCAACAGAGGCCCAGCTGCAAAGAAATCCACTTGTGCAAGTGAAAACTTGGAATCTGTGTTAGTAAGTTCAAGCGGCACTTGTCAAGATACTCCAGAAGTTTCAGCATCTACTAAAAACCACCTTTTTCATGTAAGCTACTTTTCTACAAATTTTGGAGAGACATACAACTTCGTAGCTGATCATATCAACTCTTACTTTAATAATTCTATTATGGAACAAGGAAGAAAAAGGAATGCTTTATTACAGGACTCTGAAAGTGAAGAGAAGAATAAGCTTGATTCATCAGCAAATACTGTAACAAGCGAGGAAAAGGGAGTGGATTCAGCAGATACTTTAGCTCCTGAAGCAGAGACCTTGGGTACTGAAAAAACAAATACAGTTTCCACTAAAAAAAGCATTGCAAACTTTCTTTCGTATCCCAGTAACAGTGTACAAGCTTTTGTAGACAGCTATATTGGTGGGTTGGTTCCAAAGTTAAGATCTGATACAAAAGTTGTTTCACCAGAAAAAAGTAAACAGCAAGAGGGAGAAGTGCCTGAGAAGAGTGATGAGGACAAGACAAAACAGGCCAAGACTGCAGAAGAGAGGGAAAGGCACCTGTTTCTTCAGAGAGAAAAGGCAAGTCTTTGTTTAGTATTAATTTATGTATTATTTTGATGTGTATTTTATACAAGTGTATATATATGTTACACTAGTGTATATAGCTATGTGTAAGCATAGATACACGCACATATTTACTTACATAAATAAGTATATACCTGTGTATCTACTTACATACATATGTACACATACTTTTACTTACATATAAGTACTTGTACTTCCATATAAGTATCTATGTGGTGTTCCTGCCCACAGCAGGGAGGTTGGAACTAGATGATCTTTAAGGCCTCTTCCAACCCAAACTGTTCTGTGATTCATTCTGTGTACTTTGATAAATAAGCACATATGTAAAACCGTCTAATTTTTATATATATATAAAAAACTATGTAGATTTTGTGTATGCATACTATATGTAAACTTAGAAATGCATATGTGTATTTAAAAGTAGGTATAGATATCTCTGTGTATAGGTATTAAATGTTTTATTTAAGTATAGATATGTTTATGTGAGTTTATACATAAGGAATGTATGTATATAGATATATATATATATACACACACATCTCTGTATGTGGGTGCTATAAGTACGTATATTTAGTTCATATATGCATAGAGTCTGTAATTACAGACAGATCTAGTTGTGCTATTTTTTTGTAAATATAGTAATTTTACAGTTCATTGTTAATGGTTTAAATACCAGAGTGTTGCCCTGAAAGTTCATTTAAATACATACTGACATATTTGTTTGGTGTATTCTTGCTGCAAACTTTATTGAGTTTTCTATTAAATAAAGAATCAAAAGGTTTTTGTTGACGATTTAAGCAGTGCTTACTTGGAACCTGTAGGATATCTCTGGTACAGCATGCTGTTCATTGCTTCTGAGAAATCTTAAAATAACATGTTGAAATTAGTCTTGACAAATTTCACACGTTTCTTAGAGTAGTTTTATGTTGTCTGTTTGTCTTCTTTAGATCATTGCAAGAGTGAGTATTGATAACAGGACTCGAGCTTTAGTTCAATCCCTACGGAGATCCTCTGATCCAAGAGTCTGCATCAACAGGGTTGAAGAATTGACCTATCATCTTCTAGAATTTCCTGAGAGCAGAGGAGTTGCAATTAAGGTGCAGAGAGTTTTTATGCTTAGATAAAAAACAATCTGACAAATGATTGATACAGAATAACATAAAACCTCCTTCTGTGCTTTTGTGGACTAGTCATATTTCCTATTTACAAAGATTACAGTTTGAGTGTCTCTTTTTGTAACTTTTTAGCTGGTTCAAGCAGATTCATATGCAAACTACTGGGAGTTTAGGTAAAGGCTTTTAAGACTGCCGTGTTTAATTTAGAAGCATACGACATGGTCATGTGGGTAGGTAGTATAGCTTTTTCCAGAGGTGGATAAAGGTCGTACACTGTGTCCTCTGTGGCAGTTGACCAGATGGGAACGTGCTGTACAGTTAATCTGTATATGCACAGTACTTTCTATGCTTGTCTACATGCTTTCTTCAAAGAGAGACGGCAAAAGAACCATCAAATAAGTTCATTTAATCTAGTCCTGCTTGTTTCCTTCCCTGCATTGAGAGGGCAGGAGGTGGGTGGTAGACTATTTGAAAAGTACTAGCTAAACACAGCATTTGTCAACCTTGTGCCTTTTTCCACAAGATATGACACAGATTGTAGAATTTCTGGAAAAGCAGCCTTTGGGAATGGAGTGCAGGCCAGATGAATCATCTGGCCAGGGTACAGGTCAGGCATTCACATAAATATATGTGAATTACTTTATTATGGAAGAGTGTATTCACTACTCCATTTTGAGTGTAATGCTGTATATCTTTGTGGTGATGTACGTTTAAAAATACTCTGTGTGAGAAAGCATTTTAAATTTTGGTTTGATATTAGTGTGCTTAGAAGGCATTTCTTGTTTTAAAGCAATGTGATACTTATTAAGCAAATCTGGGATTTACCTGTACTTGATGTACTTCATACTTGAGTCTTTACTTGGCTGATGTGATACTAAGTCAATAGAACTAAACTGGTAAATGTAGCTTTCCTAGCTATTCAAAATATTTACATATCATCTTGATTGTTTAATTCTGATAGGTACTTACTATAGCAATGAGGTGTGTACAGCATAATATTGACATTCTTTCTTTCCCTTGTTACAGAAAGACATTGGTAAATACAGATTTGAAGACCTTTTTTACCAAGTTTAACTATTATATTACTTCTGTGCTTTAATGCCACACTAGTAAATTGAAGAATGGATTCTTTTGGTTTAAACATAAGGTTAGAATGAAATATCCGTGTATTTGTCAATAGGAAAAATTAATCCCATGCCTGCTGCGACTGCGACAGGCTAATGATGAAAGTCTTCAGGCTGCTGTTAGAGAAACTTTAGCTCTGATTGGATATACAGACCCTGTGAAAGGCTGGGGAATTCGAGTTCTCACCATTGACGGAGGAGGAACAAGGTAAAACTTCTGGGGTTTTACGTACTTGTAACCTTTTTCAGACTGGAACTAGAAGTAAAATTCGTGTCTCTCTTTGATAGATAAAATACATGAGGAGGCAAATTATGAGTTACATTTCTGTCACATCTGACTATCAAAGGGATGGGTATTGTTTTTGTATGCATTTCTGCTTGAATGGTGTTTATTTTGGTGCTCATTTTGCCATACACATTTATCTCGCTCTGTCTCAGGAGAGTTGACGCTGCTGCATGCCAGATACTGTTTGGTGCTAGAGAAGCACAAATCTGATGGTCTTTAATGCATCTCTCCCATTATTTCAGATACATTGAATTGAAGCCAAGCAAACCCCACACTGGAAAATAGTGTGCCCCAGGGGGCATTATACAACCTTGTGAAGATCAAAATTTAAGTGTAGTGAGGATACAGCTAAAATCTACCCATAGTCTACATCCAAAAAAGCTGATCACCCCCCATGCCTTTGCTATAAAACAATATGGCTGTAGCTGTTGAATACTATTTTTGATATGCCTGAGTATATCGTTCATACTTAGTGTTCATAATTCTGTTTTAACTGTCTTCTGCTGCTCTTTTATTTCCTGAAATATTCAGGATTCTTGCTGTTGCAGTTATTCAATTTAATCAGTTATAACGAAGTGAAGGTGATTGAAAAATGATTAGAGCTATGTAAGATAAGACTGCCATTGTATGTGAAGGAGAATTTTGTGTTTCAGGGGTTTAGTTGCACTTCAGACTCTACGGAAACTAGAAGAATTAACTGGAAAGCCGGTTTATCAGCTTTTTGACTACATCTGTGGCGTAAGCACAGGTAATTATTTAGCCACAAGTTGGAGTTTTCTAACAATATAGTAAAAGCTGATCTGAAAATAAATACAGATTTTGCAGTCTCTGACTTCGAGTGTAAGCTGGGAAAGTACAGTTGTGATTTCCGGAGTCTTCCTTTTGCTTCTGAATAAGAACTTGGGGCAGTTTGTGATAAACTTTTGGCTTCAAACTGATTTATCATTTTTTAAATTTATGTGAAATCTTCAGTTTGCACGCAGAAACAGTTATCTTAGGTATTTATGGAGCTTTACAGACTACTAAGGTAATATCCCTCAGGAATTGATACTGGTCAGTCGTGTTTCCTTTATTAAGTTAACAGCAATGTTTCATCTTTCTTAATTACCTGCCAGAAGAACAGAATGTGCCTGTAGCAAGATCTTGAATGACCTAAATAAGGGGAAGTGGTCGGTGCTGTGGTGCCCTCTGTTCATATTGGTCTCTACAGACTGGAGAAATGGCTTGGCAGGTTCAGTAAAGCCAAGTACAAAGCCCTTCATCTGAGGTGGGCTGATGGCCTAGAAACCAGCTTTGCAGAAAAAGACCTGGTCTTGTTTGGAACAAGTTGGACATGAATCATCACTGCACTCTAGAGCAAAGAAAGCTGACCACGTTGACTTGCATGGACAAGAACATGCCCAAAAATTTGTGGGTCTCTGTTTGGCCACTAATGCCTTGTCATGGGCTCCTCTGTAAACCCTTAATCTTCTGGGTATCTTTTTGTACATAATGGGTGAGTCCAGCAGAGAGCTGAGTGGATAGTCAGGGGATTGGAGTTCATGGCACAGAAAGGAGAGAGTGCAAAAACTGGGTTTATTTGGCATTGAGAAGAGAAGGCTAAGGGTGGGCCTTTATCCTGATTCAGCTAATGGGAAAATAAGGAGAAGATGGATTCAGAGTAATTTTGAAGATGCACAGTCATAGGAGAAGAGTCAACAAAGTTGGAATATGGGAAGTTATAATTAGGTATGGTATCTTGTTTTTCTGGCAGGGGTGGTCAGACACTGGAAGGAGTTGCCTCTACAGGCTTTGTAATCTCTATCAAAGGAGATACTCAAAATTTGGCCAAACAAGTCCTGAGTAACCTATTATAATTACACTTGTTGGAACAGGAGGTTGGACTAGATGATGTCTCCAGGTCTCACCCAGACTTAATTACACTTGTGACTCAGTGATAAGTTACTCCTCCCTAGAAAGTTGGAAACTCCAAGGCATAAGTTACTCCTTTAAAGGCAGTAATGTCCTTCAGAAATTGTTAGACAAGTAGCAGCACAATTATGTTTTCTAACATAGGAGGTATGCTGTAGTTTACTAGCTCAATTTAGAAACCCACATTCTTCAATTTTTTTTGCTATACTTATATTCTGTACAGTTTAATTCAGAGATTGTGTTGGACACAGATGACCGTGAGTAGATAAAATGTGTTTCAGTAGATAAAGTGTGTTTCAAGAGATTTTCTTAATAGATTCAAAACAGTGGAGGAAAATGTTTAGGTCTCCAAGACAGAATTTGTTTGTAGGCACAATACAGTTTCCTGCTTTACATTTTTAACAGTCTTCCAAATAAATCCTACGTTCCTTAGTTTAGCAGTAAGTGGTTGTTTCTTTGGAAGATAGTTTCCCTACAAAATACTTCTCCAGTGTTGTCTTCAGTGATAATAATGGTGTTTTACCTTGGATAGAGAAGCCTTGTGTTCTTAATTTACTCCCACTACTGTCACTAGAACTAACTTTGTTTTCAATTCTTCTTCAAATTTTGGGTTTATGACTGCTAGTAAGTACTTAGCATACTCTTTTAAATTTTATTTACATAATTAAGCTTTTATCTGCAGCTGTCCAGTTTGCAATAATAAATGAAAAGACATGGCTGGGTGAGGTTGTGCATGTCTGTTCTGTTTGTATTGATAGTAAATATGCCAATAGTCTTGCAGTTGAATGAACTGTGCTTTGCAAGAGTGATGGATTAAATGATAGGAAGGATGCTTCTTCTGCACTGCACTTCTTTTCTGCTGCAGTTTTTGTATTTCTTACTATTGTTCAGCTATTTTGCCTTTCAAGTTTAGAAATGCCCTTACTGTGAATTCAGCATCGCTATCTTTGTAGTTATCTTCCCTGTGCTCCTCTTCATTGGGGGTCACAGGGTGTAAATGCAGGCAGTCACAGAGAAAGATCATTGCAATGATGCTGTAGTAGGCCCTGCATACTTTGAATCTGCTCACCAATATGGCAAATCTGTATCTTGTAGAACTGGTGCTAGAGAGTTTGGAGGAAGAGAATGTGGCAGAGGTTTTGCATGACTTGGGAAAATGGTGTTTCTCTGCTGCTAGGTGTTAAGTTGGCATTGAATACACACACAGGCATCTGGTGGTTTGGCAGTTGGAAGTCTCTTGATGAAGCTTTGTGTCAAGTAGGCCCAGGTTGCCTTAAGCATGTGTGCTACCTTTTAAGAAACTGAGACCATCAATCCACTAATGCTCAGCTATCACAGTGGTGGGCATTGTGAGACTGAAAAAGGGCTTGGAAGTCATGTTTCCTTTAAAGCCATCTGTAACTTCCTGCATGTAGTTTTTCTGCACACGAGTTATATTTTTACTCTATTTCAAGAACTGGCACTTTTTAAAATTAATTTTGTTCAAGCCTATGGCATTTATTTCCATATTGAAAAATCATGTGTCCTAATTATTCCTAATGCTTAATTACGTGTTCGCACAGTATGGCACAAGTAGATTTAAAGGTTATGTGTGTCCCTTTTGGTTTAATATATCTAAGAATTGTATTAATGCATTAATTGTATTTTCCCACAGTCCTTTTAATGGTATTTAGCAGCAATGCTTTTTGAGTGCTGTTATTTTGTTCCTGGAAAGGTTGATCATAATTTTTGTTAGGCACGCACTAGATGGCAGCGTGTATGAAACTAATTATAAATGCCTGCAACCAAATGTAATCCAAACTACTGAAATCTCCTTTATTTTTGCAAAATTTTCCTAAAATATTTTCCGACTTAAGAGTTTGCATGGCAGCAAATAATGATCCAAATAAAATTTTAATACCACAGCATAGATTTCTCTTACTCATTTCTCTTTCCAAGTAAAGTAGTAGATTTCATTTGCTTTCTACCATGCACTTGATGTAATCTGTAAAATGAGATAATGTAATATTTCAAGTTCTCATAGTTCTGTTTTTGAAAAAAGACTTCTTCTATTTTATATATATTCTTTTGAAGCATGGTTTGTGATCTCTGAGCAGGAATTTAGTGATATGAATGTCAATATTTTATCTGTTTCAAGACAGATATTCAGTTAACCTATGAACTGCATTAACTGGTAATCCATCTTTGTAATCTTACTCCAGGATACATTTTACATTGCAAAATATTTGTGTTTTTCAGGAGCTATATTAGCTTTTATGCTGGGTTTGTTCCATATCCCCCTGGATGATTGTGAAGAACTGTACCATAAGTTAGGATCAGATGTTTTTAAGCAGAATGTCATTGTTGGAACAGTCAAAATGGGCTGGAGCCATGCTTTTTATGACAGTGATATATGGGAAAAAATGCTCAAGTAAGTAAAAGATGATCAGGTGAAAAAATAATAATTGCAATGTCTGAGTGCATTAGTTTTTTGTTATTGCTTCACTGGTGTGCAGAGTCTTAAAACAACTAGAAAGGATTAATGGATACTTTCATTCTTTTGAAATATCTGTTTTCATATTTACCAACATGTTGAAAGCTTTTAATGTAATGATTTGCATTTCTGGGGAATAAATTAAGCTTTACTGCACTGATTTCTGATTATATTCCTGTATGCTTGCCAGCTCTGCTTGATCTGATTCATTACAGATTTGCTACAAATTTTACTAGCCACCTGCTGTGTCTTTTTCCTTAAAGGAGATTGGTGGGAAATGAAATAAGTAGTATTTTAGGGATTTTTAATGTTTGCTGCTATATTGGAGGGCTTTATCCATTCCTGGTTTCTTTGAAAGGGAAATGAGCTGTAAAGGGTGCAATAAAAAAATTGTCCATAGCGTCAGAGTTAGCCTGTGAAGTGTATTCACATGCATTGATGGCTATTCAGGAAAAGCTACTACAAAAAAATGATTGCATTACAAGTTTTATTTTTTAGTTTTATTTATCTGTATTTGTAATGATAGTTCAACTGTTTATAATTACTAGCAAGCTAGTGTCATAGTTTCCCAACCAGCATAAGTTGACCCTGCCACTCAAAGAACTGAACAATCTTTTCTGAGAGAAAATGTGAAATGGTAAAAGGTTCCTTCTGATAAGTAATAACAAGTTCCTTTGGGAATGTGATTGCTGTGTTTTATAGGATTAATTAGTGTTTTTATGACATAATAGTAGGAATACCTGTACTGTCTGAGTTTTAAGCATCTTTCTTCTTTGATGAAGTGGAGAGAGAAGATTCAAAGCACTTCTTCCTTGTGCTCTTGCATATTTTCAGAAATAAATACATTTATCAAATTAATATAATGAGTTTTTCTTCTCAGATATCTGAAGGTCTTTTTTTAGAAATTAGATTTGTCTTCCCTCATTACTTTCCCCACCCAATTAAAAGAAGTCTTGTGAAAATCACAATAACCTCATGTGAAAGTGTTTTACATACATGTAATTAAAATACTATTGTTTTTCTGCAGCTACATGTAGCATATGAGGGAGGTAAAGAACTCTACTCTTATGCAATAGACAAAAGCAGGCAATTAATATATTATCCATAGAGTAAATTAAAAATTACATGTGCTGATCAACAAATGACTTCTTGGTGACCTGCAACATAGAATGGAGGTGCTATGCCTGCACAGCATTTTGTTGAAGGGATTCCTGGAGGCTTCCCTGGAGTGTTCGAGCAGGGAGCTAAGAAGGGAATTGTAAGGTTAGATAGTATCTCTTTATGGCAATATTGAAGGTTAAGTCTAATGTTGTCATAGCATGGGGAAACTGCTTTGTTTTGTTTTGAATTTAAACGCATCACTTGTGCTGTGTGTATTTTTGTAGTTTAAGTAGTAACTTGTCAGTCTTGCTTGAAATAGAAACAATGCATTGACAATGTGCAGACATGTAATACATATTGAGTCCTACCACAGTATCGGTGGTGATATTTTCTGTCAGAAGGTATTCTTGCTGAAAATAATTAAGTTGATGTTTCATCAGGCTAATGTTCCATGCTTTCATGGGGTATATTATAAATCGCATTTCAGAAAATGACAACTAATTTTGGTTAACTGAAATTTTATTCAGAGTGCTTTAGGGAATTGATTTCACGTGTTCTGTATCTGTCTGTTTTAACTCCTCTTATGTATTTCTTGAGTTGCAATTTGAGGACTGCTTTTAATAATTTTCGTTATTCAGAAGATTTTACTTACGACATATCAGTCTATGTAATGCTATATTGAATTGTATTTGTAAGAACCTGGCTTATAGTTCCAACATCTCTGTTTTCTTTTGACTGTTGTTGACATATACAATTTTCTTCTTGCATGCTGTCTTAAGAAACTGCTGGAGAAATTTGGTGAGCAGCTAGGGGTTTTCACTAGCTAGCTAAAATCTCATGTTGAGAATTTATAGTCTTGAGAAGCCATCAGTCACTATATGGAGCGTAGGATAAAAATTACATGTTCTCTGTTGGTAGGAAAATGGATAATGCATTTGTTTGGGAATGCAAGTAATAATACTTCAGTATTTGTTTTGCAGAGTGAAATATAAATTGACACTGCTGTCTGGTGTCTGGATGGGCAACACATTCCATACCAGCCCATGGTGTAAAAGTCTCTTCTGTAGGTTTGGTGAAGATGTTGTAGTTTCCTGGTACTACTGTTGTTGTTAGAAGAGGGTAAAAGTTACAATTTTGCCTTTTGCATTGAGTGCTCTTTCTCCACAGTATTTGCATCTCTGCTGTAGCCCATCAGACTGTTTCTTCTAGCGTGTGGTCGGCAATGTGTTCTTCATAGCATTATTGAAATAAGTGTTGCAATATTAGTGACTTGAAGCAATGAAAGAGCAATGTTGGTGAAAGACTCGTTGTTTAAGTAGGTCATGTCTAGAAGACATAGGTCACAGACAGACACAAACAAAGCAGATAAATGGAAAAATAGGATGGCAAAAGAAATGATGTGTAAAGTAATAACCGATGAGTGGAAAAATGTAAAATGCTTACAGGATTTAAAGTAACTTTAATATCAAAAGTGATTTGGGTGTTGTCACGGACAGTTTAATGAAACATCTGTACACTTGTGGTCAAACAAGATGATTCAGCGTGTGCCAATTGGGACTGAAAATACAGAAAATATTATAAAGCCATTATATTAATTTACAATAAGTTTCATTTAAAATATTTACAGTCCTGGTTTCCCCATTTTAGAGAATATTTCTGTTGCAGGATTGGGGAAAAAGTAGCCAGTGACCTAAAGACAACAATCATTAGGAGTCTTTATCATTAACAAAAGCAAACAAGTTAAAGTGGTAATTTGAGATAGTAAGGAATCTTAAGAATTACCAGTTTCTTCTTTTCTTTGATAACAAGGGACTATTCAATAAAATCTAAATTAGAAGATTTTATTTTTTAACTCAAGATGTGAATAAACTGTGGAATTACATCTGTTGTGACTTTGTAAAAGAAAATTAAACAGTGAGACAAATGCATTTATTATTAAACACAATTACAGTATTAATGCTAGCAACAGAACTAAAATAAATGTGCAAGTGATATCAAACTGTTCTTCTTAGACTGTAATGTCTGAAGTTGCACAGTAGTTGAAAGGATTTCTTGTACCTACTCTGGAGTATCAGTTTCTGGCCTTCATAAAAAACAGGATGTGATGAGATCGTTATTCAGTTTGATGGTTCCTGTAATTAAGCAGAGGATATTGCTTATGCATTTTTTTAATCTTTGCATTCGGAGTTTGGGAAAAATACCTAATACAGACATTTAAGAAGTAGATGAAAGTGATGCAAATCAGTAGATGTCTTTGATATCTCACCACTGTCAGTCTCATTTCTTTTATTCCTACTTCATGGTTCTGTGTGCCTTCGTCTCCTGTAATCAGTTAATGAGTGCAGATGTCACTCTTCCCCTTCTGGCTGGTGATTCTGAGACTAGAATCAATTCAAAAATAAAACAGAACAGTGCTGCTGGTACAAGAATTGTCAGCAAGAGTTTTCCGTCATAGGACTGGAACCTCTCTTCCTTCCTTCCTCCCTGTCAAGGACGTGTACGCAGCCATCCTTCAGCACAAATATCCGCTAGAAGAGCAGCAAATTGTCCTAATTGCAGCACTGTCTGCATGGAGCACTGCTGCTACAGTAGCCTTTAAAGCTTTTTATCTTCTGACCTGAGTAGGTTGATAAAGGTGTTGTTTTTAACAGTGGAAACACTGCTCCCTCCTGTCATGGGTGCAAGCTGTAGATGGATGAGCTTGTAACAACAGCATATGGAATATCTTTACTTAAAAAGTATGGCAGTATGGAAAACTGTCATTGCAGAATAAGGCAGATGCACCACCAGTGTTTGGGTGGGCTGTGTTCTAGGGGAGGAAGAAAGCTTGCTGGTTTAAAGGAAAGCCTGTTTGGAATCATTATCGGTAACCACCTGCTCTGTAGAAGTTTTATACCTTTATTGTAAGCAAATCAAAGTTGAAGTATATGGTGAGGTGGGATTGCTGGCTAGGATGGTAATTTGCTCCAGTCTACTCTACTGTGCAGAAGGGCTGTCCTCTAGTTGCCTGTGGGAATACTAACCCTGACATGATGAGAAATTGCAATGCTGACCATCAGTGTGATTTATAAAAATATATTCATCTGAAAAAACATGACCTCAAAAAGGAACAGCAAATGCATATTGGATGGCTGGTATGGAAGACTACATGTAGATGTTTTAGCTTCCTCCTAAACCGTATTGAATACCATCTTTCTCTCTGTAGCTTTTTTTTCTATATCTACAGAAGTGATTTTTCATTACTGTAGAACTGCTTAATAAGGATGTTGTTTTTGATTCCTAAATGTAGCAAAGTATTTTGTCTAACTATGTAGTTGAGTAATCCTAATGATTTATGGTTAAGTATGTGAACTGAGTAACTTGAATCAAGACCTTTTCAGTTCTCTTCACACTTGTTTCCAACAGACTAGAAGGTTTGAAATGTCAGTCCATTGAAGTCAATTGTAGAAATCTGATTGTTAAAGTGAAATACATTGCTTCTTTTAAATGCAAAGATCTCAGAAATAAGGGTGATAAAAATGTGTGTCTTGTTCATGCTAAAGTGATGGAGTATTTGCAATTTTTTACACTTTTTTGTAGAGAAAAAATGGGCTCAAATCTTATGATTGAAACTGCAAGAAAGTCCAAATGTCCAAAGGTAAGTACAGTTTTCTAATGTAAATACTAATTTTATGTTTCACAAGTACTTTTAAGAGTTCTGAGTAAATTCTATACCTAGAAGAACATTGGGTAGACAGCATGAATGTTGAAGTGTTCTTCAGCTCTCCATATGTGATAACCCATGCTTTTAAAGGATAAAAATTAATTAGATTCTTAAATTTCAGCAGCAGTTTCTGATATTTTTATTACTACTTGTTGGAATATGTTGCTGAGATGTTAAAAAACTTGTAAGCATAGAAACACTCGGTCGATATTTTGGGGTTGTGCAAAGCTTGTTTTTTTCATGTAAGAATTCTGGTGCCTGGAGATTGTTTCATGTCAGCTGTGATCTGTGTTATTGTGTTGCAAGAGGACAGGGTTTCTTGTCACTTCGTTTGGAGTACCTGTTTTTCTCCATTCACATTCTTGGGCCCTGAGATCTCTTCTCTTCCTGTATGATAGAAAAGGCACCAAGTCATAGGAGGGGTGTTACATACAGCAGCATGAGAGTGAAAGATGAGAAAGCATGGGTATTTTATTTTTGGTGAAGGATAGGGTGTGAAGAAAGACGGGAAATATAATAGGATATATTTCAGAACAATCTGTAATTAACAGGTGTTTTGGTGTCATAGCACTATATTCAATGCTTTACTGTTAAATGGAAGATATTCACATTTTTCTAAACATAGAAACATGTGCCTTACTGACTGCGTTCCTAGTCCGTGTCTAAAACAAGGACATGAAAAGGCTGGTGTGGTATGTTGCTTTCTGAGAGAGAAGCTATCCTGTGTTGGCTTGAAAGTTATCTTTGAACCAGGATCTTTGGCTTCCTTCCATGTTCTTCAGTAATAAAATGTGAATATAAATAGGGTTGAAACTAGCTGTTCCCAGTAATAGCTTTATAGTGCTGTCAGTGGTGACACCCTTTACAAGGCACAGCAAAATCAAAATAAAACACAGAGTTCTGTGCTCTGCTGCTGTTAAATTCATGGCAAGATGGGTTTTTCCAGAAGGTGCCAAGCATTTTGCAACTTAGACTGCATCACGGAGTGTGCATGAGTATTGCCAAAAATGAAAGCATCCTTTAATAAGTTTTATATTAAATTTTCTGAAGTTATTTTTCTTACTGCTTCTGATAGTGCTTAGAACTAAACCCTCCTTTTGAGAAAAACAGGAAACTTTTCCTCCATCAAGTGATGGAGTGCAAACCAGCAGTTTTGCTTTTGCATTGTAATGTGAAGTTACATTTTTATTTTCTATAAGGATAAATATATAATGAATAAAATAAATTAAATAGCTGAAGAGTGAAAATGCATACAGTGATATCACAGCATCAGGTGTGCTGTTGAGTAACATTTCATGAAAACACCCTAGTCTAAAACAGTAAACAAGATAGAACAGAACACCCACTTGGCTGCTGGAGAGTGTTCTGACAGTGCCAGCCAGGCTGGCTGCATCACCTCTAAAGGTCTTGCACATTCTAACACTCATCCATAACTACATGTACTTTCTCCTTGGGATTAGATCTGTAGGATACATTCTTTTTGTCGTCATAGCTGGGGTTTTTTTCAATGGAAATACCATTTTGGCTTTTCCCTTAGATGAACATATGTGATTTCTGTTACTGACATTTCAGTATCTTTACAAAAAAACCTTGAAGGACTTATGTTTGATTCTTGTACAGAAGAGATTCTTACTACAATTCTTTGACTCCAGTTGCAATATTTAGTAATCATTCTTTCGGAGAAAGAAATTGACAGTTCTGACATTCATATTTAATGGCATTGTTGTATTGCTGGTTACAGACTTCTGAGAATGGAATATTATTTCAAAAGGAAAAGTATTTTAAAATCATATAGTTGACACTAGGATTTTGTTTAAATATCATAGATATTCATAGAAACAGAATGCCCAGTGGAAACAATTAATTGCGGGTTAAAAATAGCATTTTCTTTAGGGATTTGGGTCTCTTGTTTGTGTTTTACTTTCACTTTTTAAAATTTAGACCTTATAAAAATGTAAACAAATAATGAACCTAATAAGATTTCAGAGGTACGTTAATGTATAAATTGAATTTCATACGGTGGGAAGCTTTCATTCTCATATTATAGTTATTACCATCATATATAACTAATTTTGTTCCTCCTCACTTACTAGGTAGCTGCAGTAAGCACCATTGTAAACAGAGGAACACCACTGAAAGCATTTGTGTTTAGAAACTACAACCACTTTCCTGGTGTGAAGTCTCATTATATCGGAGGCTGTCATTATAAGCTGTGGCAAGCAATTAGAGCATCTTCTGCTGCACCAGGTTACTTCCAGGAATATGTTTTGGGCAGTGATCTTCATCAGGTAAGTTGAAATCTTCTCCTCGAGGAAATACCTCAAATTTTACACCTGAGAAAAAACATTGCCTGAATCTCTGAATCAAAACTAAGCAAATAAGTTGGTAGCACGAAAGAAATCTAGGACAGATGGGGTAAGAAAGGATATTTTTAGCTTCTGTAGCCATTGCAGAACTAGAAAGGCTTAAAAATCTTAGTCTTCTCAATACAAACCTAAGCTCTTCTGCTGTTGCTTTCTTCTCTGCCTGGAAGGAAACCTTATATGAGTTGTAAATTGCCTCCAACTTTCTGCTTGCAACTAGTATTTCACTGGGCATTATTTCACTAAATAGGTGGTGTAACTTAAAAATCTAACAGTATGCTAAAATGTGGAAAAAAAAACAGGTTATACACTTCAGCATTCTTTTTATTAGTGCACAATTTCAGCTTATGGTCTACTTTTTAATTCTTTCCATTGATAGCTTATTCAGCTTTACCCTGGTTCTGGGCTAGTAAGAAGAGTAAGAGATGCCACAGCAGTAAGATAAAACTCAGAGGACAACTGCAAGAGAAATTCCCTTGAGGATAAAGCAGTATCTGCTGTCAACAGTGCATGCTGTTTTATTATATTACAGCCTCTCTTGGTGACTCTGATGAGTAAAGAACAAAGCAAATTAGTTTCCTTAGTAGTTTTTTAACCATGGAGTTTTAGCCCTCCAGTGCCCCTGTATTATTCTGCAGTTCTTCAGGTTTTCAAAGAATACTTCTTGCAATGCACACTAATTTAAAACTATTGGTATTTATTTTAATAAATATTGGATGCAGATCTGTGGCAGAAAAGACTACAAATGGTGACTCAACCAGAGACCCTCAACAAAGAGAGCATAGGATTGCATCACTTAGGTTTAGTGAAAGCATCTGTTACATTTCTGTCATATTAATTCATATGATGGCATTAGCCTCAAATGCTGGAAAAAAGTAGCATATTTTGAGTAATAAGATGTACCTGGATCACATACAGAACTTCTGATAGTGTCCATTGGAAGACTGTGTAATATCCTTAGTATTGTAATGTGCTTGAGTAGTACTGAAATTTAAAGGCTAAAAGATAAATGAGTTTTAGATGAAAGAGAAAAATTCACTAGATTAAGAGGTTGTAAAAAAAGAAACATTGGTACAAACAAACAGCTAGAATTTAATCTGAAAAAAGACAGCATATTTCCATACTTTGATTCAACATTTATATGGTGATGAAGTAATTCAGCTATCTAAAAGCTCTGTAGAAATTAAGGGGTGAAGGGGAAGGGCTCCCATGGAGGGTCAGGTTCAAGAGATTCTGAAATTTCTTTCATTTTATTGTGACACAACCTTCCCAGAACGGTACATCTTGTTATCCTCAAAACATTTTAATCAACTACTGTCTGAAATAAGCAAAGAAGTTTTGAGGGGTTTTTAAACCTAAAAGTGGAGTAACACATCAGATTCCAAGCCAAAGCACTGCTTGAAATCCTGAAATGTGTTAATCTTCCATCTGGAGTAGCAAAACTGGGAAGGGAGCTGCTTTAGCCTTGGAGCTGTTCCAAGCTGCTCCTTAACTGACTGGATGGGTCAGTGTTAATCTATGTCAAGTTTTCTTTCTCTTCTCACCTTTCCACCCCCTCTTTCTGTGAATTGAAAGTACTTGGAAATTGATCTGTGCTTTTACATAAAAGATAGCTGAATAAACAACGTGATTTTATAACTTTGACAAAGTGTTTTACACAATTCTTTGTCTTAATATAGTTTCTGTATTGCCAGACTTGTGTGAAATGCAGTAAGGCTGGTACTTATTTCATTGATGTTCACTTTTAAATCCAGTTTACCAGACTAGAGAATGTATAGTTATTGTTAATAAAGATCAGATCCAGTATTTTCAGACAGACAGGGCTGGAATGAAATCTGTTTTATTTTTTCCTTACTCCAGAGTCTTTGGACAAAGCCCTTCCATCTGATCTTACAAACCCTGTTTCCCAAGTTTAGCATTCTTCTCTATTTGATGTATTATAATTACTAGACAGCAAGGGCTTAGGATGCAATTCACCTTTGTCAGCTGTAAAGAGCTAAATATGTTCTCAGTACTGAGACAGTTTATTGTAGTAGAACTAGATGCTAAATTTTCAGATTCAAACTTTTTCATATGATCTGAAAAATATCTCTTCTCCCCAGCCAGAAATGTTCAAACACTTGAATTCTTATAGAAACCACCTTTCATGTCTGACATGCTTTTCTTTCCCTAGATTACGCTTTTCTTACCACTTTTCTTACCACGTCTCCATTTCCATAATTATCTGGTTTGTGTGGGGGGGCTCCTGGATGTCCAGGTGGCAAGTTACTACGGGGCAAATGCTCCATAACTGTCTTCATGCAGCTTTCCAGCAGAGATTATAAATCCACTGCACTCTCTGAAGCAACCTTGAATTGCCTTGTTTTAACCCTGGGGTAGGAGCCTCTGTGCATGTAGCAGACTTCTACTCTTATTTTCCCAGGAAAATAAGAGTACCTCATTGGAAAATGCAGGATATTCAAGTTTTATCTCTGCTGAAATATCTAACATGGATGGAAAGAAATACATGTGCATAAATACATTTTAAAATAGAATCCTAAATGCAGTCATATTTTCTTAAAATAGCTTTCTTATTAAAACATGTTAATATTGGTAACTCTTTGTTCTTACAGTTCATATCATAAATATGGGAGTAGTAGATTCTTGTTAAGCATCTTTATTCTGAAAATGTACTGTAAGTGTAATTTGTAACAGAAGAGCATAATCAATATATGTAGTGTATATGGATATTCTTGCTGTTTTCTGTATGTACACTGTCTAACAGTTTGAACTGCTTTTGAACTACATGAATAAATGAAGCATAACATTGTTAGATGTTTTTGATAGTGCTGTGCTTTTTGAAAAGTGCATCAGCACAGTGTGCATTAAGTGTAAATAATAATTTATGCCAAAGGCTTCAAAATTGTACTTTATTGTCAGAAAGATGGTCTTTTAAGGATTTTTTCATTGATTGGTAACTTCCATTAATAACCATAATCTGTTTTCTAAACATTAACTCTGCTAGTTTCTTACTAGTTTAGGTATAACCTGCCTCTGTAGTGTTGATATTTGTAAACCAGAATGTCTGTGAAAATTCAGAATACTAAGTACACTGTTTGTTTCCTCGCTTTGAAGTTTGGGACTCTTTAAGAATTATATAGAAACCAGGTTCTATATTAGCTTAGCAGTTGAACATTTAAATCTGAATGAGAAACACTCTGGTAGTTCCATCTTACTGAAGACTCTTCAAATGTGTGAAAATATTATTTTGATAATGGAAACTTAGGGGATTTTTTTTTAGGGTCATCCTACATATTCATGTCTTATACTGTCTAGCTTTTGTTGTAATCACAGTCCTTTCACAAGCTGCATGAAGTATCTGATTGAGAGTTATGTGTAGGGTTGAGATGAATTCTTGAACTTTTAATGTATGACTCCAGATGTCTGTGGTTGGAGTCATGGCTGAACTGAACTGTTGGCTTTGACTTGCTTTTCCGTAATTGTAGAGTTATGTGTGTATTTGTGTACATCCACCCATGCCCTTTCACTGGAAACCTTTCACTTTGATTTCCTGCACTGGGCACTCTCAATGTAAAGCATAGTCATGTTTTTTAATGAGGTGATAAATTAGTTTTACAATTTTTCTGATGTCATTGTTTAGAAGGAGGTTTCTAGGTGCCTGAAGACTTATTTGTGCTGCAGGTGAGCTGATGACTTGGTTTGTGAAATTTCTGCAAAAAGCCATCAGTTGTTGCAAACAGCAATATTTACATTCAGGTCAATTATGCCATGCTATCTGGTTCTGCTCTGTCAAGTAGGAAAAAACAGTGCAGCTGTTGGTAGATGAGGGGAGTAGGATTAATACTCCTTGTGGTTCAAAAGGGGAACACATTAACATTCAAAGGGATTTAATCCCTGTAACATGCTTCTCCAGGAATCCTGCAAATCAAGAGAGAGCAAGTCATGATGTTACATTATAGAAGCTGTATTGCCACATGTCAGTTCCTTTATACATTCAAAAATGTATTTTTGAAGTACTGAAGGCTCTTAATCTCTTCCCAGTCCTGCTACAGCCGGTGACTTCTTTTTTTCTCCCCTCTACTTCCCACAGTAGGCTGCTATTTCTTATATCTATTCCTTTTCTGTTTTTTTTTCCTTTTTTCCCCTGTAGTGTGCAAAACATTTTAGGTACTCAATAACATCACTTCAGTAGACAGTAAAGTATGCTGAGGAAATTATTAATTTAATTATTAAAAAAGCAGTTGAAAATGTAAGGTAGTCATTATACACACTTCATTTAATAGCTTTTACAGTAAAAACTAAATTCGTCCCACAGGATTAATTCAAAGGGCAGTAGGGACTGTGTGTGTGATGGTGATTAACTCAACAAAGCCTCAGATTTTTCTCAAATAAAATATACCAAATTTAGTACAAAGAACTTCATCACCTTTTTCTTGACAGCTTCCCATGTTTCCATTGTTGTATTGCAGTTCCATTTGTTACAGTGCTGATCTTGATGTATAATATTGTTGAAATAAATGTGCTTTCTTTGAGCAAGATCAGATAGTAAAGCAGTTAAATTTGTACCTAGTCTGTTAGTGGAGTTTTAATAATGCAGGTGTAGAAGGATGTGTGATAAGAATATGACCTAAAAATAAAAACTATATGTAGTACAATAGTATGATACAACTAAAATTTTAAGTCATACCTTCACTGGAAAAAGATAATTCGTGGTTTCTAATATTTTTCAAATTTTCCCTTTCCTTTTTATTAGATAATAAATCTGTTAAGCCAATTCATCTTTGTACCTTGTTAGAGGAGAGGCCTTCAAAAGTGATTAGCTTAGTGCATCCTACCCTAATTGGTTTTACATGGTAGCTTTTAAAATTATATTCAAGGGTGCTTCCCAGGCTCTAAGACATAGAATATAGGTCACACTGAAGTTCTTTTCATTCTTAGGATATGCCACAGTGATCAGTATGCACCAGAGCTCATGCAGGCTGCAGTTTAATAGGTGTATCTTGTTCTCACAATGATAGAAACAACTCTTGCTTTGTTTCTCTGTCTACTTATTGCCATACACGTTTGCCTACAGCCCTCAAGGCAGTGTTGCTCACTGTTTAAGGAAAAGGGAATTTACTGGAACATGTAAGCTACACGGATCTCTGCATTTCTTTCTCTCTTATGGATTCTATAGGCTTGGATAACAGCTCTGAAGGTGGACATGCACTGTGCAGTTTACCAGCCTTTGGGAAATTGCTGTGGTCCCTGTACCAGTATTTTGCAGAGCAGGCTGCTTGAAAGATTCCCTGAAGGGGCTTGCTAAGTGATTATTATTGGCAGATTTGTTTAGTATCATGAAATTGAGAGTGTCTGTTGTTTAGGCATTTAACTTGGAAGCATCCTAATTTTTATCTCAATTGTTTCAGAGTGATGTTTTCCTAATGTAATCTTCAGAGTGCTTATTTAAAAGAAGCAAAACCTTGCTCTCAAATAAGCTGTATTCATTTAACTATTTTTTACTAAGACTTCTGAGTCCATGTATCTTCAGTGACACTGTTGACCAGCTAATATTTGTTATAAAATAAATCTTGTGAAATCAGAGGAGGCTACGTAAAGTGGAAATCTGTGAACTGAATCCATTCACTGATCTCTGTACAGACAATTTAGGTTCTGCACTCATGTTCTGGTGTTGCAGCCACCATTTCTTAGATTAAAGAGGAAAATTTTTCAGTCCTTTCTAGCTTACAGTTTTTATGTTCCTGTTGTCTGTTTGCCCAATACTGACTTAAATGGGGCCATATTTCCAAAGATAATAGCCTTGTGATATTCATTGCAAATAAAAGCCCAAGGATGTAGTGAGGCCATTGATATACTTCTGCCTCTTCCCTCAAGGAAAGTTTGATTTTGATGTATAGTGGTCTGGTGCTTAATGTGTCTGATGCTTATATAAAAACTCTCATCTTTTTTTTATCTTCTTAGTCTAAATATGCTAGTCTGTCTCAGTTTTGCAAAACAGACTTTGTTCTCTTGGTCATCCTAATGGTATTCTGCTGCATTTTGAGTAATCTTCCTTGAAACTGGACTAATCAGTGTGTTTTTGGCATGACCCAAGACACATTGACCAATGTTGAATGATATATTGGAGTCAAAATTAGCATTTTTAAATCTGAAACAAAATTCAGAGGCGTTAACTTGGTCAGGCTGGATCACAGTATTGCACTTGTTATCTCAAAAATATGATTTGTTTCCTTTTTCAGAGGAAGATACAGCTTAGAATTACACTTGCCTTTCCAACTGCAACTTTGTGTTGGTGGTTTAAATAATTTGATAGTTCCCTACTCAGAGCTTTCTCATGATGCTTCTGATACCAGCTCTATTTTGTCATCTAGTCATTTACTTCTTAATTTAGTGACTTGTGAAAGTGTAGAACTTCTCCTTCAGTTCTTTCTCCCCATCCACCTACCTCCACTGTGGATACAGATACTAGGTAGTTCATGTCCAAATCCCAAGCCCTGCACAGCAATTATTTTCAATAATGAATTCACTTTATCTCAAACATTTCATCCATTTTAAGATCAGATCCTTTAGCTGCAAAGATTCTTTGTTTCAGTTGCAGTGAAATGAAACCTAATGTTTGAGTCAGCATGTAAAGAATAGAATTGTCTTAGGAAATTTAGGTAGTTTGCATAGTTCTATAAATAAAGGAGTTTAATTGGAAATCCAATTTTAGTTTGGAATTGCAATATGAAAGATAAAAAGAAATTAGTGGAGTCTGTAATGCATTTAGTTTTGAAAGTTGATTGTAGAGTTAGCTTACAGCATTGATTGTTATATGGTTTTGAACAGATGAATGACCAACACGTTTTAAGTAGCATTTATAAGTGATAGATCCAGTTAATAAAGCCACCTACATTCCCTATGGGTCACTACTAGTTGTTCTGTATTTTTCTCAATGCATTTTGAAGTTTGTGACATTTTGATATTGTTTAATAATCTAGCAGCTAAAAATGTGGACCAATTCATTAGGAGAACTTATATCAATAAGTAATAGCAATAACATTGAACAGGTTACTGATATAAAAATGTACTGAGTCTAAATATTTCCATTGTTATCTTGGGAAATAAAATTTAAAGAATTTTGAAATTTTGAAAATTTAACATGATCACATTTCACGAAGATTAGGATATCTCTCTATCTGTGATTCCTTGCTCACTTGTAGAGGTTTTATATTAATATAATTGCTTTGTGCAGCTCCTAGAGCTTTCTCCTTAGTCCAATATATTCTGCTGTATTTACATGCTTCCTAAGTTGATTGTCAGCAAGGACAAAACTTCTAGGCTTGAGTATCCTGGCGTCATCTGAATACAGAAGGGTTTTAGTCAGACCCATGGGTTGGGGGTTTTTTGTGGTTGATTGGTTTGGTTTTGAGGTTTTTAACTGTACTATTGAGTCTTGCCTGTGCTTCACAGGTATGGTAAGAGAACCTGCGTTTGGGTCTGTGTCTGGGGCCAGCATAAGTTCAGCCACAGGCCCGTTTTTTTCTTGGTTACACACTGTGATCTTTGCTGGTGGTATTACAGGCAATTCATCGTTTGGAGAACACAGTTAAAATATATACTGTTTTTGTGATACGTGTTGTTAGCTGCAGAAATAATTAATCAGATCTATTATGCACAACTTATGCTTTTCATGAAATATCTGACAATATATTTTATTGCCAAACAATTCTTTATTTTATGATGTCTATTAATATTTAGCAAACTTCCTCAGTATGCTATAAGTGTACATTTTCTGTATCTGACATACACCCATAAATTCAGAGATGTCTTCAGAGCAGCTGGTTGTTTTGTGTGAATTAATGACTCACTAGGATGAGTTAATAATTCAAGATAATCACCTAGGAGTCTACCTCAGCCAGACATTCATTCTAATGCATGTCAAATATATTATCAAATGTTTTGCACCTAAGAGCAATAGTATTGACAGTTCTCGGAAGCGCTGATCATGACATTTGGGTATATGCCAGTTGTATTATGGTGTTGCTAGTTTTTGGGGGAGAAAATGGTAAATACTGTACAGGAAGACAGTTGAACTGAAAAGGAAGCTTTTCAAATTTTATTAGATTTGGCTTTTTTTACTTTGTCATGTGATCTCTGTATAAAGTCTCTATGTAACTAGTGTGGCAGAAGTACAAGTATAGCTAATGCACCTTCAGATTTTCTTTAATTGTAAAAGAATGCAGTAATGGAAATTTAATATTGGTGTCATTCAGTAATATAAATACAAATGCATTTAATTTTCATATTCTGTACAAATGTTTTCTCTAGAATTTTTCCCAATGCCAGTTCAAGAGAAATCCCTTTTTCACCACATTCTTTATGACAAGTAATTTAAGTGTTTATTTTTCTAGTGTCTAAAGAGAAATCATAATTTTCAGACAGCATTTCAAAATAATGAGCACAAGGTGTTTATTTCAGGAATCTAAAGGAGCACTCTGCCTCTCTCTAAATAAGGAAATTGGTGCTTTCTGTAATTGTTAGAAATTTGATGTATAGGAGGATTGCATTTATATCTGTCACCGATTAGGACCTCTGTTGAGAATCAGCAGAGTGCAGAGTATGTTACAGTTGTATGTAGTTGACCCAGTAGTCTGCTTCTTAGCATGATTATAAAGGAAGAATGAATCTTCCCAAATAAATTGGATTAAATACTTGTATAAGGAGACAACTGTAGGTCATAGTATGCCGTATAAAAAATGACTGAAGTTACTTAAAAATTTTTCTCACTCAAACAGCAAAGCGGAACACACCATTAGAATGAAGCTGAAACAAATAGTTCTTCATCACTATATATTTTAGACAGAGATTTCTTAGAAATACCAGCACCACCATCCATAGTTTGTCATAAAGATTAAGAGAAAACAGTTCTACTTCTGTCCTGTTTCATGTTTATAATAGTTCCTTAAGGAAAATGAAGATTTCCTCTCTTACTGGGAGCTCTTCTTTATCAGTTTCGTCCTCAGTAGTACTGTGACCAGTCTGACTGATTACTCCCAAGAGGAGAGCCATAATTCATGTATATTTCAAACATATTTGTGTGTAACAGAAGAGCATAATCATGTAATCTCTGTATTGAAAAGGTTATGTTTTTGCTGAATGCTATAGGCAACTAGTTTATTGTACAGTTAAATCTGAATGTATAGATTTCTTTTTCACAAAGCATTTGTCAAAAACGATAACTTTTTCAGCCCAGTATGCTTGACTGAGCAAGCCTTAAAGGTTAGGGTACATGTACTGACATTTTCATAATGACAGTGGGTGCCCAGAGCAGTGGGAGGAACTAGGCTGGGATTTGAATCTTGAAGTTACCTGTATTGATAGGCCTTTCTACCTTAGGTAGGGAAAGAATTCTCCCCTTTCTCATTCCTGTCTTCTACTCTGAGGATGTTTACTGCTAATACAGTGAATGAACATAAATGTATTGAGATGATTTTATAGAATGATTTGGCAAGGCATACCCATTTACTTAGGGAAAATAGAGTCTTTTTAAAGTAGTTATTTTAGTTTTTCTAAGAAGTAGCCCCTTATGACTGTGCAGCAACTCCTCAGCCTCCTCATTGGCAGGAACTAGACTTATCCTTAAGCTGCATATTTATTATATTTCTGTTGACCTTCAGCATAGATTTAAAAAATACTTTTCAGAAGTCCATTCAGAATCTTAGCCTGTCTTGTCCTGTGATAGCTTTGTGTTAATTCTGTCTCTGCTTTTTCACACAGACAATGAAAGTAAACAACAGAGCAAGTCTGTAAAAGTGAACTAAAATGCAAAGCATGTCTGCATAGGCAGTGAGGTGAAGTGGTTACTATGGAGCCAACAAACTCAGCTTCAAATATCAGACTTGGCTTTCTTACATTATATATCCTTCATTCAGTGCTAGATTATTTTCTTCACAAAGTTTAGCATCATTTAAATGAAACACAAGGTGTTATACAGAACAATTACAAGGCTCAGTCTGAGTCTGACAGAATCAGGAAACGCAATGAGAGCCTATGAATGTAGAGAATGTCCTTGTGAGAAACAACTGCTCTCCCATGGTAAAGTATGGTAGGATTTTTGAATTTTAGTATCGCTATCTTAAATAATTTTCAAAGTATTGACTTAATTTTATCACTGGTGACTTCATACCCATTCACCATATTTATTTAAATAGGACAACATTTTCAGAAAGTCCTGTGCTACCAGGCTCCCAGGTGCTCTGGAACACGTTCTTTGAGACTTCCCAGTGTATTTTCCTTCTGATTGTAGAATTTGCACCCATCTGTTTCACAGTGTTTAACCAGGCCTTTCTTTACCTTTAGAACTCTGCAAGCAGGGTATCTCCCTCAGAGTTTTTATTGGAGCATTTATTTACAAAAGGTGCATTTTTTCTGCTTTAAATAATATAAGATCTATAAGTCAAGTCACAGGGGAGCCTTGCCTGACCATTTTGCATCTATCAAAACACTGAAAAAATACTAGCTACAGCTTTAGACTCCTTGTTACCTACCAGCAAGCCCTAAAAATATGGTTACTGTTGCATTAAGGACTGCTTGTGAAAAAAACTGTGTGAAAAAAATTAATTGGCTTCATCTGGGAAAAGATATTAAATAAAATAGAACAACTGAATGTTTACCACCTGGAAAGTCTTTGAAAAAAGATGGGGAACAATGTCCCAGTCCCTGAGTTCACTGCTTTGCTATCACTAGCAAATTTGGGGTTGTATTATTATCAAGTTCCATTTTAATATTAACTTATTTGATTATTTCCACTATTTTTAATTTAGAAATACCTATTTTTTATTTAGAAATTTTAAAAAAGCCTTTTTCCCTACTGCTTGCCTGCATGATGACATCAGGAGAGTTTTGCCCTCTTTTCAAGTATCTCCTTGCATTAGCATTCCTACTCCAGCACTTTGTGTGTGGTGTACTGCCAGCAAATTAAGTTGACTCAAGTGTAGAATGGTTTTGTGAAGTTCAGCAGATGAAGCAGTGTCTGGCACTCACCAGTGCACTGAGGCAGCAGCAGAGAAGGGAAGGGTGTTTGGGAAGTGAAGAAGAGAGGTGGTGATTGGATTGAGATCTAGCTAAATGAGAAGAGAGGGTGAAATGCAGGGAAGGCCAAATAATCCAAGAATGGGAGAGCAGAAAGAAAACCAACAGTGTTGGCTCTTTGCCCAACACTGAGTCCTGAGTCAAAACTTTGACCAACTCTGCCTGTTGTGGATATAGGTCAACAACTCAGTCCTTTGAAGAGTTCCTATAAGTTCCCCTTTCTGTTAAAGATTGCAAGGTGTGAATCATAGACTCATTTATGTTGGGAAAAACCTACAAAATCCAGCCATTAACCTAATACTGCCCAGTCCACCACTAAACCGTGTCCCTGTGCCCATCTGGACATCTAAATACCTCCAGGGATGGTAGCTCTGCCACTTCCCTCTTCAGTGTGTTCTAATGTTTTTTTAGTGACGATATTTTTCTTAAATGTCCAACTGATACCTCTCCTGGCACTACAAATTTTGCATTTTCCACAAGACTGAGACTGGACTGACAAAATTAAATTTCTAATAAGAATAGTTTTGAAATGTAATTTCATTTTACAGCTAAAATTACATGCATCTGTGATTCATGCAGTATTTCTTTACATAGAGTAGAACCTTGGGAAAATTGGAGGAGAGGGCCTCAGGTGGTTATCTGGTCCAGCCTGCTGTTCAAAACAGGCTAAACCTCAAAGCTGGATTAGGTTGCTCAAGACTTTGCCCAGCTTAGCTTTGAAAATATCCAAGGATGGAGATTCCACAGCTTCTCCAGCTCTTACTCTGTACTTTTTGAAAGAATCTGGGTGTTCCTACTTTAGATAATGAAACACTGTGATTAACTTCCTTCTTGGCTTTCTCTTTGTAATGGGGTAAGCAACCTAGTTCCCTGCATTTCTTCTCATATGTTATGTGCTTCAGGCCCCAAACCATCTTAGTGATTGTTTACTGTATGTGTTCCAGTTCTTCAGTGCTTTGTAACTGGGTGTCCAAAGCTGTACAAAGTGTCTCTCCCCAGTCTGGCCTTGTGCATACTGAATAAAAGCGGATAATCACTTCACTTGATCTATTGGTTTTGCTTTTAGACCCAGTGCATGTCGACAGTGTGTAATTTATTGAATATTCTGTTCATATAGACTCTTTTTTCTGTATGCACACAGGCAGTACCATTCCCTAGGGACATACCTAACAATATAGGGGAAAGGAGGGATACAGTGAAGACATTCCATCTGTCAAAAAGGAACCGATAAACTCAATAGGAACCGAAAAGGTTTAGGGCTGCGCATAAAGTTAGCAATGCTTTCTAGAATTTGACATGTAGCTTGAAGCTTATAGTGTAAGTTAAAACTGGATGCTTATAGTACAAGTTAAAATATCACTTTATATCAACAAGATTTTTGCACCATTGTATTCGTATAGATATCTTTATTTTGTTTTCATTATTTTACTTTGAGGCAAACAGGGATTGATGTTGCATTTCTGTAGCCACAGATCAGATAAATTTGCCTTGTTTACTTCCAGTTGTTTAATTCACAGAAGTACAGAGTGGCAAGAAAGCTCATGGAATCTAGCATGGATGAGGAAGCTGTTGTTAGTTACCAAGACATTCCCTAGTACTGACCATCATTCAGTATTTATGTTTGTTCCATTTTGGTTAATGTAGTTTTATAAATGTATTTTAAAAGATGAATGGTTGCAATAAAACATTTTGTAATTAGTAAGTTTTAAATAATTTAGGTGACTTTATATAGTATTTTATAGCTATAGAAAAAGTTCAACAGAATCAGAAAAAAAATTTAAGACAGCAGATTTAGCAGCTCTCCAAAACAAGGATCAGTGAAGTTTCTTGTGATCTCGGTATCTTTTGTACAAAACTATAGTCAATCACTTGGGAATTCCATTCCTGTGTCTCAAGGGCAAACATGGAGGATGATATGTCATAATTTCTTAAAATTAATTTTAAAGCATGTAGATCTGGCATTCATATTTCTGTATTGCTAGTTCCTTAGACTTCTTGGGATGGGCTTTTTCCAGTTTTATGAAGTTTGAGGAATTATTCAGAATCAGAAGGGTTAGTTTCTGCCCATTAATTTTCAGAATGGAAAATTCTTTGTTGTTTACATTTGCTTAGAATGCACATAAATGTGAAATCGTAACTAATTTTAAAAATGGTGAAAATACTTTTTAACAAGAATTTCAGCTTTTGGCATAATTAGCTGTATGGTTTCTGGAGCTGCAGATTTAAACAAATTCCTGCAGTATTTCCTTCACGGAGTCCTTAATAGTTTGGTTTAACTAATAGCATTATTTACATCTTCAGTAGTTGATCATTGTAAGCGAAAGCAGTATGCTGAACATTGCTTCTTTAACCGAGTAATCTTATTTGAAGTATTGATTAGGACGTGACCTATAATCTCTTTGGAGGAGAAGGAAAACATTACCTTTCTTAGTCTGCTTCTAACTTTAAAAAACTGACATGTGTCATTATCTGTATAAATGCTAGAAGTTGTGTCTAAATTGGAAATCGTTAGGAGTTTACTATCATTATGATAAACCTAAATTGCAGAATGTTTAAATATGGAAATTATTGCACAAAGCTATTATCATCACAAATACATTTGGTGTATACAGATATTTTATGTTCCTTTGATCTTTTATTTGCCAGTATTACAAAGTATTGTAGTATTCTAGTATTATATACCCTCAAACTTCTGGTAACACCAATTTTACCATGGTGTAGCAGTCATGTTTAATTTAATTATATTGACAATGGCATTAGAATTTATTTTGTAAGCATGTTTTTAATCTAGGATTTAAAGAAAGAAAGAATTAAGCACCACTATGATAATAATTAAGATTTTAGATAAAGATTCATGTGGAATTATATAGAGGAGAAAAACATCCTTGTATTTAGTGTTCTAGACTAAACATGAGCAAAGGGTAATGGGCACTGAAGAGACCACTCATGTTAGCAGTGTATTTAGTGTTTTGAGCAAGGCGGATGGTATCCAGAGAGGGTTCAAAGAGCTTTTTGTAGGTTGAAATGAAAGGTTAATTAAAAGAAAGCAAACTCAAAAAACTAAGCTCAGTAATCCTGTTTTTACTTATCTAGCCCAGCTGTAGTTACAAGGCATTTCTATAAAATGTTTTTCATCTCTAAAACCTTTTTTATTCTAAGCCATCCCTGGGTAGAGATGCTTTTCCTTATTCCTCTAGTAATGTGATAGTCAGATACAGCATATAGGAAGTTCAGGGAACTTTAGAATATAGGGAGTGCTTGCATTATACCTGTTGTAGTAAATACTCTGTTTCTTTTATATTTTACTTGTTTGTATAGATTCTGAATAGATACAGCTATCTTTATCTCTGCTATTGATGGTGTTCTCAAGCTTAAGTTATACCTTCATAATTGCTGGTTTTAAGGCATTCTCAATAAAAAAGCTCTGTTTAATTCAAATTCCAAATTATTATATTTCTTAATTTGAGTGAAGGTCATTTTACTTCCAGGAAGTGCTGAATGTACTTCTTGAGATTCAGTGGATCAAAATCTCATTGTCTGAATGCTTCTCAGGTTTCCTGTCATTCACACAGATTCTTATTCATCCTGAAGTATTTTATCCCAACCTCATCAACTACACTTTTAATATGTTGCTAGAAAAAGATGTCTCTTCTCAATTCCAGAGTAGCATTTGTTCATAGTAGTATTGGGCTGAATTCTGATCTTTAGACAACTCAAAGAAGCTTCGTGTCCCCAGGGCTGGTCCTCACAGGACCTTGAATCATCCTGATAACTGGTGAAAGGAGAATACAGAAGAGCTGAAACCACCAAGGAGGTATTTCAAGTGCATTGATGGCAGCAGCTGTCGTAGTTGACGGTGGCACCAACAAGGAAAGGTGCTTTGCTGGACCTGGTGATTATGAAGAATAAAGAACTGATCAGGGATATGAAAGTTCAAGAAAGCCTTGGCTATAGTCACTGTGAGAGGATGGAGGTCAGGATCCTAAGGGGAGGAAGCAGAGGAAAAAGGCAGGACTAGAGCACTGCATTTCAGGAAAGCAGACCTCATCCTTTTCAGAGCTCCGCTTGAAAGAATCTCATGGACTATGACCTTGAAGAGAAGAGGGATCTGGGAGAGCTGGCTGATAGTCAGTAATCTCTCCCTCCAGATTCAGCAAAGGACCATCCCAGTAAGCAGGAAATCAAGCAAAGATGGCAGGCAAGGATGAGCAAGGATGTCCTAACTGAACTCCAACATAAAAAGGATGTGTACAAAAGGTGTAGGAGGGACAAGTGACCCAGAAGTATAGATGTCCTGTCCAGTCTTGCAGAGATGGGGCTAGGGAAACAAAAGCTGGCCTGGAGTGGAATATAAAGAGCAGCAACAAAAGATTCAGAAAGTACATAAACAGCAAAAAGATTAGGGAAAATGTGGGCCTGCTACTGATTGGGGTAAGAGAGCTTGTGACAAATAATTTGGAAAAGTCCAAGATGCTTAATGCTGCTGCCTTTGTAATAGTCTATACCAGTAAAAATGGCTTTCGGGAATCCCGGGCCCCTGCAGCTAGAGTGAAAGTCTGGTGCAAGGAGGACTTGTACGTGGTGAGAGGAGAACCAGGTTAGAGAGCAGTTAAATGAACTGGTCATAGATAAATTTGTAAGGTCTAATGAGTTGCGCCCTTGAGTGCTGATGGAGCTGGCCGACACCATTGTGAGGTGACTTGATTATTTTGAAATTATCATGGCTATTGGGAAAGCAGGTACTATTCATGTCTTCAGAAACAGCCAGAAGAAAGCTCTGGGGAACTTCAGGCTCACTGACTTCAGCCCCAATCCCTTGGGAGATGATAGAGAAAATCCTCCAGAAAAGGACTTTAAAAGTAATGAAGGACAAAAAGGTCCACATGAGTGGTCAGCATGGATTTACAAAGTAGTTTACTCATGATTGACCAACCCTGGCAGCCTTCTGCAATTAGTAGACAAGTAGAAGGCATTGGATGCCTCAACTTTGTAAAGCCTTTGACACTTAGCTCCAGTAATACCACAGACAAGTTGAAAAGTGTGGGTTAGGTAAACAGTGGAGGTGCCTACAAACTATCTGAATGACCAGGCCCAAGGTGGGATCAGTGTCACAAAGTCAAGTCGGAAGCAAGACAGTAGAGGTGTACCTAGGGATCTATACTGGGGCAAATTCTGTTTAATGTCTTCATTAATGATCTGGATGATTGGGCAGAGTATACTTGGAGGAATTCCATGGGTGATACAAACGTGGGAGGAATGACTGGCACATGAATGGTCAGGCTGCCACTCAAAGGGACATCAACCAACTGAAGAATTCTCCTGAAGTTCAAAAAGGCAAAAGGCAGAGCCCTGCACATGTGGAGGAAATAGCCTCATTACACTGAGCTGTAAAGCAGCTTGGCAGACAAAGACCTTGGGTTGCTGGTGGACAACAAGCTAGACATGAGTGATGCCCACTTGCAGTAAAAAGGGCCAACAGTATCCTGGGCTGCATCAGCAACAGTGCTGGCAGTGGTCATGGGGGATGGTCCTTCCTCTCTGCACTGCCGAGGCCACATCTGGAGTGCTATCTCCAGTTTCTCAGTATGAGAGAGACATGAGTCTATTGGAGTTAGTCCAGTTCAGGGCCACAGAGATGATTAAGAGCCTCTCCTGTGAGGAGAGACTGAGTCAGCTGAGGCTTCAGCCAAGAGAAGGGAAGGCTCAAGGAGGGGATTTTACCCATGTGAACCAATCAAGAATTGGGGGGAAAGAAGATGAGGAAGCTGTGGTCTTGCCAGTAGTGTTCACTGGTAGGACAAGAGACAGTGGTGTAAATGAAAACATGAAATTTCATCTGAACACAGGAAAAGTATTTTACTGTGAAGATGGTCAAACACTGGAACAGGTTGCCCACAGGGGTTTTGGAGTCTTCATTTATGGAGATAGTAAAAACCCAACTGGACATGGCCTTGGGCAGCATGCTGTAACTGACCCTTGAGCAGAGGAGTTGGACCAGATGAGCTCAATAAGTTCTTCCCAACCTAAATGACTTTCCAACTCTTCAGTCAAGGCTGTGGCATCCTGCGTAATGACTATGCTTACAAAGTAAGCTTTGGCCAAGCTTAGCTCTTGTGATTTTTCTTTTTTAATTTGTTTTGGACTCTGCAGGTAGTAATTTGGGTTTTGTTACAGAAAATTTCCCTGTAATATCACTAATAAGCATTTCAAGGGGCAGATTTTTGAATTAAGAAATTGTCAATATGTGTATCTGTCTTACTGAAAAGATCTTCAAAAAATGAAGTCATAACTTCTCTATTGGTAGGCTGCTGTTTCAGCCTACCACTTCTATATAATGCAGCAGAACCAAGCACAGCCCCAGTGGCTGCTCTGACAGTGCCTGAGAGGCCAAGCTAGGCAGCTGCTGCATCGCACAAACAGATTCAGTTCAATTTTGCAGAAGTTGGGAATTAATGCTTGCTGGTTTTAATTAGCTCTATATATTTGAGCTATGCTAGTTTAATTTATAGTTGCAGTTTCTCTTGGGACTGTATTGTTATGTATAGTGCCAATATCTGTATTTCATCTGAATTTACAGGATGGAGGTCTGCTCCTGAATAATCCTTCTGCACTGGCAGTTCATGAGTGCAAGTGTCTCTGGCCGAATGTTCCACTGCAGTGTCTGATTTCGCTGGGCACTGGTCGGTATGAAAGCGAGGTAAAGACCAATGTCACCCACACCAGTCTGAAAGCCAAACTGGCCAATGTTATCAACAGTGCAACTGATACAGAAGGTTGGTGTCTTAAGATACACTTGTACTGTGACTGTCTTCAATTTTCTTTATGTTTCTTAGAATTATAGTTCCAATTCAGAGAACAATCTTCAACCTTTTGTCTTTTCCCTTCTTCTCTCTACTAATCCCATGAAGCTAATTGAAGCATGTCTCTTTGTAACTAATTGTGTATAGTTTTAGTACCAGTATTATGTGTTTTCTGGAGGATAAATCTTTTTACTTGACCTTTAGGATGAAAGATATATTCAGGAATTCATTTAAAAATCGTAATTTTTTATATTTTGTTTTTCCCATAACACAGTAATGCTTAGTAGTTAATACAGAATATTGATTTTCAACAGCTTCAGAAAAAGCTATTTGATTTCTGATCTTTTTTATGAATACTTTTATACCTGTACTTTTCCAAGGACTGTACTGGATCTACTAGTTCTGATGACTTCCATTGCTGTCAGGAAGAGACAAGCATCTATTTTCGAAAATAAATTTGGTTCCTATATGAGAATATAGTGGAACTCTGTCACTAGCAGTTTACATCTGTTTTATTTTTATAAATAGGAAATATCCATACACATAATTTCCCCCTCCCATTACAAAGGAAACTGATACTGCCAAAAGCCAGGGAACAAGAAATGCTCTTATGGTCTAGATCCCTTGCTGTATAGTCTCTGTCAGCTGACTGTCAGTAGTAGGAAAAAGCTAGATTTTGGATTGCCTTTTGGTTTTTGCAAGTTGTGGAAAGGCAGTGGGAATTGTGGGAAGGAGGTACGTGCTGTCCACTTTCTATCAGATAGTTTCATTGCAGCTGAAAAATGAGGCAAGAAATTTGAAAGGAAGAGGAAGAAAGGAAAGTTCATTGTGAAGACCAAAGGAAAATAAATGGAAAGAGGGGAGAGTAGATTTGAGCAAATGGGAACTTGTATTATAAAGGAAGAAAAGGAGAGTATTAAATAGGGCAAGACTGGATGTGGTGAGACAAGAACAGACATAGCTGAGTAATTTGCAGGAGGAAAGACCAAGCCAAGAGGATTTCAGATTTGCAAGAACCTTTTGCTTTGATCCTATCCATGATATTTTTTTCACATCAAACTTTTTATATGACAATAGATGTTTAAAAGAATGGAGGAACATTGTAAGAGTACAAAGAAGATAGAATGAATGCTGAAGGAAGTGATAGAAATGGAGTTTTAAGTGAGCCAACAAAAAGATCTAAAGGGAGAGAGAAACAGGTTATCTAAATGCACTACATAGTTAGTTTTTTTAATTAGTTAACTGAG
This sequence comes from Phainopepla nitens, assembly GCA_013400175.1. NCBI lineage: Eukaryota > Metazoa > Chordata > Aves > Passeriformes > Bombycillidae > Phainopepla > Phainopepla nitens. The sequence goes on from VXBQ01012118.1 coordinate 35,448, forward strand.
GTCATAAAATTTAACTTGAATATTTTAAATTAAATGCATGTTAAATTCAAGCCTCAAATCTGTAGTAATAGATTAAAAAAAATTATAGTTGTAAACAAAATAAAGCTTTAATCCCACATATTTTACTTTGAGATTGCAGAAGAACATATCTGTTGTTTTCCTGATAACTACTTCTATTAGTAACAAGTATAACATTACAGGTATCCTGAAATGGGAATATGCAAGTACATTCCTGCTCTTCAGAATATGCTCATACTTGCTAAGGAATGGAATGTAATTAAAAATCTAGATAGCTGCAAAGTTTACTTAAATGTCATACCAGTGAAGTTGTCTTGGAATAAAAGATTAAGCTTTTCCAGAGTAAACAGAGCTACAGGGTCATTTACAAGTCTTCTAATGAGAAAAGGGATTTGATGAGGCAGTGGTAGAAAAATGTTTACTGAGCAAAGCAGCACATATTTACTCTTACTGTGTCATTCCACAGCAGTTGCTGTTCAGATCACTTGCAGGGCTGTTAGACTCTCTCATGTGAATTCAGCTGTTCTCTTCATTTGTTTTCAATACAGAAGTTCACACCATGCTGGACGCACTGTTACCTCCAGATACTTATTTCAGATTTAACCCTCTTATGAATGAAGACATAGCTCTGGATGAAAGCCGTAAAGAGAAACTCAGTCAGCTGCAGACTGATGGAATTCGGTACTTACAACGAAACGAAGAAAAACTGAGAAAAGCTGCAAAAATATTAACACAAGAAAAATCAACTTTGCAGAGGCTTCAGGACTGGATAAAATTAAAGGCTGACATGTATGAAGGCTTGCCATTTTTTTCCAAATTGTGAATAAGTAATGCATGAAAGATAAATGTAAATCTTGTTCCAGAAAATCCATTTGGTACTGTAAAGGAAGAACGTTGATTCAGAGTAAATAACATCTTTGAAAAGCTGTCAGAATTCTGGAGAAACCATTCAGGATGGCTGTTTTGTGCACACTCATTACAAGTTTTTATGGTGTTAATTATTTTTGGAACTTAACAAATCTTACTGTTGCTCTACTTTAATTTCTGAAAGTTGGTGGAACTGAAAATTATGGAAACAATTGTGCAATGCATTTTTGGAAGTATGTGCTATGATTACTGTGGCAGAAAACTTTTATTTATCAACTGCCAGGCTTATTCATAGTTAACAAAAAAAAATTAAATCCTTATTCACTTTAGTGTACGCAATATACATGTTAGGCTCTTATATAGGCAGTGAATTTAATAGAAATGTAATGTTCTTGCAGAAACTCTGCCTGTGTTAATTGCACTTTTACATCTGAAAGATAACATTTAAATTTGTTTTTTTATTTTAGTGGATTTTGTACATAACAGTATTGCGTAAAATGTTTGGATGACTATAAATGGCCTATTAAATGATCAACATTATCTGGTATTTTTACAACTTTCTGCTTATTGTTTTTATGGGAATAATTTCAGATTGATTAATTTGTCATTTGAAAGTAATCCCAAGCCGCAAAACTTTACTTGAGCAGCTATCCCAGTTACAGGATAAAGGAAATAAAATATTGAAATAGTTCATATGAATGAGAAGGTTTCTTAGAGAAACTTCAGTTTTGGGTGCCAGACTTGAGGTGTAGTTCTAGTCCAGAAGAAAATTAGAAGTTGCAACATCAAATGATAAAAATTTCCTTTTGCTCTCCAACTTTCAAAAATGCATTCTCCTGAAATTATGTCAGGGCTGTGAAGTTAACATTTAGAACTTACTCCAGTCCTATTGCCCATTCCTTTGGGCGTGCTTCCTGCATATGCCGTGAGGGATGTCGTGAGGTGCGACAACCCAGTGTGTCAAACAGCATTTTCAACAACAGGAAGGTACGTGGGAGTTCTTCAAAAGAGTGCAGTGAAATTTGAGGTAGACACAGCTTCTGTCTCATGTTGGCATGTACCTGTTAATGAGATTGTTTGCCAGGTGCCTGGGTGATTGTTTGTCTCGTAGTAGACAGCTACAGCACATGAGAGTATTGACCTGATGAAATGTAAGTTCTGTGCAGTAGCTAAAACATCCAGTATCACCAAAATCAGTGCATTTGTCACTTAACTGTTTAGGACTAATCACCTGCCATTGCATTATCTACTAAAATAACATTTACTATGATAGTCACATTCTGTACTTGTTTTAAAACATTGAAAATGATATTAGGCTGCAGTTTGGAAAGGAACTATGAGGCAGACAGCTGAGATCCTTGGAGGTGCTATATAGTATTCTTGACTGTGCAAGAAAACATTTGATTGGCATATTTTTTAATTTGATATATTTTTGATTTTGACCTGTGTCATTTTACTCAGATATTCATCCTTTTCAGCCTCAGTTCTCTCCCTTGTGTTTGCCACACCAGGCAGAGATTTATTATCATAATCCAGCTTTCATTTTTACAGCCTCCCTTTTGCATTCCAATTACTAAGAACTGAGTAGAAGAATAATGAGATCAAGCATTTCCCATACATGTGAGATTATTTAAGCATATAAAAAAGAAATGTTAACATTATTCTGATAGAGGTACTTTGTACAGAGTTAAACTGTGTTGCCAGCACCCTAAGTCAAAACAGACAGCATTAGGTAGTCTCGTGTAACAACAAACATTGCACACTTCTGTGGCAAAGAGCAAAGTCACAGTATCATCCATGAGATATCAAAGGCATTATTCTGAATTCATAAATTTCCAGTCACAGTTTTTTGGGGCAAGTATTGTCTAAGGAAACATGTGCCTTTAGTGAACAAAGTGATAATATTTCCATTTAATGTTTTTATATAAATAAAACCTTATGTTCTGGGGATTTTATTTCAAATAGGGTAAGATCTGGATTTGTGATGATACCATTTCTGCTGGAAGCTGCTGTCTTCATTCCCTCCTTTTTGCCTTCTCTCTTTATTACTTTAACAATGTTTTTCTTAAGTGTGGCTTTTAAAAGTACATGTGGAATTGAGTTGAGCTATAGAGTAATTCATTCAGACTGTTTTAGGCCTCTATGTACATAAATTCACAAGGTGCTTATATTGAATGTCTTCAGATTAACTCTTTGATCCTCAGTGTTGCACGTGCTGCGCTATCAGGCACTAATAAGGAGTTTGTTCTCCTCTCTAAACCATTTTAAAATGGGGAGATGTTATAGGTACTTCACTTGAGCTGTAATTAGTTATTAAAATAAAAAAAAAGACAGTTTGCCAGAAATCCTGACTACTATGGGTGTGTTCCTACAGCACTCTTTATAAAGTAAAATTATTTTCAGGGAGTTTGAGGCATTAGCTGTGGAATACTACATGATACTCTAACAGCAGAAAATGGTATAAGAACTGTAGCAGAATGAGATCTCACAAAATTAGCAAACAGAATTTTAAATTAAAGGACTTTATTGATTGGGAGCAGGGGAGTTAGCACTGTGTCAAATACAAGCAGGTTTTAACTGATCATTGTGATGGACTGAAGAACATGATCATTCCCTTCACAGATGAATCTAGGAGGGATCATGAATATTTTGAACAATATTATTTCAGTGCAGCATGGATTTGAGAAAAGAATAGAATGAAAAAAGTGCCTCTGAAGAATAAAAATGTTAACAATGGGAAAAGGAATACTGTACTGCAGAACATCATGTTAAAAGAATCCTGCTTTGAAAAAGTACCCCTGGGAATGCTGTGGGGCTAACCAGTTAAAAAACTGAAATTGACTCAGCAGTCGCAGCTACTAAAATCAGGAAAATGCGAGCAAACCTGAAAAAATGAAATCAGTGTGAATTTTGAATCTAGAATAAGCAATCACAAGAAGACAAAGTAGATAAGCATTCTAGGTGCCTTGTGCATTCAGAGATGACTACGAGGGTTGTCTGACCAGATGAGTGTTACCATTTGAACAGGTGCCTGTATTCTGGAAATAAAATCAGGAATTTTAGTGGTGTCCCTGCTGACAGCAATGCGGTTGGAACTAAATGATCTTTAAGCTCTTCTAACCCAAGCCTTTTGATGGTTCTGTGATGAGTTTAGCCTTCAGTTGAGGAAGTGAAAATGTCAAATTTCCAAAACTGACAAAATGTCTTTGCTCTGGTTTTGAAAGGCAAAAATAAAGAGTCCAGACTAGGAAGTGAAAAGGAATAGGCATAAAATAATCTCCCTTTATGCAAAGTCAGAAAGAGAAAAGCCTCTTAGGTATTCTTAGATGACCTCTTAGGTCACCTCTTAGTTTCTAATTATCTATGCAGAAGGAGATGTTAATTGAAGGAGGTTTCATTACCAAAGGAAAGAAAATAAAACTTTTAAATGTTGAAGTGTGATCACTTTAAGATATGTCCTGTCAGTGACCATTCCAGCAGTGAAATGAAGATACTTCTTCTATTGCACAAGCTGCAGGCAGCCACAGTTGACGATAATTATAGTTTTGGTCGGTGCTATTAGAGAAAGATATTCAGACTAAAACAGATGCAAAGAAGGGCTGCCAAAGGGAAGATTAGGAGAGTGTGGTTTGTTTCATCCAACAAAACAAGGACTAGAAGGAGAGAACCTGCTGCTATTTAAAAATACTTCTAGAAGGAAAAGATAGTAGGCTAAGGGACAACACTTACATAATACCAAAAGTGCTCAAACTTAGAAAGTAAATATAACCAGAAGGTAAAAGGTGCTAAACCCCTGAGGAGCAAGGTTACAGAATGGCTACACAGAATTAAAAGAGCAAAAGAAACTGATTTTTAAATCAGTGTGTAAATTTTAGAAATCAATCTCCTGAAGGGGGTTCTATAATGCACTGTGCCTACCATGAGTCTCCATGGCCAACTGAATCCCTTTAACCTATGAGGCAGGTTAACCTATGAGAACTCATTCATCCCTCATATATAGCAGAATCCATAGGCTTGTGGAAGTGTCTAACAGCTTCTCCTCTTAAGTTCTAATTGATAAGGATTATGTCTTGTCTTAGATCCATTAATTATATTTCATTTATTTTGCTTTTCTTGCTGAGCTGGTAAAGGGAGCTGTAATACAAGACACATGACAGGTGAAAGAAAAATCTGGTATGTGCTTACTATTTATTGGTCACATTAATTTTTCATCAGAGATTAAAATACTTACATTCTGCTGGGTCAACAAGTAGTGCTGGTTTTCTTCCATTACAAGATTGTTCTCAAAATGACAAATATTAAATACAAACATAATCTGTTGCAGGGAAGGATGTGTTAAGGCCTCCTCTTACAGCTTAAGAACTACACCCCAGGCCAGCTGTGATACAAACCCGTAGACTTTTACATTCAACTACATAAGGCAAGACAGAAAACCCAGTTGTTGGGGTTTTTTCACGCCGTTGCTTAAACAGTGAGTCAAATTTTCAGACCTTGCAGAACTGTTCTGTTTGAAGGACAGTTTGCTGCTAGAATAGATATTCTTGGTGCGATCATATTCATTTATGAAGAAAAATAAGCATGGCAGATGCCTCTTCGTGAGACTCTGCAGGAGCAAGATAAGCAGGCTCTTTCCGTGCTGCAGCTGCGCATCACTGAGGTGTGAACTCAAGGAAGTGCTGCCCCTCAATTCCCCTGTTCACTGCTCAGCCTCCTCATTCCCATTCCTGCAGTTGTGTCTGCTCCTGGTTTGTGCCCGTTAATTCCAGTGTGCCGCCTGGTCCAGTACTCTGCTGATGGCCTTCACTGTTTGCAGATACTCATCAATTTTTAAATTGTTCTTTCTTCAAGATTTAACAAGAACAATTCTAATATTTATTTTAATAAAGTTGGCAGTTTTCATTAAGGGGGAACCATTAGCAATGTTCAATATACTGTAAAAATTAAACAAGCACTGAAATCCTGTATTACTTATGTCCCTGGTAATATATGTTTAATTTATGGAAACAATTCAATTTTGCTTTTTATTTATGATTTCATTTTATTTATTGGTTACTCATATCAATAACAGCTATTTCCCTATAGAGTTGCAATAGCATAAAAAGTACACAGGAGCATTTTGATATCTTTACCTTTCAGGATGAAGCTGTAATGTGTAAAACCACATGTAAAACCATATGTAAAACCACAGAGACAAACTGGAAAGATAACTATTATCTTTGAAGTGCAATGGTGAGTTCACCAAAGTTATGGTGTTAGCATTTAAAAGCTTTTCTTTTCTTTTTAAAGACATTGGAAACTGGAAAGGGAACAGATTTTTGTTCTTACACCATTATTTTGTAATTGAATGGTGTAATAATTGTCACATTAATACCACAGGGAAATGGTCTTCTAGAATCTCTCAAAATTTGGATAGCAAATCCCCAGAAGTCACTCCTTAAAAATCTGGCCTGTGTCCAGGACATAATTTCAACAAAGGTGCTGTTCCATGCTTCCTCACTGGCTGCTCTGTGGAAACCAGAAATATGGTCCTGTCATTTTGTAAACCTCATTTGAATGTATTTTCAAGCAAGCGAGTCAGGCAGTCAGAAAACTTGTAACAATGGGACAACAAGACCTATACTGCTAAGCAAAAAGAAGCAGAAATGTTGGAGAGTTTACAAGCTGAGTAGGGAATGTCTATATTGTCCCACAAGGAAAGGTAGGTATTTCAGGTACTGTTTAATATGAGAAGTCAAAGGGCAAAATCATTGACACTGCTAAATCTGACTTCAAAGCATTTCTTAATAGAATCTACTAGGACATAAGCATGCCATAACTTCCAGACTTGAGCACTGTGTCCATTCCTAGCAGGTCTAAACAATCTGGTTATGAATACAGCAGGAAAAAATAATATTCCTCTAGCAGAGTAAGTTTTAAATAATTTGCACTAGATATGTCATAAATCATCAGGAAGAGCTGCAGATTAGTAAGGAAAGCTTAGATGAGATTGTCAGGAAGCAAGTGTGCTCTGGACAGCTGTTTATTGCGTGGGTTCACATATATATATATATATATAAATAGTTATGTATAATGGAGATAGTAAAGAAAAAACCAAGACAAAATACTTCCAGCATGATGTTGTTCCTATATATTTTATGCCCAGTAGAGTGCATCTACTTCAGACTCTCTTTGAGCAATGGAAAGCTTTTCCTCATCCATTATGCAGGGCTTAGCATACCGCAGCCTCTCAGGTAAAAATTACTTCTTTTCAAACCAATACATTTACAGTAGGTGCATCATAATTCCACTTTAAAGAAACACTGTTAAAAAAGAGATTGGTTTCCTGAACTGCATATATATCCAGCATGTATTAGATCATGACTGTGGGGTTTTTGCTGTCTTTTGTCAGTATGAGTTGGTCACTGGTGTGCGGTGCTGTCCCTGTGGGACACCCAGAAAGCAGAACCATTATCACATAGTTCGTGCTGCAGGGGAGCTTGGTCATGCTGCAAATGGCCTTGCTGGCATGGGACACTGCAGCTGCTGGACACGGGCAGCAACTGGGCATTCAACAGATACACCTCCTCCACACTGGAGTTGGAACCACTTCATAGTGGTCTTTCTGACCAGTCAGGCCTTTAAAAAGTTAAAGCACACAGAACAAGACAGTTCTCTTTCCATCTGGAGATAATGAGGAAGAAGACTTAGTTCATTATTACCATCGAGGACACAATGCCTTTGCTTTCCTCCCTCATAATAGTTCCTTGTAAAGAAGAAGCTCTTGCAGCCAGGCCTCAGAAAACAATACTCCATGGTCACAATAGCTCACAGTCAGCTCAAAGTCACTAAAAGCACTGGAAAGGACAAGTTCTCAGGTCCTCAAAATACTTGAAATGTCTGGTTTCTGGTTGGGCTTAGAACGCTAAACCCTGAAGGCATTGTGAGAGACTAACAGTCAAGAGGTCCCTCTGCAGAAGGTTCCCATGGTAAGCTCTCCATTGCAAAAGCACTTCAGCGGTGTGCAGTCTCCATCTGACAGCAGGTACCTTGTTCTAGTAACCTTTGCTATAGAGAGCATCCCTGACAGACCTGGCATCAAGATGTGATGTCCCCAGCTGATATATGGGGATGTTTCTGAAACAGGCAGCTATTCTTAGCAGGAAGAATATGCCAAGCCTTCTCCTTTCTGCCTGGACCAGTTGCTCAAAAGAAGACTCCCATGCCAGCCTTCTGTCCCAGAGAAATCTACTGTACAGTAAGACAACATAGTTTCCAAGCCAGATTCAGCCCTGGGCTGAGGGGTGTTAGATCAGGTTCTCAGATGTGTGTGGAGAGGAGCATGTTTCCTGAACAGGCATGGGTGCTGCTCTGCTAGCCCTACGAGCAAGCCACTTGTGTGACTTTGGTTGGGGTGACAATAGGCAGTCTGCTATTCCAAATTTATTTCTCTGTTGTGTGAAAGGGCACTCTGCTGCTGCTGGTGGTGGTAAAACCAAATTGGTCCCCATATGTGCCTGTGGTACCATGCTTTTTCAGAAAAGTGCTCTCTGTGATGTTTCAAAAGTGCACCTCATGGAGGGGGCATGGAATATGTGCTGGCAGCCTCAAATCATTGCAGAGCACGAGGAGGTGTTTTAACCAGAACTGTGAGTGTCATGTTCCTTGAGGAACATGGATCCTCTGGACAACAGCTGACTCTTTCTCCAGAGCCCAAAAGCATTAGGGATGCAGCCAGAGGCATTCTAAGGGAAGATAATGAAGGAATATGAAACTGCACAAAGCAGAGACAAAGCCTTTTAAAAGTAGCAAAGAAAACTTCTAATTAGATGCTCAGAAGTATGTACTTTTTTATGACAGTTTCTGGACAGCTTTTCTTCCCGAGTTACCTAAAAGGAAATGAGAATAAAGAGCTTCTTCAGAAGGTAAGTCACCTTGTCAGACTGTATTTGTAATAACAAACACACTGAATCTCCTAAACCCCTTCTCCACAACAGTAAACAACAGATTAGAAAATGATTGAAAGTAGTTAATTTTCTAATCTGATACAAACATGCTCAAAGAGCTTTATAGAGATATAGCACTGCAGCCTTCCTTTGGCTTAAATTAAACAATAACTGCTACAGCTAGTCTGTATTTTAGCATTAACCTCTGGTCTGCAGTCACTGCTGTGAAGGTCACCAAATCAGATCACAGAGGGCTCAATGTCAGTGTTTTACATCTTCATTCAGGTATATGTGCTAGAGCTGTGTTGTCTCTCATCTCTAAGCATATGTCTCTATTTTTACTAAGACAAGATGTCACAGTAGATGGTGGTAAGTAGTCAGCTGTGCACTCAGCTGTATCTACCCTTCCTCATTACGGTGAAGATGTCTAGGATTTCAAAGTTTTGCTCAGACAAGTCATCTTGCCTTATTCTCATCTTGCTTTCAAGGTCTAGAACAATAGCTATTGTGAATACAGGTCTGGGTTTACTCCCCTAGGGACAAAAGGTATGACAGCATTTCTGTAGGAATTCGACCTGAGTACTGCTGCAAGATGTTCTCTTTTTCTTTCCCAAAATAGATATATTTTTTTTCTACATTATTATTCCCCATTCTGAAGAACATTTATATTTTTTAGCTCTGCCCTGTGAAACCTGTCTGACTTCTGACACCCTTCTACCTCTAATGCTGTGATGTAAAGTACTGTCTTTAAAGATCACATGTTAATTTTGAAACCCAATGCTGATGTTATAAACAATTGTAAATGGTTTATAGAACAACCTTTGTGCTCATCTTTTTCTCTGTTTATTTCTGGAAAAGAGTGGACTTTCCTAAGATAGCTCTCTTCATGTTAATTCTTGAATTTCTGCCATAGAACATAAAATGATAAAAGTGTTACAGAAAAAAAAAAAACAATAGTTCAAAAATGTCAGTGTTACAGTATTTCTAAACCTTTGAGCAGAGCACAAATGTTTCTTAGAACAACAGATGATACAAGAAATGAAAAAAATCATTGTTACATAGCTATAGTAACAGAAGATCATACATAGATGGTGCCAAGGGATTGATATTTACGGTAGAAGGTTCCTCCCCAATCACAGTAACAAAAAATAGCTTCAGAACATAAGTGAAGTTTAGCAGAAAAAACCCAAAGTTTGATGTCAAAGGTAATATATATACCATGTTTTTGAAGAGAAATCTAGATGACAGATGAATTTATTTGGTTTGAAGGCACAGACTGAAACAATAAGTCGCAAATTCATCTGTTTATTGATTGCAGATACTCATCTATAAAATGCAAATTACTATTGAATGTGCTAAATGAAATTATTATTTAGCATACTTAAATATGTTAGGAAACTCAGACTTAAAGCTGTTTCTGTGATCCATGGTAGTGAAAAATAGTGAGCATGTGAATGAACACATCCAGAAAAAAACCTCAATGTACCCACACCCAGTTAGAAGTTCCATGTAAATAGTTCAGGCATTTTCCCGACTCATTTTAGGGACTGTATTAGATTTAAAAAGCAGAGAATCTGTTCCACTGATCCTAAGGTTGGTTGACCCACATTGCCTCTTGCTGTGGGCATCAGAGTCTGCCAGCTACCTGTGTTCTCACATCAGTACCAGCCTACTGACCACCTTGCTCATCATCCATTGGGATTTTCAGCACCAAGGAGCAACAAAACTGCAATGCTTTATGTTTTTAGACTTGCTTCCACTCTGCCTTTATTATTAAAGTAATCAGAGAATCATAGACTATCGTGAGTCAGAAAGGTCCCAAGAGAATCGTTAAGTTCAACCCTGGGCCCTGCACAGGACAGCTCCAGCAGTCACACCATGGTGCCTGAGAGTGTTTTCCAGACTCTTCTTGCACTCTGTCAGGCTGGTGCTGTGACCACGTCCCTGGGGAGCTGTTCCAGTGCCCAACCACCCTCTGGGTGGGAAACCTTTTCCTGATATCCAGCCTAATCCTTCATGCCATTCTCTTGGGTTCTGTGGCTGATCATCAGAGAGAAAAGATCAGCACGTGTCCCTCCTCTTCCCCTTATGATGAAGCAGTAGGCTGCTATGAGGCCTCCCCTATTCCCCTCTAGACTGCTCTCCATCTCTGTGGCCCTTCATTGGATGGTCTCCAATAACTCAATATATTTCTTATATTGTGGTGCCCAAAAGTGCACACTGTGCCTGAGCTGAGGCTGCACCAGCACATAGCAGAGTGGGACAATCCCCTCCCTCAACTGCTTGGCAATGAAAAATAAAAAAAAGTCAGTTGGTATTAGTCAGTTTGAGTAAACCAGGAAAATATTTTTTCACCACTCTTGGTGAAGGATGGAATATCACACAGTCTGTGCTCTGTCACTTCAGCCATCTGATTTGAGGCCATAAAGCTGGTAAGTACACTAATTTGCTTCGGAAAGTTCTCAAAATACTCAAAAGAACTCCTGAGCTGAGGACTGGACTCCTGTAGCAGTCAGCATCACAGCAAGCAGGGAAGCAGGTTCTGGCCAGAAGAAGTGAGTGATTACCCTTTAAATATGAGCCCTGCCCAAGCACTTTGGAAGGAACAAGAGTATTTACAGAATAAAAGACTGACAATCTTAGAACACAAATTGGAAAAGGGCTCACTTCCAATGAGAGGAAAATGTGAACACCGGGGATCATACATCATAATTACAGGGGTTTGTGTATTTGAGTGACACACAGCACAGAAATGGAAGATACCAAAACTTTATGGTAATTACTGTATGTGATAATAGCTCTTCCAGCAAAGTGCAAATAGTGAGACAGAGAAGAGTAATTTCCAGTGTTGTTAGAAACTCTGTAACTTTCCTCTAGTTTGTGAAAGGAAAATGACATGCTCTTGCCAGAAAGGAATGGAAAAATAAGGAAGCTCGGGGACTATGTGGCAAAGGGCAGAGGGTTAGGGGGGATCAAGCAGAAGAGGACATAACAAAGCATTTGGGTGCTGTACTGAGGAGTGCTATGCCAGTAAACCATGAATTGGAAATGATTAAACAAAATACAAAAAACACAAGTAGAAGCTCATCTGCTAGAGACAGAATAGTAAAACTAAATAGATATACTTGCTGTTTATGTATCAGTGCAATTTTTCTGTTAGGAATGAGGGGATAAAAGAAAGGTATTCCTTCTGTTTGTGTTGATGCTTCCACTGCACATGAAACTGGACTTTTGCAAATTTGTTGCACCTCAAGTTAATCTCAAAAGCATGTGGAAGTTATGTCTAGCAGTATGTCACGATAGCATTTCGAAAATCTCAGCAGTTTAAAATCTTAAAATTCCTTTATTTTGTTAAATGTTTGTAAGTACATTTCTTGGGATGCACAAATGCATTGGGTTTAATTTCTTATGTTCCCTAATTACCATTTTCAGCAATTTTTTTTTCTGAGTAATTTAAAGTATTTGATTCATCTGAGGCAGATTTCTTGAACCCTTCTAAATTCCCAGTTCATACCTAGAGGTCCATGCAACTAGAACATTCCCATGGGATCTCAGCTCCTCTTCCTAGTTTCAAAAGGGCTATTGGTTGGCTGTTCCAGTGATCATCAAGCACATCTTCTAAACACCATTTTATGCCTGAACCATGAGAGAACCTAGGAATTATTAAATAATCTCAGTGCCCTTTAAAGCTGAGAATACTTGCACACCACACAACAGTAGTCACTGTAACTGAGGTGATGGCTGCACAAGGATTGCTCTTCCTCCTACCCTGGGTGTTTTGCCAGCGTGAATTGTACATTTTCAGAGTCAGAAATCAGGGGTTTTCAGTGGTATTTTGGACAACCCTAAATAAAACCATGAAGAGTGAAACCTTTCATTTGAAGTAATTATAGTTTTCTGGACCTTTATAAGTACATTTTTATCCTGATATGGTGACCAATACAAGAAAATCTTGGAAATCTGTTTGATTATGCAGAAAAAAAATAAAGCTTGTTGTTCACTGTTATCTGCTTTAGAAAGCTACAAGGACCATGACCTGATATCCCTCTGCTGTAGAGCCAGTCAATTTATCCAGAGATTTTCTCATTGCTAAAGAAATCCAAATGTAAGCCATTAGGGCAATGGTGTGTTTGTAATTTAAAACTAATTTCATCCTCAGAAGGTACAGCAGATTTAAAGAAAAGGTGTATCCTAAGCAAGCAGACTAAAGCCCTTTGGGTATTTTTGTAGTTCGAGATTAAAGGATAACTTCAAAAGGACTTAATTGATACAATTTTTCACAAAGTTTTCCCTCTCCATCTTCTCTGTTTCCCAGGCAAAACCCTACCCTTTTTCTAAGGCTTATACATGTGATCAAAATTTATATTCATGTATTGGAAAAAGGAGCAGTCCTTACTTTTTCACCAACTTTGCTCTTTTTCTCTGTCATCACAAAAGACTTCAATACATGCTTAGTTTTTGCGAGTGTGTGTGAAAATCATTAAGTTCATTCAATTATGGATGTGCACAATAAAGAAATGCATTAATACTTGGTGGATAGGAATAAAGTTTCACTAAAATGAGTTATAGATCTAATAGCTATTATTAGGCATATCCAGAATCTTTGCATTTCTTCCTAGATCATTTCCATAATGGAAAAATCTCCACAGAAGACAAAGTCTCTTAACATGTGAGACATTTTGCTGAAGGATGAAACAGGTTAAATCACAACATCAAGCTTGACTTTAAGCTTCTGCTTTTGAAAATGGAGCTACTTAGTATTCAACACTTTAGAAGTCCTTTGGACAAATTGCCTGGTGTCTGTAGACTTTTGATCTTTGTGGAGTAGTTTTTCAAGAACTTTGAACCTTGAGTTATGCTTCTGCAAGATTCTTAACTGTCTCAGCCAACCTCTTCTAATGGAAAAATGTAATGTCTAATTATACATACAAAAAGTGTTTGGTTTTTGTAGACAGTTTAATCCACTGCCTGTGAAGGACTTCCTTTATTTACATATCAGATAAAACATTGGTCCTGTTGAAATTAATATCAAATTTCCATTGACTTTAGCATTTCACCATGTTGAACACAGTCGTCAAAAATAGATGTAGTTTCTGTAATAGGATAGGGACCATATTAAATACAAATATTATAATCTTTTCTCTCTTAAGTTTCTGAAAAGTTCCAATGGTCCTTTATATATCTTGAGATCACCTCCCGAGCAAGGACAAAATGTTGCCTGCACATGATGGTATCTGTGAATGTTTTAAAAAGTTCATTTCTGCAATTTACCTGAAAAATTTGATCTCATAAGCATTCTCAGAGCACATCCACCTGATCAATTAAACTTGACATAAAACCAGCTGATAATAAAATAAATAACCTGATGGTACTGTCTTCCTGCAATTAGATTTGTTCATGGTGTTAGACATACACTTAACTCTTTTTCCAGCCTTTGCTAACTAGCAGCTAAGAAATTGAATACTCCTAAATTAAATAATGTTTTCATCTCTCCTTCTGAAGGTATTTCACTTTCCATGGAATTAGTAAATACTCATAGGCACAAGAGAGAATGCTCTAACCATTAGTCAAGGTATAATCAAGATACTCAAGCTACTGGGGACAACCGAGGCCACTTAAAAATCTAACAGCAACAACAAAAAAGACACACACACACACACACACACACACACAGAAAAAAAACCACAAAAAAAAAAAAAAAAAAACCACAACAAAACC